>JZKD02S1425987.1:555628-609411 GCA_000966675.3 Picea glauca | reverse complement strand
ACGTCACATGTGTTAAATAACTGCCACGTGTCACCCTGATTCGTGACTTACATGTGCTTGGCATGTTGAATCAGTCTGACACTTGTCATTACTTGGTTGTGCCACGTGTTCCTAGTTGACGTGGTTTGCTGATGTGAGTCGGATCAATGGTTCAGATGTGATCTTGATTTGACGGCTCAGATTACGTCGGGATTTTTCTTATCGAGAAATTGAGATTCCTGTTGCATTGTTTCTTTGACATCTCCAACACGCAATCCTTGAAACTCTGATGGGGATTCAGATTAATGGGCCACATTACCCCCTGAGATGGATGGTCCTCCTGCTTTCAGAATTTGTGAGCCCTCTACTCCTTTCACTTTTAAAGATCGTGCGGTTTTTCCTCAATCCAACGATGGTCGAACCCTGCGCTCAGATCTAACGCCTAAGATCTATCCTCCTCTTCAGCGTGCTCTTCTTGTCTTTATTCATATCTGATGACCCTCATGTTGTTGGGAATTTTGGATGGGATCCATGATCAGAAATGATTCTCGGGCCTTCGATCATTTTGTCAATGTTGCGTTGCCTTCGATCATTCGATATTCCTTGACTTATCTTCTATTTTCCTATTGATCATCGCTGCTGTACTCAAGCCATCATTACTTCTGTACTTTCCATCAATGAAAAGCATTCACTTTTTGTTAAATATTTGCCAACAGGCTTGAGGGACACCAAATCTAGTAATGATATGATTGAATATGAACAATGTTGCAATTTTCCCAGTATTATCAAATGTAGGCATTGCCTCGGCCCATTTAATGAAATAATCCACAGCTAGAATTATGTATCCATGCCCCCCAGCCAAGTGAGGGTTACATGTCATGAATTTAATACCCCATTTAGAAAATGTACCAACGGAAACTACAGGGTGAAGAGGAAAAGGATGAGATTGGATCTTCTTGTTGTAAGTTTGACAAGCGTGGAGCTTCTGGACAACAATAATGCAATCCAAAAACAATGAAGGCTAGAAATAACCATCTCGTAAGATCTTTTTGGTAGTGGCATACCCAGACATATAACCATTTCGTAAGATCATTCAAATCTTTCTCAGATGCATCGTAGGTGAGACATCATTGACAGATGGAATCAATGCCACAACGGTAAGTGGTATTAACAAGGATAATGTATTGATGGGCTTGATACCAGACACGATGATGATCTGTACTAGAAATATCAGTCCAGAAATTTTGGGTTTGGAGATAGATGATAATATCTCTGTACCATATGTCGTAAGAATTGATCAGAATTAAGGATTCATTAGGTAAGGAATCCACTTCCACAGTTTTTGTTTCAGTAGAGGGAAGGTCACATATCAATTTGGAAAAAACCAAAGACTTCCTTGAATTGGTGCGTTCAAAATCCAAATCAAACTCCTAGATAATAACTATCCATTTAGAGTAGTTTCCCCCCAACAATTTTTGAGTAAGGATATGTTGCATGGGGTTGCAATCGGAAATGATTGTGGTTTAACATAATAGGATGTATTGATGAAAACGTTGAACATCTTGCACAACTTCCAAGGCCAGTTTCTCCACATGTAAATATTTGGTTTCGGTGGTCGTGATACTCTGACTCAAATATTATACAACATGTTCATTGTGTGAATCATCCTATTCGACTAGAACCATAACAATGGTAGAGTCTGAAGCAACTAAGTATAGGAAATAATCTCAATTATAATCAGGTGGAAACAACAGTAGTGTACGAGTTAAGGTGAGTTTCAAAGATTCAAATTTTTTTTTTGTAGTGTCATCCCATACAAAATTGTAACCTTTCTTGAGAAGCCAAGTAAATCCTTTCGTTAATTCAAAGTAGTTAGGAATGAATCAACATAAAAAAATTTCCTTCCCTTGCAAAATTTGGAGTTGGCGTAGCGTGGATGGAGGAGGTAAATTGAGAATAGCCTCAACCTTCAGGGGGCCTACCCTAATCCCATGCATATACATGATAAAACCAAGAAGTCATCTAGACTCCACAAAAAAAACACATTTGTGTGGATTCAAACAAATGCGATAATAACGACAGCGTAGAAAAATGCCTCGTAGATGTGCCAGGTGATCTTGATGATGCATAGAGTGTGTTGGTAGATCATCTATATAGGGTTGTATAATGTGATTAATTTCATGAAAATCATAAGACATAGCATGCTAAAAAGTCTCACCAACATTTTTTAGACCAAAAGGTAGTTTCTGGTAGGCGAAGGTTCCCCAAGGGAAAATAAAAGCAGTCTTGTGTTGATCCACGAGAAGAATATTGATTTGATTATAGTCAGATAAACCGTCCATCAAGGAGAATATTTCACTCCTGGAATAGTCGTCAATGATCTAGCCAATGAAAGGGATTGGATAATTATCTTTGGGACAAGCTTTATTTATATCCCTATAATATACACAAACACGGATCATGCCTTGTTTCTTGTTTACAGGAACAAGATTGGACACCTAATCGATCAAACCCACAGGATAGACAAAGCCATCTTTAAGAATATTTTCAACTTCAATATTAATAGGAGGAACTTTACATGGATGTACTGGGTGAAGTCTCTACCAAATTGGTTTAGTGTTCGGGTAAGTCTTAATCTCATGCACAACAATATCAGGGTCGATACTAGGCATTTCTTCATAACTCCAGGCAAAAAAGTCACAAAATTTTGGAAAAGGGATTTATAAGTGTGAACCTCATAAGTAGAACATGAGGCACCGATATGAACATTTTCCATGACTCTAGGTTTAATTGATATGTCAAGAGGAATGGTAGGTGAACTATTACTCAAGTTCCCTTCATACAAAACATCGTGTGTTGACTCAAGAATAGAAGAAATAATGATAATGGTAGACAAAGTCAAAATCTGTTGGTAACTCTCTATGGTCTCACGTTATAGGAAGATAATAGAACAATGATTCCCATCGTCCCATGGAGTATCTTCCATATACATTACCATCATGATCATCTCATCAGTAGGAAATATCATGTGAAACAGATCAAGAGATGTATCACAGAGAGGAGGAGAAGGAGTTGTCGATTGAATAGATTGATAAGTTGATTCTACCAGACTTAAAGTAATTTGGTTTCTATAATGAAGACAATCACCAGGGATAGGTACTATATATCTATAATCAAATCCATATTCTTCCCGTGGATCAACACAAGACTGCTTTTATTTTCCCTTGGGAAACCTTCGCCTACCGAAAACTACCTTTTGGTCTAAAAACTGTTGGTGTGAATTTTTAGCGCACCATGTCTTATGCTTTTCATGACATTAATCACATTTTACAACCCTATATAGATGATCTACCAAATCACTCTATGCATCGTCAAGATCACCTGGCACATCTACGGGCCATTTTTCTACACTGTCGTTATTATTACATGTGTTTGAATCCACACAAATGTGTTTTTTTTGTGGAGTCCGAACAACTTCTTGGTTTTATCGTGTCTATACATGGGATTAGGGTAGACCCCTTGAAGGTTGAGGATATTCTCAATTTACCTCCTCCTTCCATGCTACTCCAACTCTAAAGTTTGCAAGGGAAGGATTTTTTTTTACATCGATTCATTCCCAACTACGTTGAATTAACAAAAAGATTTACTCGAATTCTCAAGAAAGGTTACGATTTCATATGGGATGACACTACAAACAAAGATTTTGAAGCTTTGAAACTCACCTTAACCCATATGCCAATGTTGTTTCCACCTAATTATAGTCAAGATTATTTCCTATACTTAGTTACTTCAGACTCTAGCATTGTTATGGTTCTAGTCGAATAGGATGATTCACACGATGAACATGTTATATAATATTTGAGTCGAAGTATCATGAATATCGAAACCAAATATTTACATGTGGAGAAACTGGCCTTGGAAGTTGTGCAAGATGTTCAACGTTTTCGTCAATACATCCTATTGCGCTGAATCACGGTCATTTCCGATTGCAACCCGATGTCGATACGACATATGGTATGGAGATATTATCATCTATCTCTTGGTGACTGTCTTCGTTATAGAACCAAATAACTTTAAGTCCAGTAGAATAACTTATCAAGCTATTCAATCGACAACTCCTTCTCCTCCTCCTCTCTATGATACATCTCCTGATATATTTCATGTGATCTTTCCTACTGATGAGATGATCATGATGGTCATGTCTATGGAATATAATCCATGGGACGATGGGAACCATCATTCTATTCTCTTCCTATAATGTGAGACCATAGAGATTTACCAACATATTTCGACTCTGTCTACCATTTTCCTTATTTCTTCTATTCTTGAGTCAACACACGATGTTTTGTATGAAGGGAACTTGAGTAATATTTCACCTACCATTCCTCTTGACATATCGATTCAACCCGAAGTCGTGGAAAATCTTCATATCGATGCCTTATGTTCTACTTATGAGGTTCATACTTATAAAGCCCTTTTCCAAAAAAAATGTGACTTTTTTGCCTGGAGTTATGAAGAAATGCCTAGTATTGACCCTGATATTGTTGTGCATGAGATTAAGATTTACCCCAATGCTAAACCATTTTGGCAGAGACTTCACCCAATACATCCATGTAAAGTTGTTTCTATTAATATTGAAGTTGAAAAAATTCTTAAAGTTGGCTTTGTCTATCCTATGGGTTTGATCGATTAGGTGTCCAATCTTGTTCCGGTAAACAAGAAACAAGGCACAATCCATGTTTGTGTATATTATAGGGATATAAATAAATCTTGTCCCAAAGATAATTATCCAATCCCTTTCATTGACTGGATCGTTGACGACTATGCTGGGAGTGAAATATTCTCCTTGATGGATTGTTTATTCGGCTATAATCAAATCAATATTTTTCCCGTGGATCAACACAAGACTACTTTTATTTTCCCTTGGGGAACCTTCCCCTACTAGAAACTACCTTTTGGTCTAAAAAATGTTGGTGCATCTTTTTAGTGCACTATGTCTTATGCTTTTCATGACATTAATCACATTTTACAACCCTATATAGATGATCTACCAATGCACTTTATGCATTGTCAAGATCACCTGGCACATCTATGGGCCATTTTCTACGCTGTCGTTATTATAGCATGCGTTTGAATCCACACAAATGTGTTTTTTTTGTGGAGTCCAAATGAATTCTTTGTTTTATCATGTCTATACATGGGATTAGGGTAGACCCCTTGAAGGTTGAGGCTATTCTCAATTTACCTCCTCCTTCCACGCTACTCCTACTCCAAAGTTTGCAAGGGAAGGAATTTTTTTTATGTCGATTCATTCCCAACTACACTGGATTAACGAAAGGATTTACTTGGATTCTCAAGAAAGGTTACGATTTCATATGGGATGACACTACAAACAAATATTTTGAAGCTTTGAAACTCACCTTAATCCGTACACCACTGTTGTTTCCACCTGATTATAATTGAGATTATTTCCTATACTTAGTTGCTTTAGACTCTACCATTGGTATGGTTTTAATCGAATAGGATGATTCACGTGATGAAAATGTTATATAATATTTGAGTCGGAGTCTCATGACTACCAAAACCAAATATTTATATGTGGAGAAACTGGACTTGGAAGTTGTGCAAGATATTCAATGTTTTCGTCAATACATCTTATTACGCCGAACCACTGTCATTTCCGATTTCAACCCCATGCAACATATCCTTACTCGACAATTGCAAGGTATGAGAGACGCGCTCGACTGAGGGTTCTTTGAAAGATGAAGAGGAGGAAACAGAAAAACCTCACTCAGATGGAGATTTACGCAAGACTGTGAGCCGCGTGAATAAAGAAGATGAGAAGTTAAAAACTTTCATCACCTAGGAGGGAGATTGAAGGGACATTCTGATCATTGGGGGAGTTGAGATATTCCTACTAGGTGGCTAAGGAAAGGCTAGCATAGATGTTGTAGGTGTGACAGAGAGGCAACAAACAAAGACTGTTAAGAAGGAGAAGGAGAAGGAACATATGCTGAGGCCTGTCCCAACAGAAGGAGAAGAGAATTCAGTGGAATCGCCCGACAATTTCAGCCAGGAAGCTTAACAGCTGACGACTACTGTATTCGAGTCTATAGTGGAAAAGGAAGCAAGAAGCATAGATTTTTTGATCTATGTGGGGAACTAGAAGCTATTTAGAGGAGAGTGATAGAACGGAGCATGCACTTCCGATAGGCTAAGTTGGAAGAAGATGGAGAACAATTGGAGGAAGCTAGAATAGGAAAAACAGAGGGACTGACAGGAGAAAATCAGTCAGAGGAAATAGCTAAGAAGAAGCCCAGTAATGGTGAGATTGGATAAGAAGGAGCTGAAACATAGTGGTATGTTAAGGCCACAAAGGAAGAAAATATCTTGGGAACTCTGTATGATTTTCCCATTGACAAGGAAGAAATTAAGAAAACTAGTCTACAACAGAAGAGCCAACCGATGGAGCAGTTGGACGAGGTGGTCGAGGGGACAAGGAATATGATATTGGAGTTGGTAGAGGAAGTAGTTAGTAAGGAGGAGCTAAACAAAAGAAAACCTGCATGAGCAATGGGGAAGATACATGAGCAGACGCAACAAAGCAGAGGATCTGGGAGACAACGCCAAGAGAAAGTTTGGGATCCAGGTGGATTTAAGCCAAGTTGGAGAAATCATGAGCAGGAGATCATGAATTTTTCCGCTGCGGAGTATGATACAGGAGCATCACTCCACCTTAGCATGCGTCAACTGAACAAACACGCGTGGTGCAGATTAAAGGAAGGAGAGGCATCGTCCTCTCATTTTTCCTCGAGAATCTGAAATGTGATCCAGGAATTAATTGAAGACAATGTGGAAAGGCTGAGACATGCCTTTGAACAAGCTGGAGATAAGATCGCCATTAACAGGATGACAATAGAATGGATCTACATATGATTTGGAGAATATTTCCATCATTGTAATCTGTCCAGTACATGGGTGTTTGAATAGTGATTTGACACCACTAATTTATCTTGTGAGGGAAGCTCTTAGAGCCTCTCTTGTATAAATATTTGTGTTGTAAACAAAGTATAGGTTAGGTGCTAGGGGGTATAAGGATAGAGTTTTAGGGGAACTCAGAGAGACAAGACTCAATTTTATCTCGGACTCGACCACTGTAATTTGGCATTCCACCATTAATAGAAAAATGACAGTTTTTTCCTGTTTTATATTTATCTTCAATGGATGAGTGTTGTGAATGTATTTTACATGTGTTTGAATTGTAGGTGAATGTTAGAAACCATATGCAGGGATAGAATGACAATTTTCTCTCTGAGAGTGTGTTGAGTCAAGTCTAGTTCTCTAGGCTAAGTGCAAGGAGTGCACGACAGAGATGGGAAACTCTGTAAGTGAACGTAAGGAGTGCATATATGAACTCAATAGAGTTAGAGGAGAAAATTCCAGGAGGGCATGCCAGATTAATTTACAGACTCAGGGAGAAATTTAAAGGCAGTTAAGTTTCTTGAAAGGAAAGACTATGAAGGAGGAGACACAGTCCAAAGTTACTAAATAGTCTAAAACACTCTGCCAGGAGGGCATCGAGCTTGTGTCAATCTGTTCAGAAATAAAACTACTGAACATGTTGGAGAATCCTAGAATTGTTGAACATTCTGGTGAAGAAAGGTTTTGCAAGAAGTGCATTGGCAAAGGAAAGGAGACGCATTAAACCTTTCTATGAGGCGGAGGGAGAATCTGTCAAGAATCTTAGTCGAGTGCAAGGAGTGCACCCAAAAGCTATATGTTCATATTACAAATATTAGGAGGAACAACGGGAAACTACCAGGAGGGAACGAAGAAGTTCACAAAGGGACGTGAACTTGGAAGGTTCTCAAGCCAAGCAAAATCGCAAGAGAGTTACACAGATTTTTGCAAGGAGTGCAGAAAAGTGTTTCAAGAACAACTTAAGTCTCAAGGAGGAGAAATCATACTAAGTGTTAAAAGAAGTTGAGGACTTTCCGAAGTCCCAAAGACAGAGAAGTCACTCATAGTTGATTGGAAGATAGGTGGAAGAATATCGAAAAGTTTGGGAGTAGGAGCTTCAGGGGATTTGCGGGAGGAAACCAAGAATCTTCAGGAGGTCATGAAGAGAGAAGTAAATCCAAGCCGTTACATATGGAAGGTGTGTGGAAAGGAGTTGCGTATTTCAGAGCAGAAACTTCATAGGAGAGTTGAGAGGAAGTCCCAAGGAGTTGAGATTTGAAGAAATATTAGCCATCCATTGAGAAGGACATGTGGATTCAAGATTGGCATTTTGCTGATCAGAACTTAGGGGAAAGAAGAGTTGTGAGAAGTGAGGACTCGCGAGGTCCGAAATCATGAGTTGATCAAAACCGTTGGTCAAGGAAGGAACATGGACCATATATCGAGTCTTGGAACATTCGCTGATTCGAATATTGGGAAAAGGAGGTAAAAACTTGTGAAATTGTAACATACCCACTATGGAAAAATAAAATTTTTGGTCTTCCTCAAGGGAAAGAATCCCCGAATTCCTACGCGGGCCTAACATAAGCTAAATCTTCCCTTAAACACCTCCACGTGATCATTGGTTATGACCACAGGCCAAGCCAAGAGGCGCCTTTCGCATTTTGTGACTCAACGATGCAAGAGAGTCAAGTCTTTCGACTCTTCAAACCCCAAAAACCGAAGTATTACCTTCGATGAGATTGATGGATGTGAATCTTACCCTCATTTGATGGTCCTACCTGTATCAGGATTTCGGTAACCGGGAGTTCGAAATGTAAGTCAGTCTTCAATCCCCGAAACCCAATATGGGAATTCGTGTAGGAGATCAACGACCCTCACTGATCTAGATCTGATGGTCACTATCCCCCCTCAGCTTAAGGGCGTTGAAAGACACTCAATCTTAATCCCTTTGCTGTTCTATGAGATCCAGTGGTTCATGGGATTTCTGGGCTTTCCCTGAACTCTGACTGCTGACCACGTGTCTCCTCCGATGGATGGTCAAGATCCTTTCGGGACTCCTCCTTTCTACCATGTGACCTTGTCCTATGACCTAGGGCTCATCCTCAGAGCGCATTGGGGTTTCGTGTATCGAGATTTCATGACTTTTGAAGACAAGGGTTCCTTTCCTTTGGTTTCCTGGGTGCCGAAATGCCAAAGCCTATTCACGCTAAACTAATTGGGGTTTTGTATACCAGGATTTCGCGACCTACGAAGATGAGGGGTCTCACCCTTTGGTTTCCCGGGTGCCGAAATGCCAAAACCTATTCATGCTAAACTGATCGGGGTTTCGTATACTAGGATTTTGTGAACTACGAAGATGAGGTGTCTCACCCTTTGGTTTCCCAGGTGCCGAAACGCCAAAACCTACTCACACTAAACTAATCGGGGTTTTGTATACCAGGATTTCACGACCTGTGAAGACAAGGGGTCTCGCCCTTTGGTTTCCTGGGTGACGAAACGCTGAAACCTATTCATGCTAAACTGATTGGGGTTTCATATACCAAGATTTTGCGACATGTGAAGATGAGGGGTCTCTCCCTTTGGTTTCCCGGGTGCCGAAATGTTGAAACCTATTCACGCTAAACTGATCGGCGTTTCGTATACCGGGATTTCGTGACCTGCGAAGATGAGGGGTCTTTCCCTTTGGTTTCCTGGGTGCCGAAATGCCGAATCCTATTCCTACTAAACCAATGGTTCAGATCACTCATCGATCAATGACCACGATCACGTCGCGATTTTGTGAATTGCGAGTTTGTGTAGTCCTACCCTTTGACCAGTCCAAGCCGCGAGTCAACAAAATGATACCTGACTACCATGTGTCTTGAGTCAATGGACGACTCTGAATACTTCAGGACTTTCAGGACGTTGTCAAGTCCACTCTCTTGTCTATGCAAAGGTTAAGATCGACGATCAATAGAGCTCCGACAGATCATTTAGAGGGTTCTTGGGTAGTTATCCCTAGGCTTGGTGACCTGACTGAAAATCATTCCTACTTCATCGAGCTATCAACTCTGTGATAGGGGTAAAGTAAACTCGTGGGTTTACTATAATGGTGGTCTATTCAAGGAGCTCACTCCGAGTCTCGAATGTGAGGAAACTTCCCAGGAGAAGGTGCCTTCGGGAAATCAAACCAGGACATAGTGCAAGTCAAGTAAATAGGAAAATTCTCAATGAAATGGTCTCGTGTTCTAAACTTATTCATTCTATACATAAATCGATTATGGTCATATACGTATAAGCATGCATCCATTATTCCCAATCAAAACACAAGGCAACCACTTCTATACAGAAACCATTTAAGAGCGTATAAACATGAGCATGCGTACGTGATATTCAATTCAAAATACAAGACATAACACTTATCATAAACACCAGACGTGATGAGATTGATGAGAGAGGTGATCGTTTCCACCCAACCATAGGCTTAGTGACTCTAGATGGATTTACCACTAGCCACCCCCGAGCTAGACCATGATGCTTTGAGATTCAGTCTCCTACTTCCAGCTCAACAGAAGTCAAGAACGAAGGTTAATCCCCTTCTCGTCTGTTCAGAACTCTCTTTATTTCCATAGTTCCTTTAGTTTCCCTTCCATGATCTATGTCACACACATTATCCCCCCCTTCCTCCCACACTTCCTTTCTTGCCTTTTTCTGCAAGATTCTGTGTGGCACGAATTCCCCCATCCATGGTTAGGTCTGAGAGATTCTACGGATGGGCGGTTCCCCCCCCCGACCATCCCCTCATTAAGTCTTGAGGAGCCTCCCCACCTACCATCCTGGTGGGTAATTCATTCTAGGGTCAGAGAGTTGCTTCGGTCTTTGAGCAAGTAAAACCCAGCACGATATTGGTTTGGTGGAAGTTAATGCAACCATTCTAGGTCCCTTCCACCACCTCTCATTAGCCATCATGGTCTCTTTTAGCACATCCCCCTCCCAGCAATAATGAAACACATATTCATAACATAAATTTACATTCATAAACCTTTTATACAAAGGTCCTTCAAATCAAACATTCACATCTTTGAGTTTGCCATAGTTCTTGGCCAATATAGTTATTTTTACAGACTGGGGAAAATAGGGTGTTACAATTCCTTACCCCTTAAAGGAACATTTTCCTTGATGTTCTATCTATCAATATGACATGTATGTACAGAAGTAAAAAAAATCAGATATGCATGTTTCATGGCATCTTCCATTTCCCACGTAGCCTCATCTGGGCCAAAATGTTTCCACTACACCTTGACTTGTGCAATAGTTTGATTCCTGAGTGGGGTTTCCTTTCTGTCCAATATGCATTGAGGTTCTGGCAGAAATTATCCCTCCGGTTCCACCTGGATAACAAACCAGTCAATTATATGATTAGAATCGTGTACATATTTCTTCAATAATGAAACATGGAAAAGATTATGTGCTTTTACTGTGGGAGGAAGTGCTAGCCTATAGGCTATAGTTCCCACTCTATCTAGAACTTCAAAGGGTCCACAATACCGGGGTGCCAACTTGGCACAAGCTCCCATCCTTAGGGACCTCTTCCTAGGCCTAAATCTAAGATATACATGGTCTCCTATCTTGAACTCTCTTGGGGTTCTCTTTCAATTGGCATAACTTTTCTATTTGTTCTGAGTGACCTTTAAATTTTGTTTTATCTGAATTACTTGTTGTTCCATTTATTTCAACATGTCAGGTCTGATAGTAATTCTATTTATGGGATTACTCCAACTGACTGGGGTGTTGCACGTCCTACCATAGAATACTTCGAAAGGACTCGTCTTTAGGGATTCTTGGTAGCCATTGTTGTAGGCGAATTCCACTAGTGGTAGGTAATCTTCCCACTTTTTGAGTTGATGCATTACATGCATCCTTAGCATGTCTTCTAATATTTGGTTCACTCTTTCCATATTTCCATCAGTTTGAGGATGATAGGTTGTGCTAAACCATAACTTGGTCTCCAGGCCAACCATCAAGGATTTCCAAAAGTTGGAAGTAAATTCTGTGTCTCTGTTAGACATGATCTCTTTAGGCATACCATATAGCCTGAATATCTCCTTCATGAATATGTTGGCGATGTCTATTGCCTTGCAAGTCGACTTGATGGGATAAAATGAGCGGACTTGCTCAATTTATCCACCACTATCATGATGGCGTAATTCTGTTTGGTCGAGGTTGGTAATCTGGTGATGAAATCCATGGATATGGTTTCCCATTTCCATTCCGGGATTGGTAGAGGTTGTAATAATCCTGCTGGTTGTCGGTGTTCTGCTTTAATATGTTGGCATTCTATGCATTTGGCTAAGTACTCAGCTATGTCTTTCTTCAATTCAGGCCAATAGAATTGTTTCCTGGTGGCCGTGATCATCTTCTGGTATCCTGGATGACCAGTATATGGTCTTTTATGTAGTTCATCCATTATGAACCTCTTCAAGTCATCACAATCTAGAATATACAATCTATTTCTGTAAGTCAACAGACCTCCATCTATCATCTCGTAGCCTTCATACTTTATCCCTATGGGTTATTTCTCCAGGTACGAGGTCACAGTATGTAAGAATGTGTTTGTTTCTTGTGCATTCTTGACTCTGTCCTTGACATCCGTCTCACAGGTTCTCACCGTTGCCAGGTGAAGTTTTTTCATACTTCTGCTAAGGGCGTCGACCACCTTATTTTCTTTTCCTTTAATATGTTTGATTTCAAAATCAAACTCGCTAAAGAGTGACATCCACCTAGCTTGTCTGGCATTGATATTTGGTTGGTCAAACAAATATCGCAATCCACAGTGGTATGTCATAAGTACAAATTTCCTTTCCGGGAGGTAATGCCTCCACATTTTTAAGGCGTGCACTATGGTGACTAGCTCTAGATCATAGGTCACATAGTTGGCTTCATGCTCATTCAATTTTTGGGATTCATAGAAGACTACACTTCCTCCTTGCATAAGGACTCCTTCGAGCCCTTCCTTGCAGGAATTTGTGCACATGAGGAAGTAAACTTCACGATCAACGATCTTCAACACGGGTGCATGGGTCAGTAGATGTTTTAGGGATTGAAATATTTCTTCACATTCTTGTGTCCATGTGAATTTAACTCCCTTATTATGGAGGGAAGTGAATGGACAACCAATCTTGGAGAATCCTTTTATAAATCTCCTATAGTATCCTGCTAAGCCCATAAAGGATCTGATATCTGAAACATCCTTTGGGCTACACCATTCCATGATAGACCTGATCTTGTCGGGGTCTACTGCGACTCCTTCTTTAGATATGACATGGCCCAAGTAATGTATTTGCTTCTAGAAAAAGTCGCACTTGCTAAATTTGGCATAGAGATGATGTTCTCTTAGCACTTGAAGCACAAGCCTAAGGTGTTCCTCATGTTCCTCTCTATTCTTGGAGTAAATTAATATATCATCAATAAAAACCAATACAAACTTATCTAGGAATTTGTTGAGCACATTATTCATCAAGCACATAAAAGTGGCAGGGGCATTGGTTAATCCAAATGGTACTACCACAAACTCATAGTGACCATATCTCGTCCTGAAGGCATTTTTGTGGATTTCTTCACCCTTGATTTGGACTTGATGGTATCCATATCTCAAGTCAATCTTTGAGAATATGGAAGCACCTCCCAATTGATCGAACATGCCATTGATCCTGGGTAAGGGGTACTTGTTCTTGATGGTTACCTTATTGAGTTGTCTATAATCTACGCACAGTCTGAGGGTACCGTATTTCTTTTTCACAAATAGGACCAGTGCTCCCCATGGAGACATGTTGGGCCAGATATAACCTTTGTCCATCACTTCTTTTAGTTGTAATTTAAGCTCAACTAGCTCGGTTGTGCTCATCCTGTAGGGTGTCCTAGACACTGGCACCACTCCTAGTGCAAGTTCTATTGAGAAGTCAATGTCCCTTCTTGGAGGTAGACCCGATACCTCTTTCGAAAATACATCTCTATATTCTCTTAGTGTGGGGTGGTCTTCGAGGCTTGGTTTGTCATCTTCAATTGATTCCAATACTTGTATTACATATAGTGGACATCCCTTTCTACAATACTTTCTCATTTGAAGAGTTGATATTCATCTCACCGAGACAAGTTTTTGGATCTCTTGAAGTGTTATCCTTCTTCCTTCTTCACTTACACATTCTAAGGTTTTATGATAACAATCTAGTCTGGCTTTATATATGGCTAGCCAGTCCATACCAATCAACAGGTCATACGATCCTAGGGGTAATATGTTAAGGGTTGCTTGGGTGAGGAATTCACCCATAGTGAATTGGCAAGCTGGTATGACCTCCACTACCTTTCTTTTAGTGCCAGTGGCTAACTGTACCAACCATGGCTTGGCGCATTTTTGTGGCTGTAATTTACACTTATCAACATCCTTTGGGGCTATATAACTCAAATTTGAACCAAGGTAAATTAGAATAGACACTAGATGGTTGGTGATCATACCTTCTATCTCCACCACTGAAGCTTGTTGGTCAGCTTGTTTATCATCCAAGGCTGTATAAATTTGTGGCAAAATCCTGGCTACGTCATTGACGGTGGTAGCTTCTTGAACATTGTAAATTCTCCGGTTGTTCTGTTGTCGGTGCGAGCAATCCCTCAGTAGATGTTCTTCTCCAGATGCCCAACATTTCAAGGGTTCTCTCCTTGGGTTATCAGTCTTTCCTGGGGTAGATCCAGAAGGTTTATTTCCTCCCTGGGAGGGGAAATTATGATGGTGTACACTTCGGGTTGGGAAGCTCATCCTTGAGTCCTTTTTATAATTTTTAAATCTTGTGGATTTAAACCCCTTTTTCTGGAATCTAGAACTATTCTTCTGCTTCCAGCCTTTGCGAGGTTCTGTCTTATGCCTAAGCTGTTCATAACAATATCTTTCCTTTCAGATAATGTCTTCTAGGGTCTTTGGCTCATCAAACTCAATCTTGTTCTGATAGTCGTTAGGTGGTCCACTGATGAATCGTTGCACCTTTTCTTTTTCTTCTTTTATATAGGGTACGTACCTCAACAACTCGAGGAATTTTCTGACATATTCCTCTATGGTGAGCTGCCCCATCTCGAGTTCATAGAATTCTTTAGTCTTTTTGTCGAAATACTTTTCCAATAGATACTTCTTCCTGAAGTATTTCTCAAACCGTTCCCAATATAGGTTCGCTTCATGAATCCCTTTTACATTCTTAAGGTCTTCCCACCAAATGGAAGCCTTTCCATTCAAGTTGAAAGTGGCTACTCAGGTCATCAAGTTTTCTAAGAAGTCATGGAATCTGAAATACTTCTTCAGTCCAAGAAGCCAGGCCTCCGCTTCCTCCCCCTTCTTTATTTCATCGTCGAAAGAGGGTGGTTTGGCCTTCTTGAATTCTTCGAGATTATGAATTTTGGAATGCTTTTGCTTCTTCCGTTTTCTTCGGGAACAAGAACTAGTTTTGCTGCTAGAAGATCCCTCTGAGTTGTCAGTTTCCTTTCTATAGGAATCATCTGACGCTTGTCCCTTATCTCTGGGGTGGACATTTCTCAAGGTACTCTTCCCAGTGTGGCCACTTAAAATACCGCGTTTATGTATCTCAGGTGGACTTTGAATTTTCTTTGTCTGTCATTGGTCCGCGTGACTAGCTTCAGGTTCATGCTGCAATTGTCTTTGTATGTCAGATAAACTCTGCAGTAAGACTACATTAATTTCCATTTTCTTCTCTTGCTCTTTTATCAGCCTCACGTTGTGGGCCTTGCAGCTCTGTTGTTCAACCATGAGGCTCTTCACAGTATCAACTACATCTAGAGGGGTCTCTACTACCCTCCTTTCATCAGACTCTTCATCTCTATTGTGGGAGCCATCCCCCACTTCGTGGTGAGTCACTATTCTATGCATCTGCAGTTTCCCATGGTTGATTGTCCGCTTGTGTGCAAAAGAAAAAAAAACGCTTGTTTTCATTCATTCATAACCAACGGATAATTCAATATTTATATTCATTCATAACTAGCGCATAATTCATATTTTTCAAATGCATACACACAATAGGAGTTTTCATTCTTAACTTTGAATTTTGATTAAGGGCGTTAAGATAGAGGGTTACTCTTTTGAAGAGTACTTCGAATGGAGTTTCTATGCAACTCATTCACGAGCCCAAGTAGGCCAAGTGTTGTAACCATCCTCTGATACCAATTTGTAACATACCCACTACGGAAAAATAATTTTTTCGCTCTTCCTCAAGGGATATTATCCCTGAATTCCTACAGGGGCCTAACGTCGGCTAACTCTTCCCTTAAACACCTCCACATGATCATTGGTTATGACCACAGGCCAAGCCAAGAGGCGCCTTTCACATTTCATGACTCAACGATGCAATAGAGTCAAGTCTTTCAGCTCTTCAAACCCCGAAACCCGAAGTCTTACCTTCGACGAGATTGACGGCTGTGAATATTCCCCTAATCCAATGGTCCTAGCCATATCGGGATTTCGATAACCGAGAGTTCAAAATGCACTCTTCAATCCCCGAAACCCGATATGGGAATTTGTGTAGGATATCAACGACCCTCATTGATCTGGATCTGATGGTCACTGTCCCCCCTTAGCTTAAGGGCGTTGAAAGACACTCAATCTTAATCCCTTTGTTGTTCTATGAGATCTAGTGGTTCACGGGATTTCAGGGCTTTCCCCAAACTCTGACCACTCACCACACGTCTCCTCCGATGGATGGTCGAGATCCTTTCGGGACTCCCCCTTTCTACCACGTGACCCTATCCTATGACCTAGGGCTCATCCTCAAAGCACGTCGAGGTTTTGTGTATCAGGATTTTGCGACTTGTGAAGACAAGGGTTCTTGCCCTTTGGTTTCCTAGGTTCTGAAACGCCAAAGCCTATTCACGCTAAACTGATTAGGGTTTCGTATATCGAGATTTCGCGACCTGCGAAGACGAGGGGTCTCGTCCTTTGGTTTCCTGAGTGTTGAAATGCTGAAACCTATTCACGCTAAACTAATCGGGGTTTCGTATACTGGGATTTCGCGACCTGCGAAGATGAGGGGTCTCCCCCTTTGGTTGCCCGGGTGCCGAAACATCAAATCCTATTCACGCTACATTGATCGGGGTTTTGTATATCGAGATTTCGCGACCTGCGAAGATGAGGGGTCTTGCCCTTTGGTTTCCTGGGTGTTGAAATGCCAAAACCTATTCACGCTAAATTGATCGGGGTTTCATATACCGGGAGTTCATGACCTACGAAGATGAGGGGTCTCACCCTTTGGTTTCTCGGGTGTCGAAATGCTGAAACCTATTCATGCTAAACTGATCAGGGTTTTGTATACCGGGATTTCATGACTTGCGAAGACAAGGGGTCATGCCCTTTGGTTTTCCGAGTGCCGAAACGTCGAAATGCAAAAACCAATTCCCGCTAAACCGATGGTCCAGATCACTCATGGATCAATGACCACGATCACGTCATGATTTTGTGAATCGTGAGTTCATGTAGTCCTACCCTTTGACTAGTCCAAGTCGCGATTCAACGAAATGCTACCCGACTACCACGTGTCTTGAGTCGATGGATGGCTCCGAATACTTTGGGACTTTCAGGATGTTGTCAAGTCCACTCTCCTGTCTATGCAAAGGTTAATATTGACGATCAATAGATCTCCGACAGATCATTCAGAGGGTTCTTGGGTAGT
The DNA here is from genome assembly GCA_000966675.3 of Picea glauca. Taxonomy (NCBI): domain Eukaryota; kingdom Viridiplantae; phylum Streptophyta; class Pinopsida; order Pinales; family Pinaceae; genus Picea; species Picea glauca. Next base: position 591,772 of record JZKD02S1425987.1, on the reverse strand, counting down.
TATCCCTAGGCTTGGTGACCTAACTGAAAAGCCTTCCTAATTCGCTGAGCTATGAACTCTGTGACATGGGAAAAGTAAACTCGTGGGTTTACTATAATGGTGGTCTGTTCAAGGAACTTACTCTGACTCTGGAATGTGAGGAAACTTCCTAGGAGAAGGTGCCTTCGGGAAATCAAACCAGGGCATAACGCAAGTCAAGTAAATGGGACAATTATCAAGGAAATGGTCTCGTGTTCTGAACTTATTCATTCAATACATAAACTGATTATGGTCATATAAGTATAAGCACGTATCCATTATTCCCAATCAAAACATAAAGCAACAACTTCTATAGATAAACCATTTATGAGCGTATAAACATGAGCATGCGTACGTGATATTCAATTCAAAATACAAGACATAACACTTATCAGAAACACCAGATGTGATGCGACTACTGAGAGAGGTGCTCGTTTCCACCCAACCATAGGCTTAGTGACTCCAGATAGATTTACCAGTAGCCACCCCCGAGCTAGACCATGATGCTTTGAGATTCAGTCTCCTACTTCCAGCTCAATGGAAGTCAAGAACAAAGGTTACTCCCCTTCTCCTCTATTCATAACTCTCTTTATTTCCAGAGTTCCTTCATTTTCCCTTCTACGATCCCTGTCGCACACATTCTCCCCCCCTTCCTCCCACACTTCCTTTCTTTCCTTTTTCTGCAATATTGCATGTGGCGCGAATTCCCCCATCCATGGTCAGGTTTGAGTGATTCTACGGATGGGCGGTTCACCCCCCTCGTCCCCTCATTAACTCTTGAGGAGCCTCCCCACCTACCATCTAGGTGGGAAATTCATTCCAGGGTCAGAGAGTGTCTTCAGTCTTTGAGCAAGTAAAACCTAGCACGGTATTGGTTTGGTGGAAGTTAATGCAACCATTCCAGGTCCCTTCCACCACCTCTCATTAGCCATCGTGGTCTCTTTTAGCACATCCCCCTCCCAACAATCATGCAACACATATTCATAACATAAATTTACATTCATAGACCTTTTATACAAAGGTCCGTCAAATAAAACATTCACATCCTTGAGTTTTCCATAGTTCTTAGCCAATATAGTTATTTTTACAGACTGGGGAAAACAGGGTGTTACAGAAATCTACGAAGAACAAGGTCACGAAGAGAGTTGGTGCATGGTGTTAGACTGTGTTCATATTGACGGGAGAGCCTAGCATAGGGAGCTATCACCCGTTGGCGTAATATTTATAAGTGCAAGGAGAGGGTATGAAGGTGCCACATCGTGGGTGTCGAGGGAATAAAGAAGGGTTTGTGTGAAGTTGAAGACGGTTCCTTCAATAGCCCGACGAGTCATTCGACTCGAACACTTGAATGATCCTAGACCGAAAGGTGGTGACGACTGTAGGATCTAGGTGGGTCGTCGTAAAAAAAATTTAATGTATTGAAATTATAATGCATGAGAAGAGCATGAGAATGCATGAGAAGAGAATAAGAAGAGATATAACTCTCAAGAGTGGAGAATTCTGGAGAAGAGTGGAGAGAAGAACTGAGACTCAATTGTAGTCCAGTCTTGTAAACATTGTAAAAAGCATTCATATTTAATAGAAAAAGAATATTTCTCTGCATATGAATCCCTATGTGTGTTATCTGTGAATGAGTGTTTGTTTTATGATTTTTTACTGTGCATGTTTATGAATTCCATGAGTATATAAAAGTTCCCTTTGCAGGAATAGATAGAATTCCCTATTTGTATGAATTTCTAAGTGTTCTGGACTCTCAAGGTAGTGCAAGGAGTGCACACTAGAGTTAGTGAGAACTCTAAGAAGCCAATTCAAGGAGCACACAAGAACTCAGTCAAGAGTTCTGGGAGGAGCGCACTAGGTGGGCACATCGATTTCAATGGTCTGTTAATATCAGGATAGATAGTGTAAGTTTACAGAGAGAAAGCACAGGGAGTGTGCATGTTAATAGGTAAATCGGTAGATGTGAAGATGAACTAATCCCCCTAGATCCACCTAGATCTAGAACAAAAGAAGAAGGAACAAGACGCTTTCCCTAGGTTACGATCATTGAATTTAATTACCAAAGGAGGAATGGATAATGTACCTTATGAATTGCTTCCTTATGTCTTTGTTGATCCTGCTTTACTCCAATGCTCCTGTGAGGTCAGATCTATGATAACACAAATCAACCAACATGAAAGCAACAATATTCAATGAAAACCTAAACATGTGATCAAGGAGTCATGTAATAAAATATCAATCATTTTATGGGAAAGAGACGTGCCACTGTATTATATTAATGAAAGGTAGAAGATACAACCAAATCTCCTTGATGTCGCAAGTTCCCTTTTAGTGGCCCTTTTTTCTAACACACACATACATTTTCTCCAATATTTGCATGAAGATTTCTCTCAAAAACTTGATGGATGAATGGAGACCTCAAGCATCGCTTGAAATATGATTCTTCACATAGTCTTCATTCTATTCTTTCTTCAGTCTATATGCTTCTTTATGCGTGTACTTCTAAACTTTTCCATGAGAAGCCTATCATTATATAGGAGAATATGAAGTGGTTAAAGAGATGAGGATGATCCCATCAAGTCATAGAAGTTAGTAGGATCGTAACCATATGGACGACACCTGATATTTCCATAAGCTTCCACTTCTAGAAGCTGCTAGAACTTTTTTTCTCTTTTAGTTTTAAAGCACCACCGTGACCTACCTATATAGCAGTCTATGAAAATATCGTGGGATGTCTATAGTGCAGCATGTGGAAATCATGGATTTTCACACTTTGTAAAGGGAGCATCCCGCAACGGCCTTCCAAAAATGCATCTTGCAAGGGTGGAAAGAGGTTTCTTTTCTCAGGAAAAAGATTATATTAGGAACCTGAACACATGTTTATGTAATCATCATCAGGGTGAAAAAAATAATGTATAAAATAATTCCCCCCAAAGTATGAGGCTAGAACTCGAGATAGTCGAAATACTTTGTAAAATAAACATGTATGTGTCAAGAACTAGGGGTGCACCAATCAAGAACCTGCAAACAATCAAGCATATGCACAATATTACACCATGTCTGAAGTAGGCATTCCCATGTTTAGATCGTAAATGATTGAAATCATAAATGTAGGTCATGGCCACCAATTATACAACGTGGATCCATGATAACAAGATTCTGCATAGCCACTAGGAATACATTGTGGATCCATGAATCGAAAAATCAAGTATGAATATAACCACGAGACATACAAGGTGGATCTATGTGTCAAAACAAATTACAAATACCTCTTCGCAACCTAGACAATAAATGGTGAAGTCCAGGGTCTTCAATCCATCATCCCTTAGTATGATTCTAGTCACATGATTACAGATGTTGAAGTCAAACATGAATACATGACTCCATTGAAATCACCAATGCGAGGGAAATCACCATTGATGTCAATGACTCCCAAGGTACTCCAGTACAATCCAAAAAGTGTGAATAAATGAGTTGAATTCGAACAATTGACATAATCTCTCGATTAGGGATTAATGAGGTGGATCCACTGTCGAAAGCGAAGAAACCTGCCATTGAGGCATGTAGGCTCTAAGGTACTAAATAATTTCTAAGTCTTTTTCCTGGATAATGATATGAATTCGATAGGAAAAGACTCGTCATAGGAGAGCCTTGATGTATCCCCCATCATTGACAAGAAATAAGTAATAGATTTAGGGCAGAGAAAAACACATATGTGACTTGGGGCTGACACAGGGAAGGCTAACATGGTAAGAATGGACAATTGCAGATGGTCGACTTGATAGAAGGTTTCAATTGAGCTTATCTTGAGCATATGAATGTCACAACAATGATCCTGGCAGTATTGACTCAAAGATGACCTAAGATATGAACTTGTAGAAGGCCATACAAGAGACAAATGGATTACCCAACCTAGATTCAAATGACAAAGAGGGGTGTCATGTTCAAGAGAGACGCTTATTGCCATTAATATAGACACAAAGACACATTCCTTTCCAAAATTTTCCCTCGCCATTTCTAGTGAGTACCTCTTTATTTTTACACAAGATTGAGGAGGATAACATATGCTTGTCAATTTAAGCTCATCCTTCGAACGAGTCCCTCAGAGTATGTTTAACAAACCCTGAGAAGGAGTGGTCCGGTCCCATGCAAGCCTTTCGATGTTTGTTTTAACGAGTCCAAAGATAGAAAAACTTGGGGGTTTTTCATGTTTTGAGAGTCTGAAAAACACTTAAAGAGAAATCCCCCAATGCATTTTTCGTAAAATAATTTGATAGGATCGAAAAGTGATAAACTATCACCCATCAAACGTTTTCTTCAAATACTTTTACGAGCGTGAAAAGAACAAGGTCGCTCGACAATCTTTTCACTTTTAGGGAGCATGAAAAGAGCTTAAAGAATACTCCATAGGTTTCTTTGTTTTCGTGTTACCATAACAAGTACGAAAAGAAGACAAAAGTATACTCGGTTACATTCTCATTGATTTTCGAGTCTGAGAACGAACGAAGACTATGCTCAAGGTTTTTCTGAAAAACCTTAAAAAATAATTGTATTTGCGACCAAAATAGAACGAATCAGGAAAAAAATGTCCATACTTCATTGTACAAGGTCCTAAATTTTATTCTGCAAGAAACAAAACACTTACAAGACCTTTAGAGTTAATGGGTTTTTGACTAGAGTGTATTTATATAAAATAAAATATTATAAAAGATGATAAAAAAAGTAATAAATAGAAGCAAAAATGCCTTTTCACCATTTTATTTTCACTTTGTCAAAAACTTACCAAGAACCCTTGTTTTTTACCTCAATTTTGGCAACGGATTGCAGAGGCCACATGGGATCATTCAACGAATGGATTGCATGAAAGAGGTAGGCATCTCATCTTATATCTTTTCAACGGATTAATTTTTGTTTTTGATGGTAAAAAATCAAGATTTTTTGATGATTTGGGACTGCTAGTCGTGCACTAGGGCCAGCGCAAGTGGCCTATAATGGGCCATGCATAAATCAATGATTTTCGTAGGTGCATTAAGGTGCACTCATAGAAATTCCACATTGTACTTGAATCTTGATTGCGGTGATCGGAAAACTAAAATGAAAAGTGAACATTGACTCAACAAAAAATCCCAAAATGTTGAAAAAGTGTGCTAAAGATCTTCTCTAGTTCCCATGCAGGTGTTTTCTTGCAAAGATGTTGGAATGGAGAGAGGGTGAGCATGAAGAAGATGATATTATGGCTTTAAATGATCCGAGGACTGTGAATACACTCTGACAATGTGGTCTATTAAAATTCTTCAAAGTTCAGGGGATGAGAGCCCAACGGAGATTACTAGAATACTTGGTTCATATTTGGGATTCAAAACAACAAGTGTTCCATGTGGGTGTTCAAGTCCTCTCTTTGGATATTGAAAATATTTATTTCCTGAAAGGGTTGTCACGTCGTGTGGTGCGCGTGACTCTGATAGGTGGTCGAGGTGGTGGATTTCCCATGACTGAGTACATTCGTCATCATTGTGAACCTAATGTCGAAAGACGTAAAGGAAAAGTAGCGATCCGAGGTGTGAGAGATTTGACCCTCAGGACCATCCTTTTTACCATTGCACGGAAGGAAGGGAGTTCTTCGCCACACATGGCACTCCAAAGTTACTTTCAATATGCTATTGAATGCTTGGAGCCTCGAGTATTCAATTGGTGTGACGGTGTATTCCGCAGCATGCAAACTCAACTCACGAAAAGCAAGAATGGGGACCTAAAAAAGTTTGGTTATGGGTCCATTTTAGTATCTTTCTTCCTAGAAAGAGTTCCACACCTACGCCTGTAGGTGGAATGGGGAATACCAGCCCCGAGAGACCGATGAATGAAAATATGGTGTGACCTGATGACACAACATGTGGTGGGACATATTGTGAAGTATGATGATGCATTCTTCAATTGATTGGGACCACAAATCCTGATGATTGATGATTATGCTTATGTTATTCTAGACTTTTGGGGCGATCCATATTTGGTTCTCGCTAAGGGATCTCAATGGGGAGATCTGGGTAAGAAAGACATTTGTTTTTTACAATGTTTTTATGAGTTTTAAAATATTTAATGTTTTTGTGTTTCCAATCGAAAGACTAATTAAAAAAAAATTGATCATGCAGATGTAGGGCCACACTGACCCTCGGGCTCTTCTCCTATTTAGAGGCGAGGAGAGGTGTGCGTAGTATATGGATGGGATGCTGAGGATTGTGATGCGATAGAGAAGAACCTAGAAGGCTTGACGACAAACATCCCTGATATATCCATCGAGGAGATCTCGAGGCGTTATCAATGCCATATTGTAGGCGTATCTGGCTCACTTAGTCGGTTACTACGTAGGGTAGCAAGAGCAGTAGCATGCTATCGTGAGAGGCATCCATGATGCCATTTTGTAGGGGCCATGGGCTCTATATTTCTATATTTTGATCTTTGGATGAAAACACTTTTTGTAAACATTATATCATTATATATATACATGAGTATTTTACCAGTTTACTCTACTTTTTGTACAATATGCGAAATGTGATTGGAATTACAAATGTCTCAAATGTTTGTCTAAAACATAATTAGCTAGAGCATCAGTTAATGCATTTAAACATCTAGGAATGTGTTGATATTCAATATAATCGAAATGACGTTCCAAGAGACAAATTCATAAATATACTCGTAGTAGAGTAGGGCTTCGGATATTATAAACATTGTTTAACTGTAGTACTACTAGCTACAAATCAAGTCGTATAATGAAGCAACAAATCCCAAGAAAAATAGCACTAGTCAATAATTTGATGACAGTGCTATACTCTATGATATTATTGGTCGCTCAACCAAGAAAAACACCTTGTAGACAAATAAGTTAGTTTGAGGGTGCATATATTTCCCAAGCAGCAGAAGCTAAATTCTGGGTACTACAGCTAGCACCATCGACGAAGTCAATGTAAGGTAGTGAAAACATCAACATTTGGAGACCAAACACAATGCAGGGTAAGTAGTCAAAGGAAAAATTCAAATAGCATAAACACACTAAAGTAACACACAAGAGTATGATACAGTAAAAATACAAGTTCTTATGCAGAGATAGGTTAAGTGTAGTACTTCTTTAAGTAAGGCCCATTTCTGGGTTCACTGAAAGGAATGCCATCATAATCTACAAACTCGTATGCTCCTTTCTCTGACACTCTTTTAACAATATAAGGGCCTCGCCACATAGCCTCAAATTTTCTGGCTCCTATCAAATCACGATCTTGTTCATATAGGAGAACTAGATCACCTTCAGAAAACATGCGTGGCTTGACATGTTTTTCATATTGGGATTTTATGTGTTTCTTCTAGGTTTCAATAACCAGGGTGGCATCGTAATGGGTTTCGTCCAATTGTGTAAGATACAATAGACATTCCTCCTTATTAGAGGTGTTTGGGAGATGTTGGACAACTAGTTTTAATAATGGAATTTCACATTCAATTGGTAGAACAACTTCTAAACCGTACACTAATTGGAAGGATGTAAACCCTGTGGCTGACTTCACGGATTTCCGATAGGCCCACAATGATGAGACAAACATCCTATGCCAACTCGTTTTGTGAATTCCAATAATCCATTGAAGCATGGTAATAAGTACTTTGTTTATTGCTTCGACTTGGTCATTGGATTGTGGATAATAGGGGGTTGAGTTTTCATGTCGAAGACTTTTGTAAGCTCAGACATCATAAAGTTTTTAAAGTGGATACCGTGATCGGTAACGATATCCTGTGGGATTCCAAATCATGTAATAATGTGATTGAAGATGAATAGGGATGCATTTTTTCCCGTGTTGTTGAATGTAGGCATCGCCTAGGCCCACTTCGTGAAATAATCTATGGCTACAATAATGTACCTATGCCCCCCGGCCGAGTGAGGGTTACATGTCATGAAATCGATGCCCCATTTAGCAAAGGGTCCAATGGAAACTATAGGATGTAAGGGAGTGGGGTGAGATCTTGTTTTTTTTTCTATGTTTGGCAAGCATGGCATTTTCGGACATCAATAATACAATCTTTGAATAGAGAAGGAAAAAAATACCCAACTCGTAAGATCTTTTGGGCAGTAGCATACCTAGACATGTGACCACCACTTTCTCCAGAATGGAAATCATTCAAATTTTTCTCATCCTCATCATAAGTGAGACATCGATGAAAAACAGAGTCAACTCCATGACAATAAAGAGTATCACCGAGGATGATATACTGACGGGCTTGGTAGCGTATGTGAAAACAGTTAATACTAGACAAATCGGGCCAGAAAGTCCGAGTCTGGAGATATATAATGATATCTCTATACCAAAGGTCATTGAAACTGATTAGAAAAAGGAATTCATCAGGTAATGAATCCTCTGCTACATTTTCCATCTCAGAAAAGGGAATGTCACATATCAATTCAGAAAACACCAAGGATTTTTTAGACTTAACACGTTCAAACTCTAGGTCAAACTCCTGGAGTATCACAATTCATTTGGAGTATTTCCCCCCTAGCAACTTGTGTGTAAGAATGTGTTGCATAGGGCTGCAATTGGAAATCACTGCGATCTTGCGTAAAAGGATATAGTGTCGGACACATTGGACAACTTGAACAACTGCCAAGGCTAGTTTTTCAACATGTAAATACTTGGCTTCGGTAGTTGTGAGACTCCAACTCAAATAATAAATGACATTTTCATCGTGAGAATCATCCTCTTGGACTAGAACCATGGCGATGGTCGAATCTGAAGCAACGAGATAAAGGAAATAATCTCGACTATAATCGGGTGGGAAAAGTAGTGGGGTACAGGTTAAAGTGAATTTCAAAGCGTTGAAGGTTTTGTTGGCAGTGGTGTCCCATACAAATTCAGAGCCTTTCTTTAATAGTAGAGTAAATTTGAACATTAACTCAGTGTAGTTTGGGATAAAACAACGTAGAAAGTTTGCCTTCCCTTGCAAACTTTGTAGCTGGCGAAGTGAAAAAGGAGGGAGATTGAGAATGGCCTCAACCTTCAAAGGATCTACTCGGATCACTTGATGTGACACAATAAAGCCTAAGAGTCAGCTAGACTCCATGCAAAAGACACATTTGTGTGGGTTTAAGCATATACTATAGAATCTATAGCGAAGGAAAATGGCTCGGAGGTGGGTCGAATGATCACTACGATGCATGGAATGTGTTGGTAGGTCATCTAAATATGGTTGTACAATGTTCTTAATATCATGGAAAGCATAAGACATATCATGTTGAAATGTGGCACCGACATTCTTTAAACCGAAGGGCACTTTTCGATAGGCAAAAGTGCCCCAAGGACAAATAAAAGCAATTTTGTGTTGATCTGTGGGTAAGATGTTGATATGATTATATCTAAAGAAACCATCCATCAAAGAGAAGATTTCACTTTCGACGCAATCATCGACGATTTGGTCAATGAAGTGGGTGGGAAAGTTGTATTTAGGGCAAGCTTTGTTGATATCCCTATAATCAACAGAAGCATGGATCGTACCTTGTTTCTTGTTAACCAGAACTAGATTGGATACCCAATTAGTTAAATCAATGGGATAAATAAAGCCATATTTAAGAATTTTTTTGACTTCAAGATTGATAGCGGTTGCTTTGCGAGGGTGGAGTAGGCAAAGTATTTGTCAGATGGGTTTAGCGCTCGGGTATGTCTTGATTTCGTGTACAACAATATTTGGGTCAATACCAGGCATCTCTTCATAGCTCCATGCGAAGACGTCATGAAACTCTTGAAAAGGGGATTTATACATGACAACTTCATTAGTGGAACATGAAGCTCCGATGTGCACATTTTCAACAACTCCAGGTTTGATAGAGATGTCGAGGGGGATGGTGGGTGAAATGTTGCTTAAGTTCCCTTCATACAACACATCATGTGGGGAGTTGGGAACTGGAGAAATAACAACAACGGTCAACGGGGTCAAGATCCGTTGGTAACTCTCGATTGTGTTTGTTTCCAGGAAGAGAATGGAACGATGATGTCAATTGTCGCAAGGGGTATCTTCCATCAACAAAACTGACATAATCATCTCATCCATGGGAAAAATAACGTGGAATAGATTAGGAGACAAGTCACCGAGAGAGGGAGTAGAAGGGTCAACCGATTGAATGGCATGGTAGGTGGATTCAACTGGTATTAAGGCATCTGGTCGCCGTAGTGAAGATAATCACTGGGGGAGGGTACTATCCACAGGTCAGAAGACATGGGATTTTTGTAGATGGAGGTGGATATCATGTTGATAGAGGCAACCAAAGGAGGTGGAACATTGGGTGGTGGGATTGGGAAAGTACCCATCATAGTGGAATCTTTTAGTAGACCCACGCCGACATTCTCGTACTCGGGGGGTGTCTTAGCTATGAAAGGTACGTTGTTGGTACGTGTGTCAGAGTTGAAGAAGGCTAGTTGGTCCATTGAAACTACCTTTTCTTGATGCGGAAAATGCACGATATGGAAAAGAGTAGACATAAATGCACACATAGAATCGATCCAGATACGATCAAGTAGAAGGTTATAATCAAGAGGTTCGTCAAAGACCTCAACTTCAATGTTGACCATTTTTCCTTCTAACGTAATATGCAATGAAGGGAGGACACCATAGGGATTAAATCCAGAGCCATTAAAGGCCTTAAGCGTGTTGTGTGATTCATTTAAGGGAGGAGATTCGATGGATTTCTAGCAGGCAATAGACATGACACACATCGAGACACCCTCATCAATAAATGTTCTACAAATGTTCTTATCAGAGACAACAACTTGGATTTGAAATGTGAGTTCAGGGGATAACCTTGGAATGTGATCTTCCAAGTCAAAGATTATTAAACTTGTATCCGTAGGGTCGATTCCACCAATAGATTTTAACAGTGCCTTTCGTTGTGTAGGAAAAATCTAAAGGACTTCGAGGGCTGACATCACAGATGGTGCTTGTGCCAGGTCTTCTACTATACTATAGTTCTGGGTAGCATGCGCATGAGGATTGAAAGAAAACTTTTGAACCACACACTTGGGAAGAGTGTGAAGGACTGTATCGAGGTTCATTCATTCAAGATGAAGAGGACCAGTGGAGGGTGGAGCCGAGGGAGATTGTTGAACCAACTAAGGTGGTATATCATCAACTTTCTCCTTGGAGGAAGGGTAATCTTTGGCATGAGTGGTAAGTGTGATGCCATTCTTCTTTGAATCTCCATTACACATAAGTACATAAGAGGTGGTCGAGGAAGAAGGTTGATCATGGATGACCAATTGAGCATGTTGTTAAGAAGGGAAGGGTTGAGACAAGATGACAGGAGTAGGAGGTTTTGGGATCCCTTGGAGGAACTTCGTGACCTCACCGCGTCTCGGAAAATCCTTCGTGTAGTGATCATCATCACAGATAAGGAAAGGATAGCGAGGTTTGCGTTTATCCTTATCTTCAACAGGTTGTGTCTTGGGCTTATTGAATTGCGGGTTGTTATTCTTATCCTCCTTATTCCTACCCTTCCCTTTTTAGATTTATTCTTAACAGTAGGAGTCGATTGAATGATGTTCACTTCTGAAGTTTTACCGGTGGGAGGGGTGGGCATCGAAGAAGTTTGAACATTAGAAGCATGGGATTTGGGCATGGTGTGAGAGGTCTATGCATATTGAGGTTGAGCATGGAAAGTACCTATCACACCATTAGTGACATGAGAAGCTATTGGGATCATTGAGGTGGTTGTGGTAGAAGGACGAGGTGCATCAGGAAGCAGATCGTAAAGAGTACCCATTTGTGAATAAATGAGATCGTGATACTGGGCACAACTGATCGCATGTTCTTTTGTGATAACTCCACCCATAGAAATGTCTTTAGATATGTCATCCACGAAGGATTTCGTAAACCATTCTGCCAATAACTGATAGGGAATATCGAGTTTGATTAGACGTCATCTTCATTTCCACTCATGAATGTGATAAGAGATATGAGTGGCTTTACTTTTCTTGAAAGAACTCAAAATATCGGTTCCCATTTCATAATGGATTGGAAACCAGTAGTGAGTGAGGAAAGCCATAGCTAGGGTATTGAAATCGGTGAAGAAGCCTCGTGGAAATTCTATATAACACTTCGTGGCAGAACCCATGAGGGTTCGTTGAAAAAGGTGTAACCGAATGGAGTCATCCATCAAAGAGTTGGATGAACACCAAAGGTGGAAAGTCATTACATGATTGTTCGGATCCTCTCTTGGTTTACCATCGAAGTTAGGAATGTCGGATGGGAGTTTGGTCGGTATGATGAGCCAATGAGGAGAGTGATGGATAGGGCATTCAAAAATTTAGACAGATCCAGGAGGCCCAAAGTGGCCAAAAAGGGTAACTGTCTATTCACGTGAGGGTACTGGTGACTTTGGGGAGGAAGTCCCACCGGTATACCAGTAGGACCGTAAGCGGTTTGCATATAATGTGAAGATTCGAGTAGAGTCAGTTGTTGGTGTGGAGGCATGTACCCCATGGGGCTGGGTTAGTTAGGGATGTTCCCTTAGAAAGGAGTACCAGACTAAACATTCGGTCCCCAAGTGGGATTCAAATAACCCGGATATGGTTGACCATAGTTCGGGGGTACCGAAACACTAGTTTGAGAAGGTTATCCCACAGAGGGTTGTGGGTTAGCTTGAAGGTTCCAAAGGTGAGCTAACAAGTTTGATGTGTTCGATCCAGATTGTGAATTATAAGTTCCAACTTGAGAATGTCCTCCATAAGGAGGAGGCACCCCAATTTGAGCATCACCTTCAGATTGAGGTTTCCCCCCCGCATAAGATTTCCCCCCAGTGGGAATATGGGAATCAAAAGTGAATAGATGATGAGTGATACCAATTGGATTGGAGACACTAGGGCTAGATCCACCATGAAGAGGTGGATAATACCCTCCGGAGAGGATGGGAAGGGGTGGGAACATAACCAACAGAGGTATTATGCCCAAGTGGTACTCTGGATGGAATTTTGGTATGGATGGAAGCAGAAGAATTCAAAGCATGATATCCAAGAGGAAGAGAAGGGGTAGGTCTAGCAGAATGTGGTGTACCAATGGGAGCATTCTTAACAACTATATTCCCAGAAGCAATGGTCGTAGTATGAGGAAGAATTGTAGAGTGGGCCATTTGAAAAGGGACAGTTGAACGAGGGATAACTGACTGGGATTCTGAGCCAGCAAAGAGATAGGAAGTTATACTGGAAAAATGACCTAGGGAGACTGTGAGGACAACAGATGTCTCAAGTAGCTCAGGGATAGCGGGTATATTTTCTCCTTCCCCTGAGCCATAAAGGTCTTGTATTGTATGAGGTGGGATTCTAACTATTTTAGTAGTCTAGAAAGGATCATCGGCTCTAAAAGGTCCGATTAGATTTTCATAAGAAACAACAACAAGTTCCCCGACACAATTCATCCAAAGAAAACATATTTCATATCTAGGAGGGATGTGGAAAGGTTCCATAGAATCAGAAATAATTCGAAAACTTTCCAAAGAGGCTGAACCTTCCTCTTGTGTTACGCTGGTATCCTGGACTTCACTCTATTGAGGAGAACCCTCTGATGTGAGAGGGGGTATATGGGTATAATCTTCCATGTTTTTTGGTGGAAGTCCCTGTACCCTGCGTGAACAACGGGGAGGGTCTATGTTAGAAAAACCAAACAATCTATGGAAAACATCTATGGCCAACTACATAAACAAACAACATGCCCTAGTAAAATTTAGGAATCAAAACCAAGCAAACAAGACCTTCCTATTTCGAAGTCACTAGTTAGTGATGAAATCCAACATCGAGACAAGAAGGGGTTGGGCAAGGGTGGAAAAGTTACATTGACAACCTTCTTAACAGACTTACACCCTGGTGCAAGATCCCACACATAATCATGGGTATACCCTCCAAGGAGCCTGAGTGAGTCTGTCCAACGTCGATTCCAGGTACCGTGGAGACTTGCCCCTCTGTAGTCACCTTGTGTAAGACCCTAAGAAGATATGCTACTAAAGTTACCACAAACAACAGTGATGCCTAGGGAAACACTCGATAGTCCGATCCACACGCAAGGGTAGGGTATCAAGCCCAAAATTAACTTGAGAGGCTTCCTTTCATCATTGTGGGTATACCTTCAAGCGAGCCCCATAATACGTGCAATCTCTACTCTCAGACCAACAAAGCAGGGTGAGTGACTCTGCCAATCTCAATGTGACCTCAGGTTTGAGCCTTGTGTGAAAAGGGCTTCCCAGGACAAAACGTTGCAAATGGATTTGACCACTCCCTATCACAAGATACTATGGTGTGTTTTTTTGCTTTGGAGAGTGTGTCTCACTAGCTCTAGCCTAGCTAATGTTGGTGTAAAAGAGCCCTAGATTGTGAATTATAAGTTCCAACCTGAGAATGTCCTCCATAAAGAGGAGGCACCCCAATTTGAGCATCACCTTCGGATTGAGGTTTCCCCCCCACATAAGATTGCCCCCCAGTGGGAATATGGGAATCAAAAGTAAATAGATGATGAGTGCTACCAATTGGATTAGAGCCACTAGGGCTAGATCCACCATGAAGAGGTGGATAATACCCTCTGGAGAGGATGGGAAGGGGTGGGAACATAACCAGCAGAGGTATTATGCCCAAGTGGTACTCTGGATGGAATTTTGGTATGGATGGAAGAAGAAGAATTCAAAGCATGATATCCAAGAGGAAGAGAAGGGATAGGTCTAGCAAAATGTGGTGTACCAATGGGAGCATTCTTAACCACTATATTCCCAGAAGGAATGGCCGTAGTATGAGGAAGAATTGTAGAGTGGGCCATTTGAAAAGGGACGGTTGAATGATGGCTAACTGACTGGGATTTTGAGCCAGCAAAGAGATAGGAAGTTATACTGGAAAAATGACGTAGGGAGACTGTGAGGACAAAAGATGTCTCGGGTAGCTCGGGGATAGCGGGTATATTTTCTCCTTCCCCTGAGCCATAAAGGTCTTGTACTGTACGAGGTGGGATTCTAACTATTTTAGTAGTCCAGAAAGGATCATCGGCTCTAAAAGGTCCGATTAGATTTTCAGAAGAAACAACAACAAGTTCCCCGACATAATTCATCCAGAGAAAACGTCTTTCATATCCAGGAGGGATGTGGAAAGGTTCCATAGAATCAGAAATAATTCAGAAACTTTCCAAAGAGGCTGAACCTTCCTCTTGTGTTACATTGGTATCCTGGACTTCACTCTGTTGAGGAGAACCCTCTGATGTGTGAGGGGGTATAGGGGTAGAATCTTCCATGTTTTCTGGTGGAAGTCCCTGTACCCTGCGTGAACAATGGGGAGGGTCTATGTTAGTGGAACCAAACAATCTATGGAAAACATCTATGGCCAACTACATAAACAAACAACACGCCCTAGTAAAATCTAGGAATCAAAACCAAGCAAACAAGACCTTCCTATTTCGAAGTCACTAGTTGGTGATGAAATCCAACGTCGAGACAAGAAGGGGTTGGGCAAGGGTGGAAAAGTTACATTGAAAACCTTCTTAACAGACTTACACCCTGGTGCAAGATCCCACACATAATCATGGGTATACCCTCCAAGGAGCCTGAGTGAGTCTGGCCAATGTCGATTCCAGGTACCGTGGAGACTTGCCCCTCTGTAGTCACCTTGTGTAAGACCCTAAGAAGATATGCTACTAAAGTTACCACAAACAACAGTGATGCCTAGGGAAACACTCGATAGTCCGATCCACACGCAAGGGTAGGGTATCGAGCCCAAAATTAACTTGAGAGGCTTCCTTTCATCATTGTGGGTATACCTTCAAGCGACCCCCATAATATGTGCAATCTCTACTCTCAGACCAACAAAGCAGGGTGAGTGACTCTGCCAATCTCAATGTGACCTTAGGTTTGAGCCTTGTGTGAAAAGGGCTTCCCAGGACAAAACGTTGCAAATGTATTTGACCACTCCCTATCACAAGATACTATGGTGTGTTTTTTGGCTTTGGAGAGTGTGTCTCACTGCCTATTCCAAATCTCTAGCCTAGCTAATGTTGGTGTAAAAGAGCCCTAGAAAAAGTTACTAGTTGAATTTTAGAGTTTCACAATATTATTAAAGATTGTTACTCAATAGGGAGACGGGAATGAAACCAATGTTGTCTGAGAATTTGACCCAATAATGTGTAAATAGAAATGAATGATGCAAATTTGTGTTCGATGAATTCTATCTACAGTAGGGAAAAATAAATTTTCCGGAACAATGCAAACTACGATGTACAATTCCCTTTTTGAATGTAGTACCAAACAATCATTGACAATGTTATTTCACTATTTGTTCTCTTTCAATATTTCAAACACCAATATTTTCTGAATAAATGATTGCTTAAAAGACTTAAAAGGCTTAATTTTTTTTTTTTAGAAACCAAAAACAAGGATGGAACTAAGAAAGGGTAAGCAACCAATGAAAATAAAACACTCAACAAACACCCAAATCAATCTTTCAATGGAGATAAAAATAAAAATTGACAAGAAAATGTCTCTTCAAACATGAACAAGAAATTTGTTTCTAATCATTAAGAAATCTAGAAGATGAAACCAACCTACAAATCCAAACCCAAAACAAAAGCTTTGATCGAGCAAGCACTCATATGCAAGTTGAGAAATTATATCCTTGTCGATAAAAACAAAGATTGAAAAAAGATCAAAAGAGAGGCATTCGATCTCCGAAATTAATCAATATCAAGTTGAAACAATCAGAAGCACTCAAGAACTGGTATTAAAATCCCTTTCCATCTGACTGAAGCAGAAACTAGGCAATAGTAGAGGTCAAGACCCAATCCAAAAAGTTTTCAAATGCCGTCGAGGGAAGGCAATATAATGCAATGTGGAAATGAGTGGTTTTTGTAGGCTGATAATCATGTAAGTCACGAAAATCCTGCACTGAAATAAACCACTAGGGTGCGGAAATGGGAGGTTTCCACGGGCTACCAATAAGGTGTAGTGCGGACGCGTTTCACCAAATAGAACATTTTCCAAAAAGGACAAAGGGTCTCAGGAAAATTTTAAATCCAGTGAGTCTAATTGGATTTCCCACAGAGTAAGAGACTGAAACAGAATGTAAAATATAGGCTAAGAGAAAATGGCCAACGAAAAACCACAATCAAGTTGTATTCCCCAGTGGAGTCACCAATTTTGTTAACGGCTAAATCGGTAGATGCGGACATGAACTAATCCCGCTAGATCCACCTGGATCTAGAAGAAAACAAGATGGAACAAAACACTTTCCCTAGGTTATGATCATTGAATTTAATTACCAAAGGAGGAATGGATAAAGTACCTTATGAATCGCTTCCTTATGTCTTTGTTGATCCCGCTTTACTCCAATGCTCCTGTGAGGTCAAATCTACAATAACACAAATCAACCAACATTAAAGCAACAATATTCAATGAAAACCTAAACATGTGATCAAGGAGTCATGTAATAAAATATGAATCATTTTATGGGAAAGCAAAATACCACCGTATTATATTAATGAAAGGTAGAAGATACAACCAAATCGTCTTGATGTCGCAAGTTCCCTTTCAGTGGCCCTTTGTTTTGACACACACATACATTTTCTTTGATATTTGCATGAAGATTTCTCTCAAAAACTTGATGGATGAATGGAGACCTCAAGCATCACTTGAACTAGTATTCTTCACAGAGTCTTCAGTCTATTCTTTCTTTAGTCTCTATGTTTCTTTATTCTTGTACCTCTAACCTTTTCCATGAGAAGCCTATCAATATATAAGATGATCCCATGAAATATGAGAAGCCAGTAGGATCATAGCCATGCAGACACCACCTCATATTTCTAGAAGATTCCACTTCTAGAAGTTGCTAGAACTTCTTTCCTCTTTTAGTTTTAAAGCACTGTCGCGACCTGCCTATATAGCAGTCTGCGAAAATCCCGCGGGGTGGCTATAGTGCAACATGTGGAAATTAGGGATTTCCGCAATGTGTAAAGGGAGAAGCATGTGGTGGCCTTCCAAAATTGCATATTGGAAAGGTGGAAAGAGGTTGCTTTTCTCAGGCGAAAGATTATATTGGGAACCTGAACACATATTTATGTAATCATCATCAGGGTGACCAAAATAATGTATAACAGGGCCTACACTCACAGTAGTGTAAAATATCAAAGGGTAAACCAGTGAACGGAGTGCATAGTGCCCATGCAAGTAGTGTGTAGGTCGAAACGTTATAGGTTTAGAAGCTCAGGAGAGATAGCGTAAGTTTACGCAGGGCAAGCGAAAGGAGTGCACTTATACTCACAGGAGTATAAAATGTCATTGGGGAGACCGGTGCAAAGAGTGCATAGAGTCGATACTTCTTTAAGTGTTGATTAAGCTTAGATAAGATATATTTCAAGGAGTGTGCAGGTGACTTCTTTTAAGTCCCAAGTTCAGGAGGGAATCGCAAGGTGTGCACCAGATTTCAATTCATCTAAGTGAAAAATATCAAGGAGGGATATCTGAATAGAAACGAGGTACTATTAGTCTACTAAACTTTATTTGTCTTTGATCATATTTTAGCTCTAAGTTTTATGTTCCAAAAATGTCATTTACTTCCTTTTAGGACAAAAAACTATTTGGTTACTTTCTACTGATAATTTTTTTGGTTAAGTGTCCTTTTGAGGTTCCCTTGCAAGTGTTTTTCATACCGATGATTATCACATACAATAAAACTCAAAACACATGACACTCCTCACAATCTTTACAACTCTAAATTCTTTTCTAACACTTCTAAGCATGCATGAAATTGACACATATGTTTTTGGTCAACATGACCCTAGAAAAACCCCCACAAGGAAAACCATTTTGGAGTAGATATATATGTTTTTGAGATCTCAATGCATAAATACATCAAGGAAAACTACAACAAGTGAACCTGGTGCAACAACAACCAATATTGGATTCTTTGGAGTCCCTTGTTGATTTGTCTGTTATCCCATGAATGAAGGATCCCTTAGCCTTGGTGTGCCCTTCTTTCCTTTCTAAACCCTTAGCCTCTTTACTTTTCTATTTTTCTTTTACTTTACCCACTTGTAGATGTGTCCTCCTTGAATAAATCTTGAGTTATTTGGTGAAGCTCTAGGAAATGTGTGCCTCATCTCTTTGGTGTGTCCTCCTATTATCCAAACCCCACAAATGGTGCACCCCTACTCTTTGGGTGTTCCCATCTCAATCAAACTCTTCTCCATTCTTATAACACCCTTCTCCAATCTTTGCTCAATCCTTATGAGACTGCGCCCTTCACCCTTAGAATTCACGCTTGATGCTAGAATGTGCCCCTTACTTCAATATGTATTCCTAACTCCATGGAAGCACTCTTCTCTTCAATCCTTTCACCCTCAAGCTCAAGTGGATAACACATTCTCCCTTTTATGCCCTCCTCCTCTCAAGAATGTGCCCAAGTGCTCCAAGCCCTCATCCTCTCTTCTCATCACTTCCTTCTCCTCACCCAATTCTCTTAAGTGAGAAAGTGAAAAATGAGTCTCTTCATTATCCTTTTGCCTCTGTTAGCCTGCTTTGGAAAAACCCTAAAATATCAATG
The DNA here is from genome assembly GCA_000966675.3 of Picea glauca. Lineage (NCBI taxonomy): Eukaryota > Viridiplantae > Streptophyta > Pinopsida > Pinales > Pinaceae > Picea > Picea glauca. The sequence continues at coordinate 572,180 of JZKD02S1425987.1, read as the reverse complement.
GCCTATATCCAATCTATCCAAGTCTAATCAATGGGTGAGATTTAATCCAAAAATCTCACTTAGGAAACCCACTTTCCTTAGTTTTCTTTATGTCCTTTAACTCACCCACAAAGTGAATTAAATGTCACTTTGATCACTTAAGTGACATATTTCACTTTTGACTTAAATCTCCTAAGTCAAAGTGAAATTAGAACATAAAGTAAAGTATTAAGGGTAATAGTCTCCCCCTTTGTGTTTAGAGACTCACAAACACAAGGGGACCACTTTCCAAGGTACCCAAATCTCAACACTCCCTCTTACCAAGGAAATTTCTCTTCACCACCAATCTCATCCCAATAGTGGACATGGTTACCTACAGGAAACTACTCAGTGAGTATGGTTGTACCCTGATCATCAAAAGTAGTCTTTGACATAGATCTTCTCAACCTATGTGATCTATAGATGGAAGTGAATCTCCATTTATCCAATATCATCTAGATATTGTATCATTCTAAATATCTCAACCTTGGTCTCCCACCAAGGATTTCTACCTCCTAGAATATTTCCAACATTCACTACTCTCATAATCTAACCAAGAGTCACTCTATTGGCATATCACCAAGAGTCTCCCCCTATTGGCATTTCACCAAGAATATCTGGAACTAGACATCTCACCAATATCCTCAACTTGGCCTCTCAAGAAGTGACTTCCACCTGAAGTGGATCCTGAATATGATTTGCTCGTCTCTATAGCTAAGTGAGGCTCAAGCCTCTGTGGTGACCTTCTCCTCCTACTCATCAATGTCTGATTCTCTGAATCCCCTGCACCAACTGTATGTTTCAACAAATCTGAAACTAAAGTTGTCCCAGGTGGACCACTCACCCATGAAGATGGTGTCCTTGAAAACTGAATTTGAGCTCCCTTTGAATCACTAATATGAGTCAATAGGTCCTCCTCAAATATATCTCCCCACCTAACTCTATATGGTGTAATAGCTAAAAAACAACTGATGAACGCACACTCCCTCACATACTGAGTGAGGAACTCAAAATCCTATGTTTTCGTTGTATTATCATCCTGCTTCTTCTTCTTATTATTCTTGGGACATTGTCTTGCATAGTGACCCATCTCTCCACAATCAAATCATCTCACTATGCTCATGTCTCTCTCTTTCCCATTTCCACTCTGATGTGGTTTGGCCCCTCCCTTGGGACCCTGTCTAGCACTTATGTCGGTCTTCTTATTTCTCTTAGTCCACAAAGAAAGGTCCTCATCACCTTGGGAAATTTGTTTTTGTCCCAAAGACTCTGAGATGCATCTCATCTCATCCTGTACAAAATCATCCCAAAGTATTTCCAAAGTAGTCATAACCTCTTGGGAAACTATGCTTCAAACAAGTGAACCCCATGGTTTGGTAAATCTATTTAAATTTGTCCTCACCATAAAGTCGGGTTCCACTATCTCTCCGATGACTGCAAGCTCATCTTTGATCTGAGTGAATCTGCCAATGAATGATGTAACTGACTCGAAATCGAGCATTTGAATGCTCCTAAGCATTTCCTTCAAAACCATCTTCCGGTTCTTGTTTTGACTTTGGTAAAGATTGCATAAAGACTCCCACATATCGAATGCATAGTATTTACCAGTTAAATGTGGAATGACGTGGTATCTCACCCCGTCACAAATATTCCTTTTCTCCTTTTTGTTCCTCTTCTTGAACTCTTCCACCAACACGGGAGCAACAACGAGAGAATGAACTATATCCCATAGTTCAAGGTCCTCTAGAGCGAAAGTGATCATGGTCTTCCAAAGGAACCAGGTGTTAGCTTTGTCTAGCCTATCCTTTGCCTGCATCTTAGACACCAACATGGTTTTCCACTAAAGCTCACACTGATGCTAAAACTGCACAAGAACAGTACCTCAATCCTTCCAACACATGTGTGAAAATAGGTAGTAGAACTACAACCTAACTCCTGGAATTTTTTTTTTGTTAAGAGGTTGTCCAAAATCAGCCTCACTCTTGTACACGAAGGTGTGATAAGAGGTTTTCCACAAGTGTCAAAAATTAGTTCTGCAACTGTCAACAAATCTTCCCACAAGCTTTCCACAAACTTTGTCAACACGCTGTCCAAAAATATTCCAATGAGTTGTCACAAAACTATCCACTGAATGCACTAGAAATCAACAAGTCGTTTCCAGCAAGGGCTCTCATACCATGAAGAGAAATGAGGTACTATCAGGCTACTAAACCAGATCTATCTCTGATTAGATTTTAGCTCTAAGTTTTATCTTCCAGAACTATCATTTTCTTCCTTTTACTTTCCACTGATATTTTTTGTGGTTAAGTGTCCTTTTGAGGTGCCATTGGAAGTGTTTTTCATACCAATGATTAGAACATACAATATAACTCAAAACACATAACACTCCTAACAATATTTGCAACTCTAAATGTTGTTCTAACACTTCTAAGCATGTGTGAAATTGACACATATGTTTTATATATAGAACAATTGAAATATATATATATATATATATATACATACACACACACACACACACATACACTTGATATTTTTATATGATTGACATTGAAATATTTTTTTAAATGTCATTTGTCAAATCTATGTTGAGTATAGAAGGAATTACACATCTCCCTCATATTATGTTGTAAAAATCACCTTTTGATTATAAGATGTATTTCTATTTGATAGTATAATGGTTGACTTCATTATTAGAACAATTTGGTCCTCTATAGCAATTGATAATTTCATTTCTATTTACCCACATCCAAACAAATTATTAAACAATTTTCTATTCAATTATGTTTTTAACTGCTACTAAATTTGTAAGCATAAGTATAAAATCAATTATTATAATTAGATTTTCTCTTTTAATATTCTTACATAATTGAATCTTCTACATATTGATCTCTTTTTATGCATAGCCTCATTAAAAAATGGACATGATTAGTACATATGATATTGATATATGCAAATAACATAATAATCTACCAAGGAATGAAAGCTATCTCCTTTAATCAACAACTCATCTTGTATTATATTTTTTAATCAAGGTGTATCAAGCAATGTAAGATATGTCATATAATTAACAACTCATTTGTGTTGGGTAGGTGTTATATTATTTCCATGTGTGTGAGGAGTGTGTTAGATTTGAGGATTCCATCAGCTATAACTTTGTGTGGACATGTGCTCTGGGAGTTGTGTGAGGGGAGATCCCAAGTGGGTCTAGGATTTCCCCCTGGGCTTGATCTAGCTTACAGGGTTCAAGGCATTGCCCAAAAAAATAAAATTGGGCTGTTTTTGTTATTTTTAGCAGTTTTCTAAATTAATCCTCGATTAAGGGATTAGGGTTTGGTAGCTGTGGAATACCTAAAATATTGTATATATTGTATTGTGAATGGTGAAAATTAATACAATGAAGAGTTGAGAGGTGCAACACCAAGGAAGATTGGTTTTCTTTGGGTTAAGAGTTTGCATCATAAATCTCTATGTACTATGTGTATGAGCCATTCATTAATTTTTGTTTTGCTTAAGAATTTGTGTGCATTGTTTTACTTCACAAGTTTAAAACTTATAATTTGTATTATACTTTCTAATGATAAATATAATAAATTTTGTTTATTTAAATGTATGAATCACAATATTGACATCATTAACATATCTAATTTCATGTACAACATTCAGTTAAGGAAAAAACTAGCATGGAAGAACTTTCTAAAAATAAGTCTTTATATTCACATAACCATGAGTTCCTTTAGATAAGAAAATTAGAAAATCTTTTAAAATAAAAAAGGAACAATCACTACACTTGAACTAAATATAAGTTCTCAACTTAAATGATTAATACATTTCAATGAAGAAAGTATATAGAAAATACTTACTTAAGGAAATGTGATCAACATATTGTATCTAATAATATTTTGAGTAATACGAAGGAAACCTAAAAGGAATCCCTTGAAAACTAATTTCTCGTCGTGGTTCCTTCTAACGAAATTGTTGTAATGCATTGTAAGTTGATAAAGGGAAACATGAGCATTACAATTGATGCAAACAAGTTATCTATGCGGATCCAAGTGTTGCGCATTGTTTTCACCATTTTACAGTATGTTGAAACCTATAAGGTCCAGAAGAAATTTTCTCACATATTTCAAAAATAGCTAAGCAATTCTCTAAAACGTGGATAATTTTAGGGATCAAAATTTACCTTAAAATGTAGAAACCTTGATTAAACTTACTAGTCCTTAACATGCAAATTATAAAATCCTAAAAGGTCAATGGCCTAGATCCAATCTAGCCAAGTCTAATAATTGGGTGAGATTTAATCCAAAAACATCCCTTAGGAAACACACTTTCTTTAGTTTTCTTTATTTCCTTTAACTCACCCATAAAGTGAATTAAATGTCACTTTAATGACTTAAGTGACATATTTTACTTTTGACTTAAATCTCCTAAGTCAAAGTGAAATTAGAACATAAAGTAAAGTATTAAGGGCAATAGTCTCCTCCTTTTTGTTTAGAGACTCACAAACACAAGGGGACCACTTTCCAAGGTACCCAAATCTCAACACTCCCTCTTACCGAGGAAAGTTCCTTTCACCACCAATCTCATCCCTGCAGTAGACATGGTTTCCTACTAGAAAATCTCGATGAGTATGGTTGTACCCTGATCATCAAAAGTAGTATTTGACATAGATCTCCTCAACCTGCATGATCTATAGATGGAATTGCATCTCCACCTATCCAAGATAATCTAGATCTTAGTATCATACCAAAGATCTCAACCTTGGTTTCGCACCAAATATTTCTACCTCTTGGCATATCGCCAATGATCACTACTCTTGGCATCTCACCAAGATCCTCAACTTGGCATCTCACCAAGTGACTTCCACCTGAAGTGGATCCTAAAGATAATCTTACTGTCCCTTTAGCCAAGTGATGCTCAAGCCTCTGTGGTGACCTTCTCCTCCTCCTCATCAATGTATGATGCTCTGAAGCCCTTGAACCAACCTTTTGTCTGGGAAACTTTGAAACTGAAGTTGTCCTAGGTGGACCAGTCACCCCTAAAGATGGTTTCCTCGAAAACTGAATCTAAGCTCCCTATGAATCACTAATCTTATTCAATAGGTTCTCCTCAACTCTGTCTCCGACATGAAACTATATGGTGTAACAACTAACAAACAACTGATGAATGCACACTCCCTCACATATTGAGCGATGACCTCAACCTCCTATGTTGTCGCTGCAATATCATCCTACTTCTTCTTCTTCTTCTTCTTCTTCTTGGGACATTGTCTTGCATAGTGACCCATATGTCCACAAGAAAATCATATCACTATGCTCATGTCTCTCTCTTTCCGACCTCCACTCTGATGTCGTTTGGCCCCTCCGTTAAGACCTTGTCTAACACCTCTGTCGATCCTCTTCTTTCTCTTAGTCTACAGAGCAAGGTCCTCATCACCCTGGGAAATTCATTGTTGTCCTGAAGACTTTGAGATGCATCTCGTCTCCTCCTGTACGAAATCATCCCGAAGTATTTGCCAAGTAGTCATAACCTCTCGGGAAACTATGTCTCGAACAAATGAACCACATGGTTTGGTAAAGCTATTTAAAGTTGTCCTCACCATAAATTCTGGTTCCACTATCCCTCCGATGACTGCAAGCTCATCTCTTATCTAAGTGAATCTTCCAAGTTATGATGTAACTGACTCGGAATCGAGCATCTGAATGCTCTTGATATTTTCCTGCAAAACCATCTTTCATTTATTGTTTGGACTATGATAAAGCTTGCATAAAGAATCCCACATATCGAATGCATAGTATTTACCAGTCAAATGTGGAATGATGTGGTTTCTCACCCCGTCACAAATAGTCCTTTTCTCCTTGTTGTTCCTCTTCCTGAACTCTTCCACCAACACGAGAGTAGGGACAGGGGGAAAAACAATGCGAGCATGAACTATATCCCATAGTTCAAGGTCCTCTAAGGTGAAAGTGATATTGGTCTTTCAAGGGGACTAGTTGCCAGCTTCGTCTAGCCTATCCTCGACCTGCATCTGGGACACCAACATGGTTGTCCACTAAATCTTACACTGACGGTAAAATTGCACAAGAACACTACCTCACTCCTGTCAACATAGGTGTGAAAAGAGGCAATAGAGCTACAAAATCACTCCTAACAAAACATGTGTGATGAGAGTTTGTCAAAAATCAGCCTCACTCTTGTCCACGCAGGTGTGATAAGAGGTTTTCCACAAGTGTCAAAAATCAATTCTGCAACTATCAACAAATCTTCCCACAAGCTATCCACAAACTTTGTCAACACGTTGTCCAAAAATATTCCAATGAGCTGTCACAAAACTGTCCACTGAATGCCCTAGAAACCAACAAGTCTTTGCCACCAAGGGCTCTGATACCATGAAGAGAAACGAGGTACTATTAGGCTTCTAAAACTGATATGTCTCTGATCATATTTTAGCTCTAAATTTTATCTTCCAGAACTGTCATTTGTTTCCTTTTAGGACAACAAATTGTTTGGTCACTTTCGGGTAATAATTTGTGTGGTTAAGTGTCTTTTTAAGGTGTCATTGCAAGTGTTTTTCATACTAATGATTATAACATACATTATAACTCAAAACACATAACACTCCTTACAATATTTACAACTTTAAATGTTATTTTAACACTTCTAAGCATGCATGAAATTGAGACATATGTTTTTGGTCAACATGACCCTGGAAAAACCCCCATGGGGAAAACCAATTTGGAGTATATGTATATATTTGGAGATCTCAAAGCCTAAATACAACAAGGAAAACTACAACAATTGAACCTGGTACAATAGAAACCAATATTGGATCATGGATGATTTTAGGGGCTAAATTTCGCTCTTGGGCTAATTTTCCATGGGTTTTCCAAAAACGAGATTCGTTATTTTGAAAATTATTTGCCCAAATTCTATAGGATAAAATTACTTTACCTTAAAAATCGCCAAAATTTTATAAAAACTATATAAAAGCCTTAGAAATTTGAATATTTTTACAAAAATATCACCAAACATTTATAGTTGGCATACGAACGATTAGTAAGATTTGCCAAGGTTTCTACATTTTAAAATAAATTTCCATCCTTAAAATCATCCTTGTATTGGATGCTTTGGAGTCCCTTATTGATGTGCCTACTAGCCCATGAATGAAGGCACCCTTAGCCTTGGTGCATCCTTCTTTCCTTGCTAAACCCTTAGCCTCTTTACCTTGTTGTTTGCCTTTTTCTTGACATGCCTTTGCCTTTACCCACTTGTTGATGCACCCTCCTTGAAGAAATCTTGAGTTATTTGGTGAATCTCTTGGACATGTGCACCCCCTCTTTGGTGCACACTCCTCTTGTCCAAACCACACAAATGGTCTGCCCCTACTCCTTGGGTGTGCCCCTCCCACTCAAACCCTTATCCATGCTTAGAACACCCTTCTCAAAGCTTTGCTCACTTCTTAAGAAAGTGGTACCTTCTTCTTGAATGCGCCCTTATCCCTTAGAATATGACTTCGATGCTAGAATGTGCCCCTTGCTTGAGTATGTGCACCCAACTCCATGGAAGCACTCTTCTCTTCAAGACTTGTACCCTCCAAGCTCAAGTGGATAATACCTTCTCCCTTGTGTGCCATCCTCTCAATAATGCGCCCAAGTACTCCAAACCCTCATCCTCTCTTCTCATCAATTCCTTCTCCTCACCCAAGTCTCTCAAGTAAGCAAGTGAATAATGAGCCTCTTCATTACCATTTTTCCTCCATGAGCCTCCTTTGGCCAAACCCTAAAATATCAATGGCCTAGATCCAATCTATCCAAGTCTAATCAATGGGTGAGAGTTAATCCAAAAATCTCACTTAGGAAACCCACTTTCCTTAGTTTTCTTTATGTCATTTAACTCACCCACAAAGTGAATTAAATGTCACTTTAATGACTTAAGTGACATATTTCACTTTTGACTTAAATCTCCTAAGTCAAAGTGAAATTAGAACATAAAGTAAAGTATTAAGGGTAATAGTCTCCCCCTTTTTGTTTAGAGACTCATAAACACAAGGGGACCACTTTCCAAGGTACCCAAATCTCAACACTCCCTCGTACCGAGGAAAGTTCCCTTCACCACCAATCTCATCCCTGCAGTGGACATGGTTTCCTACTGGCAAATACTCGGTGAGTATGGTTGTACCCTAATCATCAAAAGTAGTCTTTGACATAGATCTACTCAACTTGTATGATCTATATATGGAAGTGCATCTCCACATATCCAAGATCACCTAGATCTTGGTATCATATCAAATATCTCAACCTTGGTCTCCCACCAAGGATTTCTACCTCCTGACATATCACCAATGGTCACTACTTTTGGCATCTCACCAAGAGTCTCTCCCCCTTACACCACCACCACTAGCATTGTTAAATAACCAAATGATATGCGATAGAGAAAACAAATATTAATATGTAAAATGGTATTTTTTGTGGTATCAGAGTTTGTTGGTGTAATAAGAAGCAACACAACTCTTCTAGTTGGCTTAATGGTTGTGATCAGTAGAAATGCATAATGTTCTTGGTTTTAGAGTCATGTTTTGTAGTAGTAATCTAATTTTAAGGTCACTACTAAGCTAGACACCAAATTGGTGTATGAGACTCTTTGTTTGTGGGATAAGGGACCTCCTCCACTCAGCAATTTGATTGTTAAAATCTATGAAGTTGTATATACCCTATTTCTCTAAATTTGAGCAGTGATAGTGATGAACATGATAGAGAAACCAAATTGATCTATTCTAAAAATAACCAAAACTTTTGTAATGTAAACATAACTCTTCTGAATTTGCATTGTGGCCTTCTAACAAATTATGCCAACATTTCTAAAATGACATGAGAAACATTTTGAAATTAAATTAGTCAATACCATAATGTGTGATGTTAACTTTCACCATTGCCAAAACGTAGTTGTGGTAGCCGTTGGCAAGAAAGAATACGCCCTTTCCTGATTAGGTCTCCATCCTAGAGAGGTGGGTAGAGTTGCTCAAAATTTACACAACGAGTACTTTACATAATGATCAGAGGCAACACCCATGGAAGATTGTACTTCTGAAACAATTGAATGTTGAGTGTGAAGTGAAATTGGGCAAAACTATGATTGTGACAATTGGGTTTCTCTCTTCACAAGCTAAAAAAATTATATATCAAAACAAAAGGTGATGTTTATGAAATATTTTGATTAAGAAAATGATTGAGAAAAAATGCATTACTTCATCATCACCTTGTGGATTTATGATTTTGTAAAAATAAATCAATTAATGAATTATAATCTATCAGTTCATAAATTATAATCTAATTCATTATTATGTTTATAAAATATGATATGTTGAAGATTAGTTAATGAAATTTTATTTCTACACAACGTGTAAATATAAATGCACATATAATTGCATGAGAAAGGATTTGTGTGTTTTTACCACTTTTGAGTGAAAGATTAAAACTAAAAAATTAATAATGTAGATCACATATAGATTTAAAGATCCATTTATTTAGTAGCTATAGAGATCCATTTATTTAGTTTCTATAGGTAAGAATAATTGTTTCTTATGTTAAATATTATGGGTAAGGTTGTTATCGATGTTGTTGGGTATTTAGCTAGTTTTGTGCCCCCAATGTCTTATTATAATCTCTCTAGGTGAAACACACTAGTCTATGTCTTAGGATTTACTAGACATGTCATCCACAAATGTGTTACTTTTCATTCTTAGACACCTACTAACCTATTATCAAATCTAACATCTCTTTGACTTTGAAAATCAAACTGTCGTTATATTGGACAAGTACAAGTGAAGGGTATCATATTAAATATTTTTTTGGACAATATTAAGCATATTTAATATAGGTTCATCTTTTTTATTAAATTGAACAAAGTAGGTTTATAATCTAAATTTTAAATCATGATTTTAAATTACATAATAATAAAGTAATATATTTATTATTGATGGACAATCATTATCTAGATTGCAGATTTTGTCCATTCTACAAATATAGATATATAGAGTAAAGTGAACTGAATTCAAGGTTTGATTTTGATCAGTCACTTAGATAAATGAAGTCAAGGTTTGGTTTTGATCACTGTTAGTTAGATAAATGAAATCTGCAATCTAGTTAAGTAAAATACAGATTCATTGATATAAATATTTTAGGTTCATTGATATGGATAATTTTGTAGATAAATGAAATCTGCAATGTAGATAAATGAAATCTGCAATCTAGTTAAGTTCAGGTTCATTGATATGGACAATTTTGCTTAGTATTAATTAAAGAAACCGAATATGCAATATAGTTAAGTTTGAATTGATTAATGTGGAAAAATTTGATAACAATTGATTGGTCTGCTATACAGAAATCAAACAAATCATGTTTCAATATTTACATATTAAATGGCTATTAATAATTCAATAGAGGTAAGTTCGAGTTCATTGATGTGGAAAAATTTGATAACAATTTAGTGGTCGGCTATACAAAAATCAAACAAATAATGTTTCAGTATTTACATATTAAATGGTCTATTAATAGTTGAATAATAGATTTGTTAATATGCTAAACCTAAGTGTCATTTGAGAGATAAAATCTGAATGCAGAAGCGAAGAAAGTAACTGATCAGAACGAATAAATGGAAGATCGTGGCACTCAGATAGCCAATAAAGTTGGTGCAAATAGCCTAGAAAACAATTACGGATTGGTGTGTCAAGGCATCTTCAATGTGTTTGGTACATGTTATTTAAGTGTGACACTCCAGTGTATCTTAGCCATGGAAGCCACGAGAAGAGCTTTCGTGAGGCTCCCAACTCCGGGATCTCCTCAATACAGCATACCAGATGACTCCATGACAGCCCTAATTTACTCCTTATTCCTAGAAAGACGACAGACAGATAATATCRGTGTGCARAACGGTGAACAAGGACCATATGATCGTAACGTAGCAGCTGTCGTAGTGGAGTGGATGGAGAAGAGATTTCCTGGTTTGATTCTCCCCTTGGGATATGGAGAGGACACTGCAAGGACTTTGTATTATATTCTGAAGATAATAATACAGGAAGGCTATGTAACGGGCTTAGAGGAAGACCTCTGCGGCACGTACAGAAGCCAAGTAACTTGCAAAACCTGCGGCGTTCGCTCCGATCAGGTTGACGATGATATAATGGTTACATTTTGGGTGGACAAAGGAGAGGATTTTGACCTTCTCGACTACCTCACAGAAGGTAACTTTGAAGATAAAGATATGGCTGACAATAGCACCAGGTTTTTAACAGCACATCATCTGTTCAACTTTACAGAAAGAATTAGCGCAATTAAAGCCGAGATAACACATAACAGTGCACCCAGTAGAAGTCAGCAAGATTCATGTGATAAGGTCTACGATGTAAGGTATCGAACTACGATTTGCAGTTTTCCACGTACTTTGATTTTGGATCTTCGTGACGTTTGCCGGTGGGAGGGGATGATGCTGCATCTCGAATTTTTGGATCTCAGTCAACAGATGGAACCACAACGTAGTAGTGGGGCTAGGAATTGTAAATATAAGCTGGTAGTAGTTGAGGCTGCAGTCGATAATGGAGAGCATTCTATCACATACGTAAGAGCTTCAAAGTATGTGAACCGAAATGGTATTGATATAGAGAACATTTGGTACGAAATTGACGACCATCAGATCAAATTAGTACCGTTTACAGAGCTGTTCAAACCAACAGACCTCTCCCTTATACTAATCTATGAGCAGATGAACTCCTAAACTACTTCTTAGTTGTGAAAATCATATTTCTCATTGGATATCTAGTTATTTTGAAATGGCAAAATTATTTAAGTTGTGAAAATCATATTTCTCATTCGATTATTTTGAAATGGCAAAACTTATCTGGTTATTCTTGCAATGGAATTTTTTTCCCAACTTTTGAAATTTCAGCATATCTAATTCAATATATTCTAACTTAAATAAATAAATAGAATCAATAATTTAAAGAGATTTCTTGGAATAACATGTTGTAGTGATAGGATTGTAATCATCGTGCATCTTTTGAGGGCGTGTTGCACAGCCAGGTTTTTCACTTGGCTGCTTGGCAACACTCTTTACCTAGAGCATAATCATACTCTATTTTAGATTATGGGCAAGTCACACTCCTAGTGCAACTTTTGTATACTTAGACAATTTGTTAACACTCTTAACACTTAGTCATTTAAGCATACATCCATGAAATGAAAAGAACACTTGCTAAAAAAACAAAAGACACACAAATATAGAGTGAGCGGCACAAGTTGTACCCAACACTCATCTAAGTTTTATTATTATGAAACAATTACAATATGAACACTATTGGTTGGGTTTACAACTTTGAAAAATGAGTCTCTTCATTATCCTTTTTCCTCCTTTAGCCTCCTTTGGAAAAACCCTAAAATATCAATGGCCTAGATCCAATCTATCCAAGTCTAATCAATGGATGATATTTAATCCAAAAATCTGACTTAGGAAACCCACTTTCCTTAGTTTTATATATGTCCTTTAACTCACCCACAAAGTTAATTAAATGTCACTTTAATGACTTAAGTGACATATTTCACTTTTGACTTAAATATCCTAAGTCAAAGTGAAATTATAACATAAAGTAAATTATTAAGGGTAATAGTCTCCCCCTTTGTGTTTAGAGACTCACAAACACAAGGGGACCACTTTCCAAGGTACCCCAATTTCAACACTCCCTCTTACCAAGGAAAGTTCTCTTCACAACTAATCTCATCCCTATAGTGGACATGGTTTCCTACTGGAAACTACTCAGAGAGTATGGTTGTACCCTGATCATCAAAAGTATTCTTTGAGACAGATCTTCTCAACCTGCATGATCTATAGATGGAAGTGCATCTCCACCTATCCAAGATAATCTAGATATTGTATCATTCTAAAGATCTCAACCTTGGTCTCCCACCAAGGATTTCTACCTCTTGGCATATTTCCAACGGTCACTACTCTTGGAATCTCACCAAGAGTCACTCTATTGGCATCTCACCAAGAGTCTCCCCCTATTTTCATCTCACCAAGAATATATGGATCTAGACATATCACCAAGATCCTCAACTTGGCCTCTCAAGGAGTGACTTCCACCTGAAGTGGATCCTGAATATAATTTGATCGTCTCTATAGACAAGTGAGGCTCAAGCCTCTATGGTGATCTTTTCCTCCTGCTCATCAATGTATGATTCTCTAAAGCCCCTACACCAACCATATGTCTCAACAACTCTAAAACTGAAGTTGTCCCGGGTGGACCAGTCATCCCTGAAGATGGTGTCCTCAAATATTGAATTTGAGCTCCCTCTGAATCACCAATATAAGTCAATAGGTCCTTGTTAACTCCGTCTCCCCACCTAACGCTATATGGTGTAACAACTAACAAACAACTGATGACCGCACACTCCCTCACATACTGAGCGAGGAACTCAACCTCCTATGTTGTCGTTGCAACATCATCCTGCTTCTTCTTCTTATTATTCTTGGGAAATTGTCTTTCATAGTGACCCATCTCTCCACAATCAAATCATCTCACTGTGCTCATGTCTCTCTCTTTCCCATTGCCACTCTGATGTGGTTTGGACCCTGTATAGAACCTATGTCGGTCTTCTTCCTACTCTTAGTCCACAGAGTAAGGTCCTCATCACCCTAGGACATTCGCTCTTGTCCCAAAGACTATGAGATGCATCTCGTCTCATCCTGTACAAAATCATCCCAAAGTATTTCTAAAATAGTCATAACCTCTTGGGAAACTATGCTTCGAACAAATGAACCCCGTGGTTTGGTAAATCTATTTAAAATTGTCCTCACCATAAAGTCTGGTTCCACTATCTCTCCAATGACTACAAGCTCATCTCTGATCTAAGTGAAGCTACCAAGGAATGGTGTAACCGACTCAAAATCGAGCATCTGAATGCTCATGAGCTTTTCCTGCAGAACCATCTTTCAGTTCTTGTTTCGACTCTAGTAAAGCTTGCATAAAGACTCCCACATATCGAATTCATAGTATTTACCAGTCAAATGTGGAATGACGTGGTCTCTCACCCCGTCAAAAATAGTCCTTTTCTCCTAGCTGCCTCACTCACACATAGGAAAAAACTGTCATTTTTCTATTATGGTGGAATGTCAAATTAAAGTAGTGGATTCCAATCTACAATCGATTCTCGGCTCTCTGAGTTCCCCTAAAACTCCATCCTTCTACCCCCTAGCACCTAACCTCTACTTTTCTTACAACACAAAGATTTATACAAAAGGGGTTCTACTGGACATATTACAATGTTCGAATTTTTCTCCAAATCGGACGCAGATCCCTTCTGTCATCATCCTATTAATGGCGATCTTATCTCCAACTTGTGTGAAGGATTGTCTTCAATTAATGTTTGGATCACGTTTCAGATTCTCGAGGAAAAACAAGAGGATGGATCCTCTCCTTCCTTGAATTTTCACCACACGTGTTTGTTCAGCTAGCGCGTGTTGAGGTGGAGTGATGCTCCTGCATGATTTTTACAAAAGAGGGGCTTCTCGAGCCTTCCTCCACCTAATATATTAAATTACAATTAATTTACAACTCATATGAATCAGATCTAAGATCATTTTCATCTCATCCATTAAAGGAGACTTACATACAACTTGTACAAATACAATGACTCTACCCTTCTTGAGCCTTTACAACATTAATTACATAAACTTTGAGATTTAAACCCAAAATGAGAAGGTTGGTGCTTCTCTCTACTTGGGATTTTCTCCCTCCATGTACGTTGTGGCGCTGGTTGCTGACACGCTGCTCAATAGGAGTGATGCTCCTGCATCAAAATGGGGAGTAGCTCCCACCTCTAACCTCCCATGTGCTCGACGCAACACTGACAATAGATCTAGTCATGAAAAGAATATAATACATAACTAACATCTTTGATGTACATATTATTCAGAATAATATTTTAAATAAGTGCACTCATAAATGTATTATTAGTATAGATATAATTTCACTCATTTAATTAGAAGGGATGTTTATAGATAAATTAGATTGATTTATTTGGCAAGTTTGAAATGGAAGTTAAACACTAGAGAAATGCATTAATACAATTTATTCATTTCTTATTATTATACATTTTTTTTTTATTTAAAAGTGAATTACCATGTGCATACACACTAAATGAGTTAGAAAAACATGAATGAGTAAAAATAGAAAAGATAGTTGGGATTTGGCTAAATAAAACGTATTTAACTTAGTTAGAAATTGAAATTATGCATGAAAGAGACATGGTGGGATGAAAAATAATCATATTAGTGAATCAATAATTAAGAATTTTGTATGAAAAGGCATGTGACATTTTGCACAAGATGGGAGGGAGGTGGTCATGGAAGGCACCTTATTCTCTCTAATGCTCGATTGTTGTGATAATTTTTGTTTTGGGAATGAGGACTCCATATCTCATTGAATATCTACACAATCTATTGGTGAAGAGGACAAACCCTTTCACTATTTTTATTTTGTACACACCTTCATGCAACCCTTGTAGCTTGTAGTTCAAGGGAAGAACAATACCAATAGGATATGGTAGGAAGGTCAACCAATAAGATTTCACTAAATTGGCAAGATAATAATTGGAGTTGAACTTGAGAAGAATCTTTTGAAGCAAGCTTGGAACTGATTCACTGAGGAGAATGCTCATCTACAACCATTTGAGAAATATATATGAGTCTATAATTTAATTAAGTGTTTATATAAACTGTTATTCAAAAAAATTGTCGGGGTTTGAACATTGGATTTTTATGAATTTATTTATCTTGCATAGAAATATTATATCTCATAAGAGCCATTAGTATAGAAATATTATATCTCATAAGAGCCATTGGTATAAACTTAAAGCCAACATAAATCTCTATTCAAAACCTTAGTGCTTTTAGAGAACATAAAATTTTAGGGGTTAAATTTCACCCATGGTTATTTTTCCACATTTTTCCCCAAACAAATTTACCAATTTCCATATTTTTCTAAAAATTATTGGTCCAAATTCTATAGAATAACATTATTTTAAGTTAAAAATTGCGATAATTTTAAAGAAACTATATAAAATACCTATAAATTTTAATATTTTTACAATAGCCAAACATTTTATAGGTTGCATGTTAAGGACTAGTAAATTTAGTCAAGGTTTCTACATTTTAAGATAATTTTTCATCCCTAAAATTATCCACTTTTTAGAGAATTGCTTAACTATTTTTTAAATATGTGAAAAACTTTCTTCGAGGCCTTATAGCTTTGTGCATACCCTACAATGGTGAAAACAATGCGCAACAGTTGGATCCACATAGATAACTTGAGTGCATCAACTGTAGTGCTCATCTTTCCCTTTATCAACTTACGACACATTACAACCATTCTCATATTAGATACAATATGTTGATCACATTTCCTTAAGTAAGTAGTTTCTATAGACTTTCTTCATTGAATTGTATTAATCATTTAAGTTGAGAACTTCTATTTAGTTCAAGT
>JZKD02S1425987.1:543592-555578 GCA_000966675.3 Picea glauca | reverse complement strand
TAAATCCCGAATTAAATGATTAATAGTGAATCATACCAATAACTCAAAAATAATCAAGTAACATTTCATAGGATGGTGGATAGCACTACAAATTACAGTATTTCATGATGTTAAAACAATCCTATTGTCAATCATTCAACACATTTGTTGATTGTAACAATATAACTGTGTTGTTGAACCCTTAGCATTGTTTATTAAAAATGATGTGCCAATCAAAGTTGCATTTGAGATTCAAAAATATGAATTTAAGTAATAAGTTGAATTTAGAAAATGGGAGAGAAGACATTGTTCACACACAAAAACTATTTTTTATATGTTCTTAGTCAATGAACATAAGCACATATAAATACATTAAGTTTGGTTTTAAGATAGAATTATTATCTTAGTCACTCAATCCATTTGCTGAGAGAATATCTCAATCACACACACCTAAATAGGATTTAAGATCTCTCCAAGATCTAAGAAACTCCTAAATAACAAAGTGAATCACTCAAGTAGAGATAATCTCATGGTTACGAGACCACAACTACGGGTTTTCAAAGATGATGGGATGGAGAGTGTGAGTGACGTGTTGGATTACTGAGAGGGGGGATGAATGAGTAATAGAGTAATTTAATCCTTTTTAACCATATAATCCAAGTGTTATATCAATGAATCATTATCATCCAATAACTGCAGAGTAAATAAGCAATGAACAAAGGAACAAACATACACATACACAGTACACCAGTGTTTTACGTGGAAACCCAAATCGGGATTTAAAGAGATTTCTTGGAATAATATGTTGTAGTGATTCTTGGGGTTCTATCTCATAGCTGCCTCACTCACACCTGCAACAAGAATTCCCCCCTACTCAATCCAAACGAAGGTTGTTCCAATTCTATCCACAGAATCACCTCAACGAAGCACAAATCTTCCCATGTGGAGTGAATTGGATCCTTGATGGAGCTTGCCTCTCTTCGTCCAAGTCACCCTTAGAATCACAGAGCTGATCTTGTTCTTCTTGTTATGCAAATATGTATTTGTTGATTTTGTGCCCTTGTTCTCTTATATGGACTCCAAAGATCGCCATCATAAACTGTCACGTCCTTTGGGTGTGTCGCACCCCTTCGCAAACCATCATGCCCAAATGAATCATCGTGCACCTTAGTGGGCCTAGTCACCCAAATGAACCTGTGCTCCCGTCAACCTGTGCTACCTTCTGTTGGGACAAACCTCAGTATATTTTCCTTCTCCTTCTCCTTCTTGACAGTCTCTGTTGGTTGCCTCTCTGTCGCACCTGCAACACCTATGCTAGCCTTTCCTTGGCCGCCTGGTAGGAATATCTCAACTCCCCCAACGATCAGAATGTCCCTTCAATCTCCCTCCTAGGTGACGAAATTTGTTAGCTTCTGATCATCTTTATTCACGCGTCTCACAGTCTTACACGAATCTCCATCTGAATGAGGTTTTTCTACTGCCTCCTCTTCATATGTCAACGAACCCTCAGTCTAGCTCGTCTCTCCTCCCTTGCCTACCTAGCAATCTGGGATGTCTCCTTTGCCCACCTAGAAATCTACGAGATCCATCGATCCCTTCTTATTTCCCACCTGGAAATCTATGAGACTCTTTCCAGATATCTTTCCCTTAGGAACGAGGTCCTCAACATGCCTCAACCACCTTCGTAACATCTGTTATTGCCTTCTGGCCAACAAATTCTTAACAGGCCAACTAGCTGTCCTCTTCAAAGTCCATTCATACCTCTAGTCTACCTTTGAGTCTTGTTTCATCTTAAGTGCTAGCTTCTCCATCCATGCTCGGATTTCACTGAGCCCCTTGTCCATCTCCGCCCTACTCTCTTGCAAGTGGACTCTTCCTCATTCACATTTATGACCTTAAATGGCCATCTTCACCTTATACCTGCCCACCTCGCAAGTCTATTGTTTACTCTACAACTGAGAGCATCTTTAGCTCTTCCTTCGCCTGAAATATACAAACTCAATTGTGCTCTGATATTTATTCCCTATCTTCATTTCTCTGCCTAAGTGAAAATTGTTCTCTGATACCACTTTCACGAAGACCCTACTACCTCCTCTGGTCACTCCGACCTCCCGGTCTATGATCGTTCAACTCTTCGAGTCGAATGAATTGTCGGGATCCTGATGGAACCATCTTCAACTTGACACATAACCTTCTTCATTCCCTCGGCACCCACGATGTGGCACCTGTGGACCCTCTCCTTGCACTTATAACTCTTACACCAACGGGCGCTGGCTCCCCATGCCAGGCTCTCCCATCAATATGACCACGGTCTAAGACCATGCACCAACTCTCTTCACAACATCATTCTTTAGGGCTTTCGTGAGATGTTTCCTCCTTTTCCCAATCTCTGAATCGATAAATGTTCTAGGACTCAATCTACAATCCATGTTCCTTCCTTGACCAACAACTGTGATCAAATCATGAGTTCGTACCTCATGAGTCCTCGCTTATCACGACTCTTCTTTCCCCCAACTTTCAATTAACGAAATGCCAATCTTGACTCCACGTGTCCTTCTCAACACATGGACAAGATTTCTTTGGATCTCAGCTCCTCGAGACTTCCTCTCAACTCCCCTGTGAAGTTCCTGCTCCGAAATACATGACTCCCTACCACGTGCCTTCCATATCTAACGAACTGGATTTATTTCACTCTTCGCGACCTCACGAAGATTCTTGGTTTCCTCCCAGAAATCCTCCAAAGCTCCTACTCCCGAACTTCTCGATATTCTACCACCTGTCTTCCACTCGACGATGAGTAACTTCTTTGTCTTCGTGACTTCGGCAAGTCCTAACTCCTTTGCACACTTGACATGATTTCTCCTCTTCAAGACTTAAGATGTTCTCTAATCTCACGTCCCTTTGTGAACTTCTTCATGCCCTCCTAGCAGTTTCCTGCTCTTCCTCCTGATCTTTGTAATATAAACTTACAGCTTCTGGGCACACTCCTTACACTTGACTAAGCTTCTTGAAGGATTCTCCCTCGACCTCACGGAAAGGTTTAAGGCATCTCCTTTCCTTTTTTGATGCACTTCTTGCAAAACCTTCCTTCACCAGAATGTTCAACAATTCTGGGATTCTCCAACCCCTTCAGTAGTGTTTTTTCTTAACAGATTCACACAAGATCGATGCCCTCCTGGCAGAGTGTTTCAGAGTGTTCAGTAACTCTGGACTATGTCTCCTCCTTCACAGTATTTTCTTTCAAGGAACTTAACCTCCTTGAAATTTCTCCTTGAGTCTATAAATTAATCTGGCGTTCCCTCCTTGTAGTTTCTCCTATGACTCCACTGAGTTCAGATACACACTCCTTGCATTGGCTTACCTAGTTTCCCAACTCTATCGCGCACTCCTTGCACTTAGCCTAGAGAACCAGACTTGAATCAACACACTCTCAGATAGAAAACTATAATTCTATCCCTACAGATGGTTTCTAACATTCACCTACAATTCAAACGCATGTAAAAGACATTCACAACACTCATCCATTGAACATAAATATAAAATAGGAAAAAACTGTTGTTTTTCTATTGATGGTGGAATGCCAAATTACAGTGGTGGTTTCCGATCTACAATCGAGTCTCAGCTCTATGACTTCCCCTAAAACTTTGTCCTTCTACCCCCTAGCACCTAACCTCTACTTTTCTTACAACACAAAGATTTATATAAGAGGCGTTCTACTGGACAGATTACAATGATGGAAATTTTCTCCAAATCAGACGCAGATCCCTTTTGTCGTCAGCCTATTAATGGTGATCTTATATCCAACTTGTGTGAAGGCATGTCTCATCCTTTCCATCTTCTCTTCAATTAATGCTTGGATCACGTTTTGTATTCTTGAGGAAAAATGAGAGGACGACTCCTCTCATTCCTTAAATGCGCACCATGTGTGTTTGTTCAGCTGGTGCATGCTGACATGGAGTGATTCTCCTGCATGATTTTTATAAAAGAGGGGCTTATCGAGCCTTCCTCCACCTAATAAATTAAATTACAATTAATTTACAACTCATATGAATCGGATCTAAGATCATTTTCCTCTCATCCATTAAAGGAGACTTACATAAAACTTTTACAAATACAATGACTCTACCCTTCTCGAGCCTTTACAACATTAATTACATTAACTTTGAGATTTAAACCCAGAATGAGAAGGTTGGCGCTTCTCTCTCCTCAGGATTTTCTTCCTCCATGTACATTGTGGCATTGGCTGCTGACACACTACTCAGTAGGAGTGATGCTCTTGCATAAAAATGGGGAGCATCTCCCCCCTCTAACTATTATAACCCTAATTTGCACCAGACGTTCTTACCTGGCATCAGGCCATCTCAGATTCCTTCTTTTCCAAAACACTACTGAACAACTCTTCTTAAAAACCCCTTTTATAAAGGCCCATGCACCCTGCTCCATTACTGCACACATGTACACGTGAGCTGACCCAAGAAAGCCCGCATGTACCTACAAAATCAAGAAAAAAGGAAATTTGTTGACGGAACACACAACTTTGGGTAAGTTAACTAAACCTTTCAGCCATGCATAGCCAGTCATTTGACCAAATACCTAGCTCCTTCTAACCTATAAAAGAAGTGGTAGGGGTCCCATTTGAAAGGAGGAGAATCATAGTAAAGAAACTATACCCGATTAAGCATTCCCTTTGTCCCAACCTTTAGCCATCCTTGTGCAAAGAGAAGTATAGAGAAAAGAAGTTGGAAGACAGTGGAAGAAGAGCCCAGGACTAGGATCAAGGAGCAGTAGTCGACTTTATCATTGTAAGGTATCATTGTGAAGTTAATAAGAGAATTGCTTTTCCCGTCCCACCATATGAGATTGTCATTATTGGAATATTGATTGTATGATTGATTAAATCTCTAACCTGTTAGTTCATAGATCAAATGCATGTGGAGTTCTTTGTTTGTCTTTAGTGAATGCAGGTCAGCATTGGGAGGAGAGTTGCAGTCAAAGAACGAACAAGCGTGAAAAGGGATCGACATCAAACACAAAAAATAAGGTACGTCAACTTAATCTCTTGAGCCTTGTATTTACATATGAGTAATGGGGTTTTAGGCATGGGATGATGGTAAAAAGTAAGAATCTTTAAGTCATTTCTGCATGCATGATAAAACCCTTAGTGCTAGTCCATAGGAGGGATTTTGCCACCCACAACACTAACCTCCCATGTGCTCGATGCAACGCTGACAATAGATCTAGTCATGCAAATAATATAACACATAACTAACATCTTTGATGTACATATCATTTAGAATAATATTTTAAATAAGTGCACTCATGAAAGTATTATTAGTATAGAGATAATTTCACTCATTTAATTAGAAGGGATGTTTATAGATAAATTATATTGATTTTTTGGGCAGGTTTGAAATGGAAGTTAAACACTAGAGAAATGCATTAATACACTTTATTCATTTCTTATTATTATAATTTTTTTTATTTAAAAGTAAATTACCATGTGCATACACACTAAATGAGTTAGAAAAACATGAATGAGTAAAAATAGAAAAGATAGTTGGGATTTGGGTGAATAACACGTATTCAAGTTAGTTAGAAATTGAAATTATGCATGAAAGAGACATGGTGCGATAAAAAATAATCATATTAGTGAATCAATAATTAAGAATTTTGCATGAAAAGGCATGTGACATTTTGCACAAGTACTATAAGATGGGAGGGAGGTGGTCATGGAAGGCACCTTATTCTCTCTAATTCTCGATGGTTGTGATAATGTTTGTTTTGGGAATGAGGACCATGGATGATTTTAGGGGCTAAATTTCGCCATGGGCTAATTTTCCATGTTTTTTCCAAAAACGAGATTCGCTATTTTAAAAATTATTTGCCCAAATTCTATAGGATAAAATTATTTTACCTTAAAAATCGCCAAAATTTTATAAAAACTATATAAAATCCTTAAAAATTTGAATATTTTTACAAAAATATCGCCAAACATTTATAGTTGACATATGAAGGATTAGTAAGATTCTCCAAGGTTTCTACATTTTAAAATAAATTTCCATCCTTAAAATCATCCCTGATGAGGACTCCATATCTCATTGAATATCTACACAATCTATTGGTGAAGAGTACAAACCCTTTCACTATTGTTATTTTGTACACACCTTCATGCAACCCTTGTAGCTTGGAGTTCAAGGCAAGAACAATACCCTTAGGATATGGTAGGAAGGTCAACCAATAAGTTTTCACTAAATTGGCAAGATAATAATTGGAGTTGAACTTGGGAGAAATATTTTGAAGCAAACTTGGAACTGATCACTGAGGAGAATACTCATCTACAACCATTTAAGAAATATGTATGATTCTAGAATTTAATTAAGTGTTTATATAAATTGTTATTCAAAAAACTTTATGGGGTTTGAACATTGGATTTTTATGAATTTGTTTATCTTGCATAGAAATATTATATCTCATAAAAGCCATTAGTATAGAAATAGTATATCTCATAAGAGCCATTGGTATAAACTTAAAGCCAACACAAATCTCTATTAAAAACCTTAGTGCTTTTAGAGAATAGAAAATTTTAGGGGTTAAATTTCACCCATGGTTATTTTTCCATATTTTTTCCCCAAACAAATTTACCAATTTCCATTTTTTCTAAAACTTATTGGCCCAAATTCTATAGAATAACATTATTTTAAGTTAAAAATTGCGATCATTTTAACGAAACTATATAAAATACTTATAAATTTTAATATTTTTACAATAGCCAAACATTTTATAGTTTGCATGTTAAGGACTAGTAAGTTTAGTCAAGGTTTCTACATTTTAAGATAAATTTTCATCCCTAAAATTATCCATTTTTTAGAGAATTGCTTAACTATTTTTGAAATATATGAGAAAATTTCTTCCAGACCTTATAGGTTTGTGCATACCCTACAATGGTGCAAACAATGTGAAACACTTGGATCCACATAGATAACTTGAGTGCATCAGCTATAGTGCTCATCTTTCCCTTTATCAACTTACGACACATTAGAACAGTTCTCATATTAGATACAATATGTTGATCACATTTCCTTAAGTAAGTAGTTTCTATAGACTTTCTTCATTGAATTGTATTAATCATTTAAGTTGAGAACTTCTATTTAGTTCAAGTGTAGGGATTGTTCCTTTTTTTATTTGAAAGATTTTCTAATTTTCTTATCAGAAATAACTCATGGTTATGTGAATATAAAGAATTATTTTTAGAACGTTGTTCCATGTTAGTTTCTTCCTTAAGTGAATGTTGTACATGAAATTAGATATGTTAATGATGTCAATATTGTGATTCATACATTTAAATAAACTAAATTTATTGTATTTATGATTAGAAAGTATAATACAAATTATAATTTTTAAACCTATGAAGTAAAACAATGCACACGATGTTTTAAGAAAAATAAAAATTAATCAATGTTCATACACATAGTACATAGAGATTTATGATGGAAACTTTTAACCCAAAGAAAACCAACCTTTCTTGGTGTTGCACATGTAAACTCTTCATTGTATTAATTTTCACCATTCACAATACAATATATACAATATTTTAGGTATTCCGCAGCTACCAAAACCCCAATCACTTAATCCAAGATTAATTTAGAAAGCCGCTAAAAATAACAAGAAGCGCTACAATAACAAAAATCGCCCAAATTGTTTTTTTGGGGCACTGCCTCGAACCCTATCAACTATATTGAGTCCAGGGGGGAATCTTGGCCCCACTTGGGACCCCCCCTTCACGTAACTCTGAGAACACATATCCAGACAAAGATACAGGTGATGAGATCATCAAATGTGACACAGTCCTCACACACATGAAAATAATATAACACCTACCCAACACAAATGTGTTGTTAATTATATGACATATATTACATTGCTTGATATACCTTGATTAAAAAATATAATACAAGATGAGTTGTTGATTAAAGGAGATATATTTCATTGCTTGATAGATTATTATGTTATTTTCATATATCAATACAATATGTACTAATAATCATGTCCATTTTTTAATGAGGTTGTGCATAAAAAGAGATCAATATGCAGAAGATTCAATTATGTAATCATATTAAAAGAGAAAATCTAATTATAATAACTGATTTTATACTTATGCTTACAAATTTAGTAGCAGTTAAAACATAATTGAATAGAAAATTGTTTAATAATTTGTTTGGATGTGAGTAAATAGAAATAGAATTATCAATTGATATAGAGGATCAAATTGTTCTAATAATCAATTCAACTATTATACTATCAAATATAAATACATCTTATGATCAAAAGGTGTTTTTTACAACATAATATGAGGGAGATGTGTAAGCCCTTCTTTACTCAACATAGAGTTGATAAGTGACATTTAAAAAAAATATTTCAATGTCAATCATAAAAAATAATATTTTTATATCAACTATATATATATATATTTCAATTGTTCTATGATTCAATTCAACCATTATACTATCAAATAGAAATACATCCTATTATCAAGAGGTGGTTTCTACATCACCATAGAGTTGACATGTGAAAAATATTTCAATGTCAACCATAAATAATATATTAAGTAATATGTGTGTGTGTGTGTGTGTGTGTGTATTAACCCATTTTAATTCCAAATTTTTCTAATTGACTCATTTTAACTCCAAATCTATCATGCGTTAAGAGGGATCAAATTCCTCATGGTAAAAATTGTTTTCGAATTAAAAAGAATTGAGTAAAGATTTACACTTAGAGGAATTTGATCCCTCTTGACTCACGATAAATCCCGAATTAAATGGATTAATAGTGATTCATACCAATTACTCAAAAATAATGAAGTAACATTTCATAGGATGGTGGATAGCACTACAATTTCCAGTATTTCATGGTGTTAAAACAATCCTTTCGTCAATCATTCAACACATTTGTTGATTGTAACAACATAACTGTGTTGTTGAACCCTTGACATTGTTTATTAAAAATGATGTGCCAATCAAAGTTTCATTTGAGATTTAAAAATATGCATTCAAGTAATAATTTGAATTTAGAAAATGGGGGAGAAGACATTGTTTACAAACAAAAACTGTTTTTTATATGTTCTTATTCAATCAACACAGGCAGATATAAAGACATTAAGTTTGGTTTTAAGATAGAATTATTATCTTAGTCACTCAATCGATTTGCTGAGAGAATCTCTCAATCACACACACCTAAATAGGATTTAAGATCTCTCCAAGACCTAACAAACTCCTAAATAACAAAGTGAATCACTCAAGTAGAGATAATCTCATGATTACGAGACCACAACTATGGGTTTTCAAAGCTGATGGGATGGAGAGTGTGAATGATGTTGTTAACAATGATAAAGGTAGAGAGAATGAGACTACACAATGAGATAGGAGAAACAAACACACTATAGAGAGACAAATGATCAAATTTAATGTAATGAAGCAAGTTAAAAATGGAAAAATTTAATGAAGAAAGTTATAATTTTAAATTAATAAATTTATTTTAGATTCAACATCTTAGAATATTCTTATTACAATAGAATTGTGTAATGTTAACCTTTGATATATGCAATTTCATCAATTTTATTTTTCATTGGATTAATCCACTTTCATCAATTTTATCTTTCATGAAATTAATGCACTTTTTCTCTTCATTGGATCAAATCACAATTCCCCAACTATTGATGAATAAATTATTTCTATGCTATTTAATAATGAGGAAGGTTAAAAAAATTAGTGTGAGAACTAATGATGTGTGTAAAATTAAATGGAAGGAAATAAAAAATTCAATATTTTTTGTTACCACATTATTAAGTGATAAAACTCAAGTTAAAATAAAATAATTCTATATTTGTTATTTTTTTTAATGTTAGATTGACCATTTTTTAAAATCCTCTACTATACTATAATTGTTTATTTCTAATGATTAGTTTTATTTATTTGTATCAATTAAGTTTTCTTTAAATTATTAGATTTATTTATTTATATTTTTAAATTTGTGAGTTTAATTCCATTGTGGATTCGAGAGTAAAGTTAATGGTTGAATTTTTTCATGTTAGTCATATGCCCAAATCTAGAATTGAGATAAGGATCCCCTCTTTAAGTTAGATTATATTGAGTGAGATATGATAAGTTATTCCAAATTCCATTATTGATTTGAGAGTAAAGTCAATGCAATGGTTGACTTTATTCATATTTATTATATGTCACAAATTTACCATCGAAATAAGGATCCCTTCTTTAAATTAATTATATTGAGTTAGATATGACAAGTGTAAATTTTTTGGCTAGAAGGGCATGGAGACCTTTTCCCAATTGCTCAAGGAGATACAAATTAGAGTTTCTTTGACACCCTAAGAGTTGCACTACTTGGGAAAGTGGGCGCTTTGGGCATGTGGAAACGCCAAGGGCCTTGCCCAAGCATGAGGCAAAGAATGGGGTGGATGAAACCAAGAGAAGGAGCACACCAAAGAGGTTGGGGCACGTCGGCATGAGGATTGCACCAAGGTTGGGGAATGTTGATC
This sequence comes from Picea glauca, assembly GCA_000966675.3. Lineage (NCBI taxonomy): Eukaryota > Viridiplantae > Streptophyta > Pinopsida > Pinales > Pinaceae > Picea > Picea glauca. The sequence continues at coordinate 545,047 of JZKD02S1425987.1, read as the reverse complement.
CCAAGGGATGTGACGGTTAATATACACACATGTTTGTTTAGGAGACCAAGTCCACGAAGGGGAGCGATGATTCATTTGGACGTGATGGTTAGCTAAGGGGTGCGATACACCTAAAGGATGCGAAGATTCAAAATGGTGACCTTTGGAGTCCATATAAGAGAACAAGGGCGCAAAACCAAGAAAGACATATCTACACAATAAGAAGAGCAATATCATCTCTGCGATTCTAAGGTAGAATTGGATGAAAAGAGGTGAGCTCCCTCAAGAAGAAAAGTCGATCCACATGGGACGACTTGTGCTTCCTTGAGGTGATTCAACGGATAGAGTTGGGGAAACAATATTTTGGGATGATTATGGGAAAAGTCTTGTTGCAGGTATGAGTGAGGAAAATATGAGACAAAATCATAGGTCTATGTGAACTCTTGTGACAAAGAAGAAATGGTGATTCTATGGTGGATGCATGTTTGGGGTGCTCCACATGACTTGTGAAGGTTGTTAGGATGGATGAGTCTTGGTGTGTCGAATCTGTGTATGATTGACTTGGTGAGGTGAGATCAGTCACGTGACTCTGCCCAAGTTGTAAACCATGTAGATTGTGCTCATATTATAATTGTTTCATAATAATAATAATTAGTCAGGTGTTAGGAACATCTTGTGTCACTCACACTATATTTTTGTGTCTCTTGTTTATATCACAAGTGTTCTCTTCATTTCATGGATGTATGCTTACATGAATAAGTGTTAAGACTATTAAAAAATTGTCTAAGTATACAAGAGTTGCACAAGAGTAGGAGTGTGACTCACCCGTAGCCTAGAAAATAGTATGGGTATGCTCTAGGTGAAGTGGTGTAGTCGGAAGAATTTTTTGATTAAGGTTGGTTGTCAATGATGTCAACACTTGAAGAAATCCCCATAGCACAAAGGTTGGGTAATGGACCCAAGATTGTTTGATGTAAATATGACTTGTTATTGTCTTGTCATGGTTGATAATAAGTAGAAATTGATGAAATTCAAAGTGTTCCCCTTATGGTGAGAGCCCTCATGGGAAGACGCTTTGTAGATTGAGTTATCCTAGAAGTATGGTTAGAGAACCCATGCTTATTTGTGGAAGAATGAGATAAACGCCAGTGAATTTATTAGTGAAACTATCCTAGATGGATATTTCTTTTCATGCAATTTTCGGTGGTATGTGGAACGTCACATAACTCCTCACGGTTAGAGAGTTATGGTCATGAGAAGTTGGAGAACCCAAGTTTGGGTAATGGACCCAAGTTTGTTTGATGGATAACAGTATGATTTTTGATATATTTTCAGGTAATACTATTCTATATGGATAGTAAATGTCATTCCATTTCTGGTTGTATGTGGAACGTCACATAACTCCTCACGGTTTGAGAGTTATGGCCTTACGAAGTTGGAGGACCCTCATATGTCATCTAGAAGCCCCAAAAGGTC
>JZKD02S1425987.1:483567-536119 GCA_000966675.3 Picea glauca | reverse complement strand
ACTGGTTTTTACTTGCTCAAAGATCAAAGTAGCTCTCTGACCCTGGAATGGATTTCCCATCAGAAAGGTAGGTGGGGAGGCTCCTCAAGAGTAATGAGGGGATGGGGGTGAACCGCCCATTTGTAACAACTCCCAGACCTAACCACGGATGGGGAAATTTGTGCCACACGCAATCCTGTAGAGAAAAGGCAAGAGATGAAGTGTGGTAAGGGGGAACAATGCGTGTGACAGAGATCACGGAAGAGAACTGAGAGAAACTCGAGAAATACAGGGAGTTCTGAACAAGGGAGAAGGAGAGTAACCTTCGTCCTTGACTTTCGTTGAGCTAGAAGTAGGAGACTAAATTTCGAGCATCGTGGTCTATCTCAGGGGTGGCTAGTGGTAAATATATTTGGAGTCACTGAGCCTATGGTTGGGTGGAAATGAGCACCCCTCTCAGCAGTCGCGCCACACCTGGTGTTTTCTAATAAGTGTCATGTCTTGTATTTTTGAACTAAATACATGCTCATGTTTATACTCTCATAAATGGTTTCTGTATGGAAGTGTTTGCCTGTGTTTTTATATGGAGACAAGGGATACATGATTATACTTATATGACCATAATCAGTCTATGTATAGAATGAGTAAGTTCAGAATACGAGTTTGTTCCCTTGAGAATTGTCCTATCTACTTGGCTAGCGGTATGCCTTGGTTTAATTGCCTGAAGGCACTTCTCTCGGGAAGTTTCCTTGCACTCTAGAGTCAGAGTGAGTCCCTCGAAAGGAATACCATTATAGTAAACCCACGAGTTTACTTTACCCTTAACACCGAATTTATAGCTCGGAAAATTAGGAAGACTTTTGCTCAGGTCACCAAGCCTAGGGATAATTTACCTGAAGAACCCTCTGAAAGATCTGTCGGAGCTCTATTTCTTGTCGACCTTAACCTTTCCATAGGAAAGAGGGCGGTGTTGGAAATGTCCTGAAATTCCTGGAGTATTCGAACCTGTTCATCGGCATTTCTACGTTTCGGCACCTGGGAAAACAAAGGGCATGACCCTTCATCGTCACAAGTCACAAAGTCTTGGTATGCGAAACTCCGAATTAGCTTAGTGTGAATAGGTTTCAACATTTCAGTGTTTCGGCACCTGGGAAACCAAAGGGAAAGAACCTTCGTCATTGCAATTCGTGAAGTCCTGGTATGCGAAATTCTGAATCAACTTAGTGTGAATAGGTTTCATCATTTCGGCGTTTCGGCACCCAGGAAACCAAAGGGCAAGACCCTTCATTGTCGTAAGTCAGGAAGTCCCGGTATGCGAAACTCTAAATTATCTTAGTGTGAATAGGTTTCAACATTTCGGCATTTTGGCACCTGGGAAACCAAAGGGCAAGACCCTTCATCATCACAAGTTGCGAAGTCCCGGTATGCAAAACTTCGAATCAGCTTAGTGTGAATAGTTTTCGGCATTTCGATGTTTTGGCACCCAGGAGACCAAAGGGGAAGACCCCTCATATTTGCAAGTCGTGAAATCCCAGTTCATGAAACTCAGGGAGGATCTGTACCGTCCATCGAAGGAGACGTGTGGGGAGTGGTCAGAGTTCGGGGAAAGCTCTGAAACCCCGTAATCCATTGGATCTCGTAGGATAGAAAGGGGGTTAAGGTTGGGTTTCCTTCAATGCCCTTAAGATTAGGAGGGACAATGATCATCAGATCCATAACAACGAAGTTCGTTGGTCTCCTATTCAAATTTCCATATCGGTTTCTAGGGTTTAAAGAGTCGAAAGACTCGACTCGCTTGCATTTCGAACTCCCGATTACCAAAGTCCCGATACGGCCATGACCGTCGGATCAGGGGGAAGATTTATAGCCATCGATCTCAATGAAGGTATGATTTCAGGTTTTAGGGTTTGAAGAGTTGAAAGACTCGACTCGCTTGCATTTTGAACTCCCGGTTACCGAAGTCCTGATACGGCCAGGACCATCGGATCAGGAGGAAGATTTGTAGTCGTCGATCTCAACGAAGGTACGATTTTGGGTTTCGGGGTTTGAAGAGTCGAAAGACTCAACTCACTTGCATTTCAAAATCCCAATTACTGAAGTCCCGATACGGCTAGGAACGTCAAATCAAGGGGAAGATTCATAGCTATCGATCTCAACAAAGGTACGATTTTGGGTTTCGGGGTTTGAAGAGTCGAAAGACTTGAATTGCTTACATTTTGAACTACTGGTTACCGAAGTCCCAATATGACCAGGACCATCAGATCAGGGGGAAGATTCGCAGCCGCCGATATGAACGAATGGACAATTTTAGGTTTCAGGGTTTGAAGAGTCGAAGGGCTTGACTCTTAGGCATAGATGAGTCATGAATTGCAAAGGGCGCCTCTTGGCTTGGACCGTGGTCATAATCAATGATCACATGAAGGTGAATCCCGCACTTGGTTCTTGAGTTGTACACGACAATTTTTTTTTCAATGAAAGGACCGGTGGATTGGTTTAGTGAAGGTTCCGACAGGAAGAGCTAGCCTGCACTAGGACCTAGTAGGAACTCGGGGATTCTGTCCCTCAAGAAAAAGGAGAAAAAGGTGAAAAATCTATTAGGCCGTAGTGGGTGTGTGACAAATTAGTATCAGAGCATGGTTACAACACTTTTCTAGCTTGGTCTCATGGACGAGTTGCACAGAAACTCCATCTGAAGTACTCTTAAAAAGGAGTAGCTCTCTATCCTAACCCCCCTTATCATAAGATGAAGTTAAGAATGAAAATTTTTATTGTGTGTATGCATTTGAAAAATATGAATTATGCACTGATTGTGAATGAATATAATGTTGACTAATAACAAGTGTTTTTCTTGCACAACAAGCATATGATCAACCGCTGGAAACTGCAGATGCATAGAATGGTGATGCACCAAAAAGTGGGGGATGTCTCCCACAATAGAGACGACGATTCTGATGAAAGGAGAGTGGTAGAGACCCCTCTAGATCTAGCTGAGACTGTGAGAAGCCTCATGGTCGAACTATAGAGCTTCAAGGTCGACAATGAGAAGTTGATAACAAATCAAGAGAAGCAAACGAAAATTAATGAAGTCTTGTTGCAAAGCCTATTCAACATACAAATACAATTGTAGCATGGACCTGACACCAGTCAGGCGGACCAACAATAGACAAAGAGAAGTCGAAGCCCACCTGGGATAAGAAAAATTGGTCCTTTAAGTGGCCACACTAGGAGGAGAACCACGAGAAATATTCACCCCAGAGATAAGGGACAAGCGTCGGACGATTCCTCTGGAAAGGAAACTAGCGACTCGGAGGGATCTTCTAGTAGCAGAACTAGTTATTATTCTCGAAGAAAATGGAAGAAGCGAGATCATTCCAAAAATCATAATCTCGAAGAATTCAAGAAGTCCAAACCACCCTCTTTCGACAGTGAAATAAAGAAGGGAGAGGAACCGGAGGCCTGGCTACTTAGACTAAAGAAGCATTTCAGAGTCCATGACTTCTCAGAAAATTTGAAGGCTCGAGTAGCCACTTTCAACCTGAATGGGAAGGCTTCCATTTGGTGGGAAGACCTTAAGAATGTAAAAGGGATTCAAGAAGAAAACCTATCTTGGGAACGGTTTGAGAAATACTTCAGGAAGAAGTATCAGTCAGAAACGTATTTCGACGAAAAGACTAAATAATTCTATGAACTCAAGCAGGGGCAACGCACCATAGAGGAATATATCAGCAGATTCCTCGAATTGCTGAGGTACGTACCCTATATAAAAGTAGAAAAGGAAAAGGTGCAACGATTCATCAGTGGACTACCTAAGGACTATCAGAATAGGATTGAGTTTGATGAGACAAAGACCCTAGAAGATACTATCTGAAAGGCAAGATATTTTTATGAATATCTTGGGTATCGGAAAAAACCTCATGAAGGCTGGAAGCAGAAGAATAGTTCGGGATTCCAGAAAAAGGGGTTTAAATCCCCAAGATTTAAAAACTATAAAAAGGACTCAAGGATGAGATTCCCAACCCGAAGTGTACACCAGCAGAATTTCCCCACCCAGAGAGGAAATAAACCTTTTGGATCTACCCCAGGAAAGATTGATAAACCAAAGAAAGAACCCTTAAAATGTTGGGGTTGTGGAGAAGAACATCTACTGAGGGACTGCCCGCACCAACAAAAGAACAGTCAGAGAATTTACAACGTTCAAGAAGCTACCACCATCAATGACATGGCCAGGAACGTGCTGCAAATTTATGTAGCCTTGGATAATAAACAAGCTAACCACCAAGCTTAAGTGGTGGAGGTGGAAGGTATGATCACGAACCATCTATTGTCTATTTTGATTGACCCTGGTTCAAATTTGAGTTATATAGCCCCTAAGGTTGTTGATAAGTGTAAATTATAGCCACATAAACACGCCAAGCCATGGTTGGTACAGTTAGCCTCTGGTACCAAAATAAAGGTAGTGGAGGTCATACCATCTTGCCAATTCACTATGGGTGAATTCCCCACCCAAGCAACCCTTAACGTATTACCCCTAGGATCGTATGACCTGTTGATTGGTATGGACTGGCTAGACACATATAAAGCTAGACTGGACTATTACCATAAAACCTTAGAATGTGTAAGTGAAGAAGGAATAAGGATAACCCTTCAAGGGATCCAAAAACTTATCTCAGTGAGACAAATATCAACCCTTCAAATGAGAAAGTATTGCAGAAAGGGATGTCTACTATATGCGATATAGGTGTTGGAATCAGTTGAAGATGAAAAACCAAGCCTCAAAGACCACCCCACACTAAGAGAATATAGAGATGTATTTGCGGAAGAGGTACCGGTTTTACCTCCAAGAAGGGACATTGACTTCTCGATAGAACTTGCGCCGAGAGTGGTGCCAGTGTCTAGGACACCCTATAGGATGAGCACACCCAAGCTAGTTGAGCTTAAATTACAACTAAAAGAAATTATGGACAGAGGCTATATCTGGCCCAGCGTGTCTCCATGGGGAGCACCAGTCTTGTTTGTGAAAACAAAAGATGGTACCCTCCGACTGTGCATAGATTATAGACAACTCAATAAGGTAACCATAAAGAACAAGTACCCCTTACCCAGGATCGATGACCTGTTCAATCAATTGGGAGGTGCTTTCATCTTCTCAAAGATTGACTTGAGATCTAGATACCATCAAGTCCGAATCAAGGGTGAAGACATCCACAAAACTACCTTCAGGACGAGATATGGTCACTATGATTTTGTGGTAGTACCATTTGGATTGACCAATGCCCATGCCACTTTTATGTGCTTGATGAAAAATTTGCTCAGCAAATTCCTAGACAAATTTGTACTAGTTTTTATTGACGATATATTAATTTACTCCAAGAATAGAGAGGAACATGAGGAACATATTAGACTTGTGCTTCAAGTTCTAAGAGAACATCAACTCTATGCCAAATTTAGCAAGTGTGACTTTTTCCAGAAGCAAATACATTACTTGGGCCATGTCATATCTAAGGAGGGAGTAGCAGTAAATCTTGACAAGATCAGGTCTATCATGGAATGGATAACCCCTAAGGACATTTAGGATATCAGATCCTTTATGGGCTTAGCAGGATACTATAGGAGATTTATAAAAGGATTCTCCAAGATTGGTTGTCCAATCACTGCCCTCCAGAAGAAGGGAGCTAAATTCGAATGGACACAAGAATGTGAAGAAAGATTTCAATCCCTAAAACACCTTCTGACCCATGCACCCATGTTGAAGATCGTTGATCCCGAAAACAACTTCCTCATGTGCACGGATGCCTATAAGGAAGGGCTCAGAGGAGTCCTTATGCAAGGATGAAGTGTAGTCTGCTATGAATCTCGAAAATTGAATGAGCACAAAGTCAACTATGTGACCCATGATCTAGAGCTAGCCGCCATAGTGCATGCCTTAAAAATGTGGAGACATTACCTCCTGGGAGGGAAATTTGTACTTATGACAGACCACTATGGATTGCGATATCTATTTGACCAACCAAAGCTCAATGCTAGACAAGCTAGGTGGATGGCCCTCCCTAGTGAGTTTGATTTTTAAATCAAACATGTTAAAGGAAAGGAAAATAAGGTGGTTGATTCCCTTAGCAGAAGTATGAAAACAATTCACCTGGCAGCGGTGAGCACCTACGAGATGAATTTCAAAGAAAGAGTCAGGAATGGACAAGAAACAGACACATTCTTCCAGACCGTGACCTCGTACCTGGAGCAAGAACCCAGAGGAATAAAGTATGAAGACTACCATATGATAGATGGAGGTCTGCTAACTTACAGAAACAGATTGTATATTCCAGATTGTGACGACTTGAAGAGGTTCATAATGGATGAACTACATAAAAGACCATATACTGGTCACCCAATATATCAAAATATGATCACGGACACTAGGAAACAATTCTATTGGCATGGGTTAAAGAAAGACATAGCTAACTATTTAGCTAAGTACCTAGAATGCCAATAGGTTAAAGAAGAACACCGACACCCAACAACATTACTACAACCTCTACCAATCTCGGAATGGAAATGGGAAACCATTTTCATGGACTTCATCACCGGATTACCAACATCGACCAAACAGAATGACGCCATCATGGTAGTGGTTGATAAATTGAGCAAGTCCGCCCATTTTATCCTTGTCAAATCGACTTGCAAGGCAATAGATATTTCCAGCATATTCATGAAGGATATATTCAGACTACATGGTATGCCTAAAGAGGTTGTGTTTGATAGAGACACAAAATTTACTTCCAACTTTTGGAAATCCTGGATGTCTAGACTAGAGACCAAATTACTATTTAGCATAACCTATCATCCTCAAACCAATGGACAGACGGAAAGAGTGAACCAAATATTGGAAGACATGTTAAGAATGCATGTAATGCATCAACCCAAGAAGTGGGAAGATTACCTACCCCTGGTGGAATTTGCCTACAATAACGGCTACCAAGAATCCCTGAAGATGAGTCCCTTCAAAGTCCTCTATGGTAGACCGTGAAACACCCCAGTCAATTGGAGTAAACTAGTAAAAAAAATTACTATTGGACCTGACATGTTGAAAGAAATGGAACAACAAGTGATTCAGATAAAGAAAAACCTAAAGGTCGCTCAGAACAGACAGAAAAGTTACGTCGATTGAAAGAGAACTCCAAGAGAATTCAAGACGAGAGACCACATATATCTCAGAGTTAGGCCCAGGAAGAGTTCCCTGAGGATGGGAGCTTGTGCCAAGTTGGCACCTACATATTGTGGACCCTTCAAAGTTCAATATAGAGTGGGACCTGTAGCCTATAGGCTAGCACTTCCTCCCACAGTAAAAGCACATAATGTTTTCCATGTTTCATTATTGAAGAAATATGTACATGATTCTAATCATATAATTGACTGGTCTATGATCCATGTGGAACCGGATGGATAATTCCTACCAGAAACTAAATGAATATTGGACATAATGGAAACCCCACTCAGGAAGAAAACCATTGCACAGGTCAAGGTGTAGTGGAAACATTTTGGCCCAGATGAGGCTACCTGGAAAATGGAAGATGCCATGAAACATGCATATCCGATTTTGTTTACTTCTGTACATACACATCATATTGACATATAGAACATTGAGGACAATGTTCCTTTAAGGAGGAGGGAATTGTAACATCCTGTTTCCCCCAGTCTGTAAAAATAACTATATTGGCCAAGAACTATGGAAAACTCAAAGACATGAATGTTTGATTTGACAGACCTTTTTATGAAAGGTCAATGAATGTAAATTATGTTATGAATATGTGTTGCATGGCTGCTGGGAGGGGGATGTGCTAAAAGAGACTATGATGGCTAAGGAGAGGTGGTGGAAGGGACCTAGAATGGTTTCGTTAACTTATACTAGGCCAGTACCGTACTAGTTTTTACTTGCTCAAAGATCAAAACAACTCTCTGACCCTGGAATGGATTTCCTGTCAGACGGGTAGGTGGGGAGGCTCCTCAAGAGTTAATGAGGGGATGGGGTTGAATGGCCCATCTATAATAGCTCCCAGACCTGACCATGGATGGGGAAATTCATGCCACATGCAATCATATAGAGAAAAGGCAAGAGAGGAAGTGTGGTAAGGGGGGAGAACGCGCGTGATAGATATCATGAAAGAGAATCGAGAGAAACTAGAGAAATACAGGGAGTTTTGAATAGGGGAGAAGGAGAGTAACCTTTGTCGTTGACTGTCGTTGAGTTGGAAGTAGGAGACTGAATATCGAGCATCGTGGTATAGCTCGGGGGTGGCTAGTGGTAAATCCGTTTGGAGTCACTGAGCGTATGGTTGGGTGGAAGCGAGCACCCCTCTTAGCAGTCGTGCCACACCTGGTGTTTTCTGATAAGTGTCATGTCTTTTATTTTTGAACTAAATACATGCTCATGTTTATATGCTCATAAATGGTTTTTGTATGGAAGTGTTTGCTTGTGTTTTGATTTGGAGACAAGGGATACATGATTATACTTATATGACCATAATCGGTCTATGTATAGAATGAGTAAGTTCTGAATACAAGTCCGTTCCCTTGAGAATTGTCCTATATACTTGGCTCACAGTATGCCTTGGTTTAATTGCCCGAAGGCACTTCTCTCAAGAAGTTTCCTCTCACTCTAGAGTCGGAGTGAGTCCCTCGAAAGGACTACCATGATAGTAAACCCATGAGTTTACTTTACCCTTACCACTGAATTTATAGCTCGGTGAATTAGGAAGACTGTTACTCAGGTCACCAAGCCTAGGGATAATTCACCTGAAGAACCCTCTGAAATATCTGTCGGAGCTCTATTGCTCATCGACCTTAACCTTTGCATAGGCAGGAGGGTGGTCTTGGCAACGTCTTGAAATTATCGGAGTATTCAGACCCGTTCATCAGCATTTCGGTGTTTCGGCACCTGGGAAACCAAAGGGCAGGACCCTTCGTCGTCACAAGTCGCAAAGTCTCGGTATGTGAAACTCCGAATTAGCTTAGTGTGAATAGGTTCCGTCATTTCGTCGTTTCGACACCCGGGAAACCAAAGGGCAAGACCCTTCATCGTCACAAGTCGTGAAGTCCTGGTATGTGAAACTCCGAATCAGCTTAGTGTGAATAGGTTTCGGCATTTTGATGTTTTGGCACCTGGGAAAACAAAGGGCATGACCCTTTGTAGTCGCAATTTGCGAAGTCCCAGTATGCGAAACTCCAAATTAGCTTAGTGTGAATAGGTTTCAGCATTTCGGCACCCGGGAAACCAAAGGGCAAGAACCTTCATCATCACAAGTCGCAAAGTCCTGGTACGCGAAACTCTGAATCAACTTAGTGTGAATAGGTTTCGGCATTTCGGCGTTTCGGGACCCGAGAAACCAAAGGGCAGGACCCTTCGTCGTCACAAGTCGAGAAATCCTAGTATGCGAAACTCTGAATTAGCTTAGTGTGAATAGGTTTTGGCATTTCGACATTTCGGCACTGTTGGTCACAATAATTTCTTATCTAACTAAACAATCAAGTGCTACATAAATTGTCAACCCAGGGAAGTCTGTTTATTTCAAAGGTAACCATGCACTATATATGCTCAATCTCAAAAGCAACCTAGAGTTGTAGTAAAAATGTATTAATCACACTTTGCCTTGAACAAACTGAAGTTCTAACTTGAATTATAGGAAAGCAATCTACCTATTGCAGAGTTCAATGTTTAAAGAAATAATTTTCCAAAGAATCCTGGATTACATTAAAGAAATAAGAGACTGGAAAAGAAATCCTTCAAGACACTACAAAAGGAAAGACCACTATTCTATAACTAGAGAACAAGACCCTATTTCCAAAGAAGGAATCTTCAACACATGTTTCCGATCATCACACTTCATGAACTCATTGCTTAACTGAAACAATTGACACACACTGAAGGTTAACTAACTCTTAACAGAGAACAGGACCCTATTTCCTAAGAAGGAAACTTCAGCACCTGTTTCTGATTAGCACACTTTCATGAACTCATTAAAATAATTGACATGCACTGAAGGCTAACTATCTCTAACAGAGAACAGGACCCTATTCCTGAAGCAGGAAACTTTAGCACCTGTCCCTGACTATCAAGCTTTCATAAATTCACCAAGCAGGATTTCTAACTAGAATGATTAACAGTTACCCAAGCATGAATCATATGAAAACAATGTAACAATTGGTAAAGCAGAGTTTTAGCAAGACAGAGTTCAGTAAAGTAGTGTTTCAGCAAAACAGAGTTCAGTAAAGTAGTGTTTCAGAAAAACAAAATTTAATCAAGGTATAAACAGAAATAACACTAACACTCTACAAAGCTAATGGGTGAATCTTATGAAGAAGGTGGGCCCTCCCTTCTCACAAGATTCCCCTGGAACAAAAGGAACTAGAGAGAAATGCTTAGAACAATCTTTTATTCATATGTCAACTGTGTTACATTACAATATGAAGTAAAACACGTCCCTCTCTGTAAATCCTTTCTTAGTACAAAAACATAAGATCCTCTCTAATGGTGATTTCCTTTTATTTAAAGAGAAGAATCCCTTCGATACAATTTGATTAACAAATTACAGGTGTACATCTAAGTCCTATTCTTAGTCAGATCGACTTTCTAAACTGGAATAGGATATCCTAGTCTCCCGCAAAAAAATGCTATTACAAGTGCTGAGTGAGGTGTTGTTGTTGCGGCTAGAGTAACAACTTCTTTATTTGTCTTCTTGTTACTGTTGTTGTATTTTGTTTCAGCATCGCAAATCGCGGGCTGTTTCAGCCACAGGATTTGTGTTCTAATTGTTTTGGCAACTTGGTCTTAGGCAGTAGCGATGGTTAATGCTAGCTCAAGGTGCGGCTGTCATGGTCAATGTAACAGTTTTGTGTTGTTATTTCATCATCGTAGACCGCGGACTATGTAAAAGCTTTTTCTATGTGAGTTGTTTTTTTAGCATCGTTGACCATGGATTGTGTAATAGCTTCTTCTGTGTGAGTTGTTGTTTCAGCATCGTTGACCATGGAGAGTATAGCAGTTGTTGTTTCAGCATCATAGACCACGGAGAGTGTAGCAGCTTCTTCTTGTGAGTTGTTGTTTCAGCATCATAGTCCAGAGACTGTTTAAGCCACATGGTTTGCATGCTTTAACTGTTTCAGCAACAGGCCTCAATGCTAATCTGCAGTTCGAATTGTTTCAGCACTTATACATTTCTAATCAATGGTTAAGTACGAGAGTAATGTAAAATTATATGCAAAACAGATTAAACATATAGTATAGAGAAGAGACGTTGTATACCTTTGGAAAGATAGCGTAAAGTGATAATATGAGTTTAAATGTGAGTGAAACAAGAGTGTAATGGTGGCAAAAAGTGTGGCAAAAGGGTACATTGTATGGTCCTAATAGGCACCTGGGAAACCAAAGGGCAAGACCCTTCGTCGTCGCAAGTCACAAAGTCCTGGTATGCGAAACTACGAATCATCTTAGTGTGAATAGGTTTCGACATTTCAGTGTTTCAGCACCCGGGAGACCAAAGGGGAAGACCCCTCATCTTCGCAAGTCGTGAAATCCTGGTTCAAGAAACTCCGGGAGGATCTGGACCATCCATCGGAGGAGACACGTGGGGAGCAGTCAGAGTTCGGGGAAAGCTCTGAAACCCCGTAAGCCATTGGATCTTGTAGGATAGCAAGGGGGTTAAGGTTGAGTGTCCTTCAACACCCTTAAGCTCAAGAGGGACAGTGACCGTCAGATCTAGTTCAACGAGGTTCGTTGATCTCCTACGCAAATTCCCATATCGGGTTTCGGGGTTTGAAGAGTCGAAAGACTCGACTCGCTTGCATTTCAAACTCCCGATTACCGAAGTCCCGATACAGCCAGGATCGTCAGATCAAGGGGAAGATTCATAGTCGTCGATCTCAACGAAGGTATGATTTTGGGTTTTAGGGTTTGAAGAGTCGAAAGACTCGATTCACTTTCTTTTTGAACTCTTAGTTACCGAAGTCCCGATACGGCCAAGACCGTCGGATCAGGGGGAAGATTCATAGCCGTCAATCTCAATGAAGGTACAATTTCGGGTTTTGGGGTTTGAAGAGTCGAAATACTCAACTCGCTTTCATTTCAAACTCTCAGTTACCGAAGTCCTGATACAACAAGGACTGTCAAATCAGGGGGAAGATTCGTAGCTATTGATCTCAACAAAGGTACAATTTCAGGTTTCGGGGTTTGAAGAGTCGAAATAATCGACTCACTTGCATTTTGAACTCCCGATTACCAAAGTCCCGATACAGCTAGGACCATCAGATCAGGGGAAAGATTCACAGCGACCGATCTGAACGATGGGACAATTTTGGGTTTTGGGGTTTGAAGAGTCGAAGGGCTTGACTCTTGGGCATCACTGAGTCATGAATTTCAAAGGGAACCTCTTGGCTTGGTACAGGTTCATAACTGATGATCACATGAAGGTGAATCCCATGCTTGGTGCTTGAGTTGTACACGACGGGTTTTGTTTTAAATGAAAGGACCGGTGGATTGGTTTAGTGAAGGTTCCAACAGGAAGAGCTAGCCTACGCTAGGAGGAACTCGGGGATTCTGTACCTCGAGAAAAAGGAGAAAAGGGTGAAAAATCTATTAGGCCATAGTGGGTGTGTGACATAAGCGCTAGACATGTTTTTCACAGCTTGATTAGACCAAGTGAAGAGTTCGTTTAGTGAACCAATCACTTGGGCAAGGCGGACGAATGCAAGACTTGTTGGAGATCTAACCACATAAGTGATTGTAGAAGTGGTCATAGAGGCTGATTGTAGAAGTGATCGTAAAAGGGAGAAATTATGGGTTGCAACAAGTGGCAGCACTTGGGTGAGAGGGACAACTTGATGTGACCTAGATTTTCTTTGTAGCAAGTCAGTCGGTTGGGCACACTTCTATCATGAAATATATGTGTCGTGCATCATCGAGAATAACAATTGATTCAAGTTAGGTTGTTGGATGAGTGGGTTAAACAAAACCTTCAGATGAGGTAGCACTTTGCAAAGTTACGAAAGTCAGTTAGAAGCAATATGACTTAACATTCGAGAAGTGTGTGCATGGTGCTTTGAAGTGAAAACAATCAAGGTGCAAAGATGGAAATGTATATTTTAACCTTGCACAATAAATTACTGCAAATATATTATTAATAAAAAGAGAAAATATATAAAGGTAGGAACACACATTACATAGATATGTTACCTTGGAAACCTAAACCGAGAAAAATAACAACCTATTTTAGAGCCGCATCTGTAATTTCCTATTAATCATATCTTCATTGGTTAGCAAAATGAAATCACCCTTGTATAACAACGAATGTCATTGCAAGTTTTTGTAGTTGTAGACGGTGATTGAGGGGATTTCATGCAGAGAGTCAGTGGCTTGGGCAAGTGAAGGTGCAAGACAAGAGACTTAAAACATGGTTTCAACCAAGGATGTCGTTGGAAAGGTGTGGTTTTTTTTCAGTTATTTCATTTCCTAAGTGTTGCAGTGAGTTCTTTGGAGGGGAATTCATATGACTTGGTGGTTCAAGTGAAATCTGTTTCCTCATGGAAAATCAACATACTTGAGGATGACTCAAGTGGTGCAAATTCGAAGAAATCATGTATTAGTTTAGGACACATTGGTTTGAGTGAATGTGCGGAGAGCTTCGGGTGACATTCTTGGACAAGTCCAATGATGGACTTAAGAAGATTTTGATTCATCCATGGAGGTGGCTTGAGGAAGCTTCCTAACTCTTTGATGAGGTGTATTAGATAGGACGTTGCAATGAAGTAGCAAGCAAGGGATGTATATGTCTAGTTTGAGAGGATGGATAAGATACCTTAGTGAGTTGGGTCATGGAATGACTTGAAAATTGAGATGACAGTGCTAGAGTTTGGATGATTCTAGCAGATGGATGGAGTTAGTAAAGAAGTCAACCTAGAATTTTTAGTAGTTAACCTAAATGGGAAGAATGTAGACAAAGTGACTTGGGTAGTGTTTGCTCACCTTTGGCATGGGACATTGGATGAGGTAGAGCACACCTTGGTGACTTGTGGATGATTGCGTGATGACTCAGAGATCTAGTCGGGTCATTGGTTGAGGTTGGCAAGAGTATTGGGTCAAATGTTCCTAAGGAATGGAAGTTCTTTTAGGTGAATCATTATACTTGGAGAACTTTGGAAAACAAATTGGGACATTTGAAGAGTGTAAGGTTGTTGGCAACAGTCATCACAAATTTTGAGTTGCAGAGAGGTGACTCAATGAAAGGAGGTAGGTTGAGGACTTGCTTTGGTTTGGAGGATTGTGTGGACATGAATATTGTAGCATGAAGAGATTACATGGACATGGGTGTTTCTCTTATATTAGGAAATATGGTTGAGGGTGAAGCCTAACCATTCCTAGGAATAGAGAGGTAGACATAAGAGCATGGCCAAGTGATAAAGTAGTGGGGAAAAGGCAGTTTGGATGTGCATCTCTTGGAGCATATGGTATGAAGATGGGGAGAATTCTTCCAAGGAAGCCATCTTTTGGACCTAATCACAGTTTAAGTGACAAGGGAAAAGTTGGTTGGATGTGCAGAGATAAGATGCATGGATATTACCATTAACTCTTCACAAACTTGTATGCGATGTAGAATGTGTGTAGAATATTGGCTAATCGTTCCATGAGGTAGACAAGAGAGCCAATTTTCCATGGATGACTTTGTTTTGGGGTGACTTCATAGTGTAGCAAGGTGAGGGGCGACCTTGGCTTAGGGTTTGAGGTTGTTGTGCGGATGGGATGAATTTCCAAAGGAAGTGACCAATTTATTCATGAAGGTGTATAGACTCAAGGAATGTTATGGTTGGTCTAACCATTCAACTAGTTCATGAATTGGGCGAGAACAATAACATGCTAAAGGGGTCAAAGTACAGATGCACCATTAGGCTCGAAGTGAAACACTTAGACATTGTGGAGGATATCCTTGACTAATATTAAATGATGACATCCACAATGAGGAAAGGGTGGACACTTGCATTATTGTTTGCATTTGGATGGAGTGAGAGAGATGCGAACATAAAATACTAAGTTCAAGCATGGAGATGCATATTTCAAGAAATGGATGCGACAGTTGGATTGATCACCCAACCGATGCAGGAATTGAGGATAACATTGTGTAGAGACATGACATAGTTGGTCAAAGTATGGGCGCAACAATAATATCACGTGAGTTCAACACTTAGACATTTTTCATGAGGTTGTAGCAACAATTGAGGAAACAAAAACAAAACATGGTGTGATCATCGTAGCAGGACAGGGGCTATCCGATTAATTGGTAAGTGTGGAAACAAACAGATCTCCCTAGATCCCACATGAAACTAGAACAAAACATAATAGAATACACACTTCGCCTTAAACTTCATTATCATATGAACTAGTGTAGTGAGGTACAAGTAACATACCCTTTAAATGACGATTGATCCTCGCTAGTATCATCATTGTAGATCCTTCCTTGGTTTTGTAGAGTAGTAATCCTATCCAAGAATCACAAACCAACAAAGAGGGAAAAAAAAGATATATGTATTCTAATGAAGTTTATGTATATGATCAAGGAATTATACAATAGAAGACAAGATGCTTTTATAGGGAAGAAATTTATTATTGTATTAAGTGAATAGAAAGTGGAGAATACAACCTATGCCTTGATGTTGCAAGGTCCCCTTTTGATGGCTCTTTTCTTCAACACACACCTCTTCTCCAATGCCTTGAATGAAGAAGATCCACAATCTGACTTGAAGAACTAAAGCAAAGCTCTCAAGCATAATCTGAAGTAGAACTCTCCATACAAATCTTAGCCTACTCAACCTTAGCCTTTTCCATGAGAGATCCCTCTTTATATAGTGTGAAAGAGAGATGGATGAGGAGATTAGGATGATCCCACCAAATCATAGAAGCGAGTAAGATCCAAACCGATCAGAGGCCACCTCATCTTCTAGAATATACCCTTCTAGAACATTCGTGAAATTAGACTTTTCCCATGCTTTA
The DNA here is from genome assembly GCA_000966675.3 of Picea glauca. Lineage (NCBI taxonomy): Eukaryota > Viridiplantae > Streptophyta > Pinopsida > Pinales > Pinaceae > Picea > Picea glauca. The sequence goes on along the minus strand of JZKD02S1425987.1, from coordinate 520,113 downwards.
AGCATAGTCACACCCTATGCACAAGAAGCATGCGTCAACCTTGCAGTATAGATTTAGGGAAGGGTGCGATGATCAGGCATCGTCTCACCCCATGCATATAGCAGGGTGTGACGATCTTCCTTTATATGGTTTTTGGAAGAGGAAAGAAAAACACTTTTCTCATGGAGAAAGTCTTCTTTTAATATTTGCAGGGAACATTGACACATGTTTTTAGGTGATCACCGAGGTGACCAAAATAATGTGTAAAAGAATGCCCACCAAAGTATGAAGTTGGAAGTCATGACAGCTAAAATACTTTGTAATATTTGTGTGTCGAAAACAAGGAGCACATCGATCAAGAACCTAGAAACAAACAAGCATCTGCATAATATCATACCATTTCTGAGGTAGGAATTCCCATGATCAGACTACAAGTGATAAATTTCAAGTGAGTCATGGCCACTAAACATACATTGTGGTTCCATGTCATCATATTTTGGCATAGCCACCAGGAATACACTGTGGATCTATGCTCTACAAGAATTCAAATTCAGACATAGCCACAAGACATACACATTGGATCTATGTGTCAGTACTAATTCATGGATACTCCATCGCAACCTGGATCAAAATGATAAGATCCAGGGTCTTCATTTTCATCGTTTTTAAGTACAAATCTAGCCATGTGATTGTAGGTGTCGAGGTCGAACATGGTAGAAACCACTTGATTACCAGTCATTAATGAAAATCATTAACAAGTGCGAGGGAAATCACCATTGATGTCAATGATTCCCAAAGTACCCTAGTACAATCCAATGAATGTGAATAAATGAGTTGAATTCGAACATCTGATTGAATCTTCCAATCAAGGGTCAATGATGTGAACCCACTATTGAAAGCGAAGAAACCTGTCATTGAGGCATGCAGGTTCTAAGGTACTAAATGATTTCTAGGTCTTGTTCCCGGATCATGAGTTGAATTTGACAGGAAAAGACTCGTCACAGGAGAGCCTTGATGTATCCCCCATCAATCACATGAAATATGTAACATATTTGAGGTAGATCAGAATATAAAGTGATTCAGAACTGACACAGGGAAGGTTGACATGGTAGAAAATGTATAACTACAGATGGTCGACTCGATAGAAGGCTTGTTTAGGTTGCAATTCTCTTGAACATATGAATGACACGAAAGTTGTCTTGGTATCATTGAATCAAGGAGGACACAACATATGAATTTGTAGATGGTCAAATTAGAGACAAATGGATTTCCCAACCTAGATACAATGATGAAGGGGGGTGTCATGTTCAAGAACGACTATTACTTCCACTAACACAAATACAGAGACACAATTCTTTCCCAATTTTCCCCTACCATTTCTAGCGAGTACCTCTTTATTTTTATGCAAGATTGAGGAGGATAACATATGCTTGTATATATAATCTCATCCTTCGGATGAGTCCCTTAGAGTATGTTTAACAAACCCTAAGAAGGAGTGGTTCGATACCATATGGATCTTTCGATGTTTATTTAATGAGTCCAAAGAGAGAAAACTCAGGGGTTTTTCATTTTTAGAGAGTCTAAAAAACACTTAAAGAGAACTCCATAAGTTCCTTTTTTATAAGTTAGTCTAACGAGACCGAAAAATGGATAACCTATCGCTCATCATACATTTTCTTCAAATACTTTTATGAGTGTGAAAAGAACAAGGTCATTTGACAATCTTTTCATTTTTAAGGAGTGTGAAAAGAGATTAAAGGATATTCCATTGTTTTTCGTTTTTTGTGTTTTCTAGTGCGAGTTCGAAAAAACGACAAAAAGACTACTCGATTACATTCTCATGGTTTCACGAGCACGAGAAAGAATTAATACTCCGCTCGAATTTTTTCCTGAAAACCCCTAAAAGTATTTCTACATGCGACAAATATACAAAAACAAACCAAAAATGGGTGGACCCTTCTTCCAACGTGTCATCTCTAGAATTTTTAATCTGCAAAAGTCAACACTTGTAAAGTTGTTAAGACTTTAGGGCACGAATAAATCATAAAAATAGTATAATTTGCAAATGAAAAGTGATAAAAGTTAATAAAATAGGTTAAAAGCACCATTTTACCATTTCATTTGTAACTTTCCACAAATATTTCTCCAAATCCCTATTCCACCCCGATTTTCAACTGTTGATTGCGGAGCGCAAAGAGGATCATTTCAAAAATTGTATCCATCAAAGAGGTAGTCTCCTTCTCCTTCATCTTTTCATGGTTTCAAAATTGATTTTCATTGGTTAAATTTATGTTTTTGGGTCAATTTTTAGGGGTTACCCGCGCTTTGAGTTCATCACAAGTGTCCTATATCAGGAACCGCGGAAATCTAGGATCATCATAGGTCACCCTATAGGTAGGGTGCGATGACATCCCACTATGTGAATGTGCAGGCCCGCAATGATCGCAGCCCAAAATTTTAAAAAGATGAACCCAACTAGGGAAAACACCCAGGAAAGAAAATTATGTTTCTAATCTCATCTTAGGGTTCCTTGGCAGGTCTTCCTTGGTCAACATGTTGGAATGGTGTGAGAGAGAGAAAGAAGAAGAAGATTAATTTGTCAGGAATGACCCAAGAACACTTATGGCTCTCCAACGGTGTGGGTTACTAAAATTATTCTAGATTGAGGGCATGAGAGCCCAGTTGAGACTACTAGAATACTTGTTTCACATGTGGGATGTGAATGAGTAGGAATTTCACATGGGTATCCCCACACTCACCATAGATATCAAGGATATCTATTTCCTGATAGGACTATCTCATTGTGGTTCACAGGTGTCACGTACAGGCAGTAGGGTTGAAGGCGAGCTTATGAGCTACTATGTATGTCATCATTGTGTGTCATGTACTGAGAAACATAGCGGTAAGGTAGTTATCAGGGATGTCCGAGATTTTCCTTTGCAGACTATCCTCTATACTATTACTCGCATGGAAGGGAGTGCAACTCCCCACATGGATTTGCAGAGCTATTTTTAGTATGCATTGGAATGTATGGATCCCAGGGTCTTCAACTGGTGAGAGGGGGTCCTAAAAATCATGACGAAACAACTTACCAAGTGCAGAAGTGGTGGGTTAAAACAATTTGGATATGGATCTATTTTGTTGTCCTTATTCCTGGAGAGGTTCCTTGTCCTATGCTTATAGGTGGAGTGGGGTATACCCGCTCCATAGGATCTGAGGATGAAGAGGTGGGTAGATCTCATGGCTCGACATGGAGGTGGTCCCATCGTCAAGTATGGCGATGTATTCTTCCAATGGTTGAGGAATCAACTGTTCATGGTAGAATATTATCCGTATGACGGGGTGGATTTCTGCGGAGATCTAGATCTAGCTGTTCCTGAAGGTTCCCAGTGCAAGGACATAGGTAAGAAGGAAAAAAAAATTATATAATATTTTTGTTGTTTTTAATGATATAAAATGATTTTTGTGTTATTTATCTGATGACTAATTGTGCCCTCTCATCAATGCAGATGTGGGACCTTATTATCCTTCGGGTTTATCCCCGATCCAGAGGCAAGGGGAGAGAGGCGTTAAAGTAGGTGTAGTTGTTGTAGATCTAGAGGTCATAGAATAGAACCTAGAGGGGCTGACCATGCATGTCCTTGATGACATAGTGTATGAGATCCCTAGGCATTATCAACACCATACAATGGGTGTATCTGCATCCATTGGTCAACTTCTCAGTAGAGTATCACGGGTAGTCGCTTGTTTATAGCGAGCAATATCCTTGATGCTTTTGTACATGAAGCTATGAACTTCACATTTTTTATTTTTGGTCTTCAGAGAAAAACACTTTTTGTAAACTTTTATCTTTATGAATATGAGGCTTCTACCAGCTTACTTGTTTTTTGTACAAAGTGTGATTGGATTTTATAAATGTCTCAAATGTCTATGTAACACATAATTAGCCAATGCATCTATTAATTTTTTTAGACATCTAGGAATGTGTTGATATTCAATATAATCAAAATGGTGTTCCAAGAGATGAATTCGTAAATATACCCTTAGCAAAGTAGGACTCTGGATGGAATAAACATTACTCAATTGTAGGACTACTAACTGTGAATCAAGTCATACAATAAGATGACGGATTCCAAGTGAAACAACGTCAGTTAAAAACTCGATAAATGCACCAAAAAACGAAAAAGAACACAAGAGTATGATACACTAAAAATACACAACACTCATGCAAAAATGATTTAAGCATAGTACTTCTTCAAGTAAATCCCAATTCTAGGTTCACTCAAAGGAATTCCATCTTAATCCACCAGTTCATAATCCCCTTTCTCCAACAATCATTCACAATATAAGGACCCCGCCACATGGGCTCGAATTTATCGACCCCTAGCAAATCACGATCTTTCTCGTTAAAAAGAACTAGATCACCTTCAGAAAAAACATGTGGTTTGACATGCTTGTCATATTGAGATTTCAAACGCTTTTTCTAAGTTTCAATAACTAAGGCAACATCACGACGGGTTTCTTCTAATTGCATCAAATACAAAAGATGTTCCTCCTCAGCTGAGGTGTTAGGGAGAAGTTCGACAACTAGTTTCAAAGATGGGATTTCACATTCAATCGGAAAAATTTCTTCGATACCATATACTAAATGGAAAGTGTGAATCTCGTGGTAGAATTAATGGATATCCGATAGGCCCACAATGCCGAGAACAACATCATGTGCCAATTTGACTTATGAATTCTTACCATTCGTCAAAGCATAGTAGTGAGAACTTTGTTGATTGCTTCATTCTAGCCATTGGCCCGTGGATAATAGGGGGTTGAGTTTTCATGTCGAAGTCCCAACTTCTCAGTAAGTTCAGAAATCATGAAGTTGCGAAAATGACTACCGTGATCAGTAATGATGGCTTGAGGGACACCAAATCTAGTAATGATATGATTGAATATGAAAAATACTGCAGTTTTCCCGATATTATCAAATGTAGGCATCGCCTAGGCCCATTTAGTGAAATAATCCACAGCTACAATAATGTATCCATGCCCCCCGGTCGAGTGAGGGTTACATGTCATGAAGTCAATACCCCATTTAGAAAAAGGACCAATGGAAACTATAGGGTGAAGAGGAGAAGGATGAGATCAGATATTGTTGTTGTAAGTTTGACAAGAGTGGCATTTCTGGACAACAACAATGCAATCCTTAAACAACGAAGGCTAGAAATAACCATCTCGTAAGATATTTTTGGCAGTGGCATACCCAGACATATGACCTCCACATGGTCCATAGTGACAATCATTCAAATCCTTCTCAGATGCATCGTAGGTGAGACATCGTCAAAATATGGAATAAATGCCACGACGATAAAGGGTATAAACAAGGATAATGTATTGATGGGCTTGATACCGAACACGACGATGATCTGTACTAGAAATATCAATCCAGAAATTTTGGGTTTGGAGATAGATGATAATATATCCGTACCATATGTCATAAGAATTGATCAGAAAGAGGGATACGTGAGGTAAGGAATCCACCGCCACAGTTTCTGTTTCAGTAGAGGGAAGGGCACATATCAATTTGGAAAAAACCAAAGACTTATTTGAATTGGCGCATTCAAAATCCAAATCAAACTCTTGGAGAATAACTATCCATTTAGAGTACATTACCCCAACAATTGTTGAGTAAGGATATGTTGCATGGGGTTGCAATCGTAAATGACCGTGGTTCGATGTAATAGGATGTAGTGACAAAAACGTTGAACAACTTGCACAACTTCCAAGGCCAGTTTCTACACATGTAAATATTTGGTTTCGTTAGTCGTGAGACTCCGACTCAAATATTATATAACATGTTCATCGCGTGAATCATCCTAATTGATTAGAACCATATCAATGGTAGAGTCCGAAGCAACTAAGTATAGGAAATAATTTCGAATATAATCAAGTGGAAACATCAATGGTGTACAGATTAAGGTGAGTTTCAAAGCTTCAATTTTTTTTTTTACAGTGTCGTCCCATACGAAATCGTAACCTTTCTTGAGAAGCCAAGTAAATCCTTTCGTTGTTTCAGCGTAGTTGGGAATGAATCGACGTAAAAATTTTTCCTTACCTTGCAAACTTTGAAGTTGGCGTAGCGTAGAAGGAGGAGGTAAATTGAGAATAACCTCAACCTTCAAGGGGTCTACCCTAATCCCATGTATAGACAAGATAAAACAAATAAGTTGTTCGGACTCAACACAAAAAACACATTTGTGTGGATTCAAACGTATGTGATAATAATGACAACATAGAAAAATGGCCCGTAGATGTCCAGGTGATCTTGACGATGCATAGAATGCATCGGTAGATCGTCTATATAGGGTTGTACAATGTGATTAATGTCATGAAAACCATAAGACATAGCACTCTAAAAAGTCTCACCATCATTTTTAAGACCAAAAGGTAGTTTCTGGTAGGCGAAGGTTCCCCAAGGGAAAATAAAAGCAGTCTTGTGTTGATCCATGGGCAGAATATTGATTTGATTATAACCAAATAAACCGTCCATCAAGGAGAATATTTCACTCCCAGCATAGTCGTCAATGATCTAGTTAATGAAAGGGATTGGATAATTATCTTTGGGACAAGCTTTATTTATATCCCTATAATATACACAAACATATATCGTGCCTTGTTTCTTGTTTACCAGAGCAAGATTGGACACCTAATCGGTCAAAGCCACATGATAGAGAAAGCCATCTTTAAGAATTGTTTCAACTTCAAGCTTAATAGCAACAAATTTACATGGATATTCTGGGTGAAGTCTCTGCCAAACTGGTTTATCATTTGGGTAAGTCTTAATCTCATGCACAACCATATCAGGGTTGATACTAGGCATTTCTTCATAACTTCAGGAAAAAACTTCCCAAAATTTTTGGAAAAGGGATTTATAAGTGCGGACCTCATCAGTAGAACATGAGGCACCAATATGAACATTTTCCACGACTCTGGGTTTAATTGATATGTGAAGAGGAATGGTAGGTGAAATATTACTCAAGTTCCCTTCATAAAAAACATTATGTGTTGACTCATGAATAGAAGAAATAACGACAATGGTAGACAGAGTCGAAATATGTTGGTAACTCTCTATGGTCTCACATTATAGGAAGAGAATAGAATTATGATTCCCATCGTCCCACGGAGTATCTTCCATAGACATGACCATCATGATCATCTCATCAGTAGGAAATATCACGTGAAATAGATCAGGAAATGTATCATAGAGAGAAGGAGGAGAAGGAGTTGTTGATTGAATAGCTTGATAAGATGATTCTATAGGACTTAAAGGCATTTGGTTTCCATAACGAAGATAATCACCAGGGCTAGGTACTACCCATGGGTCATAAGACTCAGGGGTTTCATGAATAGAAGTTGATATCATGTTAATTGAGGTGACAAAAGGAGGAGGAATATCGGGTGGTGGAATGGGAAATGTACCCATCAAGGTTGAATCTTTTAAAAGACCCATGCCGACATTTTCATAACCAGGTGGTTTTTTAGACATAAAATGTATGTTTCTAGTATGTGAATAAGAATTAAAGAAGGCTAGTTGGTCAATAGTAACGAATTTTCCTTGGTGTGGAAAATGTAACACATGGAAAAGAGTAGACACAACTACACACATGGAATCAATCCAGCTACGGCCAAGTAGAAGGCTGTAATCAAGAGGTCCATCAAAGACCTCAACCTCGACATTAACCGCCTTACCTTCTAACATAATAGAAAAAAAAGGAAGAACACCATAAGGTTTAAACACTGTACCATTAAAGGCCTTAATAATATTGTTTGACTCGGTAAGGGAAGGAGAGCCAATAGATTTCCAACAAGTAACAGACATAAAGCAAGTCAGGGATCCTTCATCAATAACGGTTCGACAAATATTCTTATTTTCCACAACAACTTGGATCTAAAATGCTAATTGAGGAGGAAGCCTTGGAATATGATCTTCCAAGTCAAAGATTATTAAATTAGTATCAGTAGGATCAATTCCACCAATCGCCTTTAACATCTCCTTTCGTTGAGTAGGAAAACTTTGAAGCACTTTGAGAGCTGACATCACAAAGGGTGCTTGCACAAGATCTTATACAATACTGTAGTTTTGGGCAACACGTGCATGAGGATTAAATGAATACTTTAGAACAAATCCCTTGGGAGGAGGACAAAGAAATGTATCTAGGCCCGGTCGTTCGAGATGAAGAGGACCATTTGGAGGTGAATTTGGTGAAGGAGGTTGAACCAATGGAGATGGTAAATGATCAAATTTCTCTTTCGAAGAAGAATAATCTTTGGCTTGAGTTGCGACTACAAATTCATTCTTCTTGGAGTCACCAGTACACATAAGTACATAAGATGTGGTAGAGGGAGAAGGTTGGTCATGAATGACTAATTGGGCCTGCTGCTGAGAAGGAAAAGGTTGTGACAAGATGGCAGGTGTGGGAGGCTTCTCGTTCCCCTACAATAACTTAGTAACCTCGACACATAGTGGACAATCTTTCGTATAATGATCCTCACCACAGATAAGGCAAGGATAACGAGGTTTACGCTTATCTTTTTCATCAGCAGGATGTGTTTTGGGTTTTTCATATTGTTGATTATTATTTTTGTCCTCCTTATTCTTACCCTTTCCTTTCTTTTTATTTTGATTTTTACTGGTAGGTGTAGATTGAACCAAATTAACTTCAGAAGTTTTACCGGGAGAAGGGGTAGGAGTAGGATAGGAGTAGGAGTATTTTGTACATTAGAAGTAGTAGACTTGGGGATGGTGTGACTAGCTTGTGTAGACTAAGTCTCAACATGAAAAGTGCCATTCACACCATCAACATCATGAGAAGCCACTGGATGTGTTGGGGTAGGATTTGTGGATGGATGAGGAGCATCAGGGATCAAGTCATAGAGTGTGCCTGTTTGTGAATAAACAAGATCTAGATATTGAGCATGACTAATTTCCTTCTCTTCAGTGACAACACCACCCATGGAAAAATCATGGGAAATACTCCCAATAAGTGATTTTTTAAACCCCTCGGCCAACAGTTCATCAGGAAGGGAAACTTTGATTAAGCGTCTTCTCCTCCTCCACTCATGAATATGATCAGAAATGTGAGTGGAAGAGGATTGTTTAAATGAACTCAAAATTTCAGTTCATGTCTCATATCGAATTGGAAATTGGTAATGCGTTAAGAAATCCATGGCTAGGGTATTGAAGTCATTAAAGAATCCTTGTGGTAACTCAATATACCATTTGGTTTTTGAACCCGTAAAACTTCGTTGGAAAATTCGTAATCTTATAGATTCATCCATCAATGAGTTGGACAAACACCAAATATGGAAAGTCATGAAGTGATTATTTGGGTCTTCTCCTAACCGACCATCAAACTTAGTAATGTTGGATGGTTATTTGGTTGGTATGATGGGCCAATAAGGAGAATGAAAAATAGGATCATTCAAAATCCTAGATAAATTCGGTAAGTCCAAATTAGCAAGGAAGGGCAATTGTTTGTTCACTTGAGGAAACTGATAGTTTTGAGGTGGTAATCCTGTAGGTATACCAGTAGGACCATAAGCAGACTGTAGATAGTTAGATAGTCCTGAAAAATTTGGTTGTGGAGGATTTTGATTCAAATAGCCCACAGAAGTTGGTTGATTAGGTATGCTCCCTTGGAAAAAAACATTAGACTGAAAATTTTGATGCCAACTAGGATTCATACAACCTAGATATGGTTGTTCGAGATTAGGAGGTACAAAAGAATTAACTTGAGGATGTTTCCCCCCAGACGGTTGTTGATTTACTTGGAAAGGAAGATTCCAAGGTTGAGATTGTAATCTGGGTATACTTTTCCCATAAACTGGGTTATGACCTCCAACTTGAGTTTTCCCCCCAAGTTGAGTTTGTCCCCAATTTTAGGTTTCCCCCCAAATTGAGATTTCCCCCCAACTTGAGGTCAGCCTCCAACAGGAATCTCAAAAAAAAGAAGCAACAAAAGGATTGGTGCCCCCAACTAGATTGGAGCTACTGTGTCCATGATGATTAGATCCTCTAGAATAAGTTGGAGGAGGAACGTAAGGCCCCCTGAAGAGAACCTGGGTAGGTGTAGGAACAAAATGACTAGTAACATTATACCCAGGAGGAACAAAAATATTAGACCATCCGGATGGATTCTGGGAAGGAATAGAAATGAAAGTATTCAAAGAATTATACCCAGGGGAAGTGATGGATTTGATCTAAGCAAAAGTGGCATTCCAATAGGATCATGATTGATGACCACAATTCTAGCAGAAACAGTCGTAGCTTGTGGGACCATGGTCGAGTTGGCGACCTAGAGAGGAAGAATTGAGTGAGAACCAATTAATAATTAGTCTGGAACTGAGACTAAATTATTGGTTGTGCCAGTGAAATGATCTAAAGGTATTGTATAAGCAGCGAAATTCATAGGCGTTTGCGATGCCAGGAATGCTAGTTTATCAAAAATATCATGTTCCGAGGAGGTTCTCCAAAAAGAACGAATAGGACCAGAGTTAGGATTATAAATTCCAGCAGTATGAATCAAGGTTATAAATGACTCACTCTGAAAGGATGGATCGTCCACACCAGACTCTGTGTGAGTTGCAGTAGGTATGTTAGTATGAACTTTAGTAACAATTTATCCCAATGAATTTAGCCAGAGAAAAATTGGATCTTCTCTAAGATTCAATACTGAGTTTACAAGAAGTATCAACTCCTCTAATGGAGTAGAACTTCCAATATCAGAGGCTATGTCATTATTGAATTCTCCTTCAGGAGAGCCCTCTGGTGAATTGGAAAGCAAAGGGATGTAAATTTATGGATCTTCTAGAGGTATCCCTTGCATCCTACATGAACGGTGAGGGCCGATGTTGGCCGCACCAAATAAAGAATGAAACAAATCTATGGCCAAATAGAGAAACAAATAACGCTCACTAATAAAATATAGAAATCAAACCAAAAAAACAAACCTTGTTATTTCGAAGTCACTAGTTGGTGATGAAATCCAACGTCACGAAATCAAGACAAGAAGGGGCTGGGAAAATTTATGTTGATGACATGCTTAACAGACTTACACCCTGGTGCAAGCTCCCACACATAATCGTGGATATTACCTCCAAGGAGCCCGAGTGAGTTTGATCAATGTCGATTCCAGGTACCGTGAAGACTTGCCCCTCCAAAGTCACCTCGTGTATAGACCCTAAAGAGATAAGCCACTAAGGTTACCAATTACGACAATGATGCATGGGGAAAAAATTGACAGTCTGATCCACGTGCAAAGGTAGGGTATCTAGCCCGAAATCAACTTGAGAAGGTCCCCACATGATTTTCTTCTCAAGTGACCCCCAATAATATTCCCAATATCTACACTAAGACTGGAAAAGAAGGGTGAGTAACTCTTCTAGTCCTAATGCGACCTCATGATTGACCCTTGTATTAGAAGGGCTTCTCAGGACAAAATGTAGCAAGTGGATTTGAACTCTCCCTATCACAAGATACTATTGTGTGTTTTGATTCTTTGGAAAGTGTGACTTACAACCTATTCCAAATAGCTATCCTAGCTCATGTTGGTGAATATAATTTCTAGAAAATAAAATTTTGTTGATCAATTTTAAAATTACATTGTTTTTAAAGGCTATTGTTTACTCAAAAGGGAAATGGAAATGAAACTGATGACGTATGCGACCTTGACCCAATAAACTACAAGAAGAGATGATTATGCAATCTTTCAATTTGATGAACTCTAATTACAACAGCGAGAAGGTATATCTTTATGAAATACAAAAGCTACGAAACACAATTTCTCAATTTTTGAATGAACAAAATTCCAAATAATCAAAAGCTACAAAATTTTCCAAATTTCTCCTTTAACAAATATTTTGAATGCAATAATTTTATTGTGAAATATCACTAAAAAGAAGAATGACTTCATTTCTTTCTTTCTCAAAACATATCAGAGACGTAATGAAGAAAATAAAGCGTAATCCATGAAAATTAACACACTCTCAACACAATTCTCAAATCAAACCCATAATGTAGAAAACAAATGAAATGATAGGAAATCCCTTTGTCAAATGCAAACAAAAATGTTTCTCAATCAATAAACAATCGAGAAAGTAAAAACAATCCAAAACTTCAAATAAATCAAGGACTCCTTGTGAAAAAAGCACTCAAGATGGAGATCTAGAGATTATATCCTTTTGACAAGAATCAAAAGCAAAAAATTGCAAAATTTACAAAGAAAAATTTCCAATTTCTGAAAACCAATCAAATGAAAGCTTCAAACTTATAAATCAATCAATCATTGCTATCAGAATTTCATACCAGGCAATTGAGGCAAAACTAGGTGAAAAAATAAAAATTAGCTACCTCCAACAATTTCTACAGGAATCGTCGCGGGTTGCAGTGGAGCACAGTGCAAATATGTAGGGTCATCACATGCTGCCAATAAGGTACAGTGCGACATCGTCGCACTAGTCCGCACTAGTAGAGTGCGAAGTCATAGGATCATCATGGTTTTTCTATATAGTATAGTGTGACGATATTTGTAACTAAAGGAAAATGGAAAGAAAGACAAAAAATCTTACTGAACCTTTAGACCGAGGGAGTCGAGATGGATCACCCACAGACTCAGAGAATGAAATTGACCAAAAGAAGGTAGGATAAAATAAAATAAGAGGCAAAAAAACAAAAGAGACTCATACTCCCCAGTATGGCCACCAATTGTTTTATCGTATTAATCGGTAAGCGCAGACACAAACAGATCTCCCTAGCTTCCATAGGAAACTAGAACAAAACAAAATAGAATACACACTTCACCTTAAACTTCATTATCATATGAACTAGTTTACTGAGGTGCAAGTGAAATACCTTTTAAAAGATGTTTGATCCTCGCTAGTGTCATCCTTTTAGCTCCTTCCTTGGGTTTGCATAATAGTAAGCCTGTTCAAGAATCACAAACCAACAAAGAGGGAAAAAAATATATATATGTATTCTAAATTCTAATGAAGTTCATGTATATGATCAAGGAATTATACAATAGAAGACAAGACTCTTATATAGGGAAGAAATGCATTCCTGCATTAAATTAATAGAATGTGGAGAATGCAACCCATGCCTTGATTTTGCAAGGTCCCCGTTCATTGGCTCTTTGCTTCAACACACACACTTTTGCTCCAAATTCCTTGAATGAAGAAGATCCACAATCTAACTTGAAGAACTAAAGAAAATCTCTCAAGCATAATCTGAAGTAGAACTCTCCATACAAATCTTAGCCTATTCAACCTTAGCCTTTTCCATGAGAGATCCCTCGTTATATAGTGTGAAATAGAGATGGATGAGGAGATTAGGATGATCCCACCAAATTAGAGAAGCGAGTAAGATCCAAATCAATCAGAGGTCACCTCATCTTCTATAACATCCCCTTCTAGAACATTCATGAAATTAGACTTTTCCCATGATTTAGGCATCATCGCAAATAAGAGGTAAAAAACCAAAATAAAGTCGTACTGCCCAGTTTGGTCGCCAATTTTGTTATCGGATTAATCGGTAAATGCGGAAACAAATAGATCTCCCTAGATCCCACAGGAAACTAGAACAAAACAGAACAAAATACACACTTCGCCTTAAACTTCATTATCATATGAACTATTTTAGTGAGGTACAAGTAACATACCCTTTAAACGACGCTTGATCCTCGCTAGTATCATCCTTGTAGCTCCTTCCTTAGGTTTGCAGAGTAGTAAGCCTGTCCAAGAATAACAAACCAACAAAGAGGGAAAACAATGATATATGTATTCTAATGAAGTTTATGTATATGATCAAGGAATTATACAATAGAAGACAAAATGATTTTATAGGGAAGAAATGCATTATTGTATTAAGTGAATAGAAAGTGGACAATACAACCCATGCCTTGATGTTGCAAGGTCCCCTTTTGATGGCTCTTTAATTCAACACACACCTTTGTTCCAATGCCTTGAATGAAGAAGATCCACAATTTGACTTGAAGAACTAAAGCAAAGCTCTCAAGCATAATCTGAAGTAGAACTCTCCATACAAATCTTAGCCTATTCAACCTTAGCCTTTTCCATGAGATATCCCTCTTTATATAGTGTGAAAGCGAGATGAATGAGGATATTAGGATGATCCCACCAAATCAGATAAGCGAGTAAGATCCAAACCGATTGGAGGCCACCTCGTCTTCTAGAAGATCCCATTCTAGAACATTCGTAAAATTAGAGTTTTCCCATGCTATAAGCATCGTCGCACCCTATGCACAAGTAGCATGAAACAACATCACAGTCCAAGTTTAGGGCAAAGTGCGACAATCAGGCATCGTTGCACCCCATTGCATATAGCAAGGTGCGATGATCTTCCTTTATATGGTTTTAGAAAGAGGAAAGAAAATCACTTTTCTCATGCAGAAAGTCTTCTTTTAATATTTTTAGGGAACATTAACACATGTAACTAATTAATTTTAGAGATATGCAACTAAGGAGATCAAGAAATAAACAATCTTTGCAACGTAGAACTAAACAACCAATGAGTAGAAAAAGTTGCACCAATCACTTTGACCTATTGAACAATGAGATCGAATGCTATAACTATCATAACTTCAGCCACAAAGATGCAAACTGCCATCTGAAGAATTACAGAGCAGATCCAAGGATAAAACCCTTAGCTAGAAATGCCAGCACATGGAAAAAGAAAGATAGTGAAAAATGTGGTCTAGTACTTTCAGCTCAAAAACAAAAAGACACCTGGTATATAGACTTTTGGGCTTGAGATATGATCACTTTCATGACGGTTATTATACATTTTTTCCACATGTACATATGTGTTTTGCATCCTTTAAAGGAGTTTTTTGAAGAATTTCATTATAAAATGGTATGATCGCCATAAGGTACGTGTAATTCATATTTAATGATTGAATCAAGTATAATTCATCATTTTTTATGATTTCTAAGAGCTAATTCATGTTTTTTGGTGTTACAAAGAAAAAACACACTATGTTTCTAGTTTCGGCACTTGATCTGGCACTCGTTCCAACACTCGATCCGACACTCTGTCCAACACTCTGTATTGCACAGAAATGGAAGGCGAGTTGGAGGTTAAGGTATTGGCGGCCAGTGACGGGAAAATAGGGCATGTGGGTTTTTTTTTTCTTATCCCCTCCAACTATTGAACTCTAGACAACTCAATTTCAGTTGTCCAAAGAGGGCGATTATTGGCTTCCTCTAGTTTGTCAGTTAGGGCATCATTTATTGTATTTTGTCGAAATTAGAAGTGGTTCGACCCTCGTGTGGTAGACCACTTGGTATGTAATCTTATAAATACCACTAGGATGGTTAGATGATAGTTAAGCAAGTAGCATAAGCATTACAATTGTCAGAAAAATGATTTTACTCTATTTTGAGTTTTCACATTGCCAAAATTATGCCAGAACTGTGTTTTTGGATTTTTATGGTGAATTTGGCCTGTTGAGTTCGTGGTGTTCTTTTAGAGAGTGACCATGACTTGCTGGGGGGCACACCAACAGTCTAGTAATTGTCTTCATGTTTTTTTTATGTATTTCCTAATTTAATTATTCTCTTTTATTTTCTATACATGTATATTTTTATTGTGTTAATTAGTTTGTGGTAGTTCATTGTTTTGCTTCTCTTTTGCAGGTAGATGTTGATACATATTATCATGCATTGATTTTATAGACTAGGAAAAGACTTGCAAGTCTCTCTCTCTTAATACTATTTTTAATAACATATTTTTAATTAGATAGAACAGAGTTTTTAATTTGGGTTTTATTTTCACAAGGATTGATGGATGGATAGATTTAATTCCATTTTTTAATCATAGCCTTCTCATCTTATTTTTATATAGAACTTGTTTAATTAGTTGTTGGTTAATATAATTGTTAGATTACTTTTTAATATCATTTTTTAATTTTTGTTTTTAGTCATTTCTTTATTGTAGTTTGAATGGTTAGAATAGACATAGTGTAGTTTCATTTCACCCAATCTCCTTTCCTAGAAATAAAATTCAATTACATTTCTTAGTTAATGGTTGAATATTGTTTTTCTTACATAGTGTAGAAGTATAATGATGATCTCGTTATGTTGTTGATGGTTTGTACATGAATATGCAGGGTATTTAACATTATTTTTGTCATGGCTAAGTTTTCATTGGATTGTTTACTCCACACCTTTCATTTTTCCATTGAGATTAGTATTGAGATTATACCATTGGAATTCTCCTTTGCTGTCAAGTGCCATCGAGATATTATCCGACACCGAAGACATTCACACAACCACCAACATTATATTTGAATTGTCATAGGTTAAAGAATAGTTTTCTTGCTTTCATAGATATAGTTTATTGCTTTCATAGATTAGAATAAAGTATTATTTGTTGTTGTAGGATAGATAGACTTTGCTTTGATAGATTAGAGAGTAGTTTGATTGTCATATATTAAGAATTAGGTGTTAATATTTATTGCTTTCAATAGAATAGATTTCCTTTCATGCATTGCATTGAGCATTTAGTCCAGTTGCCTCTTAGATTTTCTTCCATGCATTAGAAATAGTTTTGCATTAGGCATTTAGTCCACTTGCCTCTTAGGCTAGATAGTTGTTCAATAAGAAGTTTTTTTTTGCAGTATTTAGTTTCCTTTGCTTACTTGTCTTTTGCTTTAGTAGGTTATTTAGGTGCCTTTGCTTACTTGTCTTTTTCTTTCATAGATTAGAATAAAGTTTTATTTGTTGTTGTAGGATAGATAGACTTTGCTTTGATAGATTAGATAGTAGTTTGCTTATCATAGATTAAGAATTAGTTGTTAATATTTCTTGATTTCAATAGAATATATTTATGTTCATGCATTGCATTGAGCATTTAGTCCAGTTGCCTCTTAGATTTCCTTCCATGCATTAGAAATAGTTTTGCATTAGGCATTTAGTCCACTTGCCTCTTAGGCTAGATAATTGTTCAATGATAAGTTTTTGCTTGCAGTAGTTAGTTGTCTTTGCTTACTTGTCTTTTTCTTTAGTAGGTTAGTTAGGTGCCTTTGCTTACTTGTCATTTTTGGCGTCATTGTCGGGGAATTGTCTCAAGGTAAGAAGTAATTAGGAATTAGACCATTTCTAGACCTTAGCATTAGTTTGGTGGAAAGGGAACTTTAAGACAAGAGGTAAGAACTTGTGCATCTGCTATAGCAAGTTCCCCCAAAACCAATGGTAGTTTTTCTTTTTGTTTTTGTTTGCTTTCATGAATAGACCTAGGAATAAAATGGTATCTTCTTATTTTTTCTTTTTCTTTCTTTAATGAATAGGCCTAGAGACCCACAAGGTAGATACATAAAATCAAAATAAGACCTTTCAACCAAGGTTCCTTCTAATATATTTGGGGGAAGTAACGTTCCGCTTATAAAATCCGCAGACCGATACCAAAAAATAGAAGTTAGCTCAACTCAAAGAGCTAAAATCGTCTCTGAAGAGACTAACATAGGGTGCACTATAGAACAAGAAATTGAAGCATCAATCATATTAGGAAAGGAGGCAAGACCACTTGAGCCTTTTGCAGAACCAAACAATACAACCTTTGCTTTTACACCACCACCAGGGGACCCAAATTTTAAGGACATCATAGACCCTGAACAGGTGAATCTTTTGTTTGGTAGTTCAGCCAATGTAATTATCTCTCAAATTGACATGGAAAATTTGGCACCAATAGTCTCAACTAGCCCGAGTAAAGTCCCAGACATCCAATCCATAGGAAGACCTTTCCATCAAAGGGAAAACTTGTTTTCTTCAAAGGTAAAACCACCTAGGTACTCTCTTTTCAGAAATCAAGCCAATATGGATGATTAGGAAGACCATAAGATTGTAAGACACGGGGAGGAAGAAGAAACTGGAAACCAAAATGAAACTACCTTTGGATTTCCGATTTTAGACACCACTCTGAATGTCAACATGAAGAATATTCCTCTCTCAGCATTGCCTACCTTTTATGGTAAAAACAGTGAAGATCCAGACACCTTCTTATTTGAATTTGACATCTTGTGTAGGAGCTACAACTACATATAAGATGCCCAGAAATTAAAACTCTTTCCTGCCACCCTCAAAGACTCTGCACTAAGATGGTTCATGGGGTTGGGAGAATCCAATATTAGGTCTTGGGAAGCCATGAAAGACATATTTCTCAAGAAGTACCAATACTACTGCAAGACCAAATATTCTCGTAATGACATCTTTAAAATCCAACAATTAGAATATGAGACCCTCGAAGGTTATATGGAAAGATTTGGTTATATCTCCCAGAAGTCAAAATACCATGACCTCCCAGAGGATGCAATTAGGGCTCTTTTCCTTAAGGGAATTTCAGAAGAATGTTTAGAGATTCTTAACTTGATGGCATCAGATGACATCTCTCATTAACCATTTGTTGAAATATGTAAAAATTACTCAAGGAGTAGAGCCAAAACAAGGAAGAATGTTCGGGACCCTTAAAATAGAAGCTTAAAACCAGTTAGTTCAGGTGGTATTATGAGAGAAGAGATAGGGAACCTTTTATAAAATTTTAAGATTGACATATTAAGAACAATAGGTTCCCAGTTGGATACCCTTAAACTCAAACAGAAACAGGAGGAGGAAAATGTAGCAATGAGCATATATTGCCCAAGATGTAGGAGGAAGCATTCCTCAAGGGAGTGCCCATTAGATAACATTTCATTTTGTGGCTTCTATATAGAAGACCTATGACTGAAAATTTTCCATCATTGCCTGGTTTATTAGCCATCTATAGGAGTGGAGATCCTAGGGAGTCTTCTTATGCACCTAGGAGGCCATGGTAGCCTAGGAATCAACCCACATACCCAGATTTACAGTCTCAAGTTCCACCCTATTACCAACAATAGTGGAACTCACCAGGTTGGCAAAATTGGTCTACTCAATACCAACATCCTTAGATTCAAGGATGGAGGGGAGGACACAACCAAGGAAACCCTCAATCTCCACCTATCCGTATGTCCAACTATCCTTATCCTCATTTTGCATCGAACACTCCGCAACTTTTGCCAGGTTTTGTTCCACCACCTTTACCTCCTATTTCACAACAACAACCACTACAATTTCAAAATGAAATCTCTCATGTCGAACCCCAATAATAAGCCCCCTAAACATCTTAACAATGTTGAGATGCAGGCTTTCCTGACATATGTTATTACTCCTATTCCATTACAGGAAATTCAACTAAGATCAGGAAAAGTTTTAGATAGGTAGAGACCTTCAGTAGTCATCCAGGAAGAGAAAGAAGAAGAAACCACCAAACAACCCATGGATGACACTAGGTGGGAATATGTTATTATCCCTAAGAATCGAGAACCCAAGCTCCCCCAAAATGAACCTTTACAAATTACGAAGGTCCCTCCTTATCCAGACCGATTGCTAATTGAGAAACCTACCACCCGACCGGAATTTGACATTTTGAATGAATTGAAAAATATTTGTGTCAAAATCCCCCTACTTCAAGCCATTAAAGACATTCCAATCTATAGTAAGGTAGTCAAATAATTGTGTATTAAGAATCCAGGTAGGAAGAAAAAGGACCCTCCTACAGTACATTTGGTAGGAGGACTTTCCAAATACATATCAGAGCAGCCAAAACTAGAAAAATATGGGAATACAGGAAACCTAGTAGTGACCATAACCATTAATGAGGTCTCCATTGGAAACACTCTCATACATCTAGGGGAAGCCATCAATATTACGACCGCTACTACCTAGGAACAATTACAGTTACAACCTCTTCTTCTGCCTACCCCAACCATTTTGGAATTAGCAGATAAGACTAGGGCTATACTTGAAGGGATTTCAAATGATGTCGTGGTTACTTTATCCTCGTGGGAGTACCCCATAGATTTTCTTGTCATTCATTCAAAGGATCCTGCCAGAGGCCACCCCGTTATTTTGGGAAGACCTTGGCTAGCCATAGCCAATGCATTTATCAATTGTAGAGAAGGAGAAATGACCATGTCAAATGGTTTCTCTATCCAGAAGCTCACCATTTACCCTCCATCTCAACCTATTATGGAGAATCTATGGTGGCTTGAATGTCCATATGAGAATGAAGACTGGGAAGAACCCGTATTGCCTAGTGACCATGCAAGGGAAATTCAGGAGCATACACCAGAAAATGTGCTAAACCAGTTCATTTTTGCTTTCACATGTGTGGATTTTTCACAGTCGTTTCCGCAATTTGAGTACATGTTTGGGGAAGAATTTCAAGAACAATTAGACCCATCCATTTTGTCTCCAACATCTTTTATTTTTGAAATAGATGAGTTTGCCATGTCTTATACTCTGCCTTACGAAATTAGTCTAGGGAAATTTTTACATATAAACTCTGGGCTAGATACAGACCAACATAAATAGTTAGTAGATATCCTTAAAGAACAAACATGAGCATTTTCCTGGGAATACACTGACATGAAGGGTATACACCCTAACACATGCATCCATCACATATATACCCAGGGGGAAGTGACACCTATTAGGCAACCCCAAAGAAGGATGAACACAACACTCAAAGACATAGTCAAGGAGGAGATTTAAAAGTTTCTAAATGTCGGATTTATCTATCCCATCTCCGACAATAAGTGGGTATCCCTGCTTGTAGTGGCTCCAAATAAAGTAACCAAAAAATGGAGAATTTGTGTTGATTTTTGGGAACTCAACAAAGTCATTATGAAAGACTACTTTCCTCTCCCTTTCATTGACCAAGTTCTAGATACCTTGTTCAAAAAGAAGTATTTCTCCTTTCTAGACGGGTACAACGACTACAACCATATTATTATAGCACCCAAGGACCAGGAGAAGACTACCTTTACTTTTCCTTGGGGCACCTATGCCTATAGGGTATTACCATTATGATTGTGTAATGCTCCTGTCACATTTCAACGAGCAGTATTAGGGATATTTTCTGATCTTATTCATGATTGTGTGAAGGTCTACATGGATGACTTCACAGTCTATGGAAACACTTCCCATGAAGCCTTAGAAAACTTAGAAAAAGTCCTCATCAAATGTCAGGAAATGAACCTATCTCTGAGCCATGAAAAATGCAAAATGTTGTTAACTGAAGGAGTGGTTCTAGGACATCATGTTTCATATAAAGGGATAAAAGTTGATCTTGCAAAGATTGAGGTCATTATTAGACTTCCACCCCCCAAGACTCAGAAAGAGGTGAGAATATTTCTTGGATATGCCAGATATTACTGCGGTTTATTGAAAATTTTACAAAGATTATTGCACCTATGTTTGGATTATTGATAAAAGATGTTGATTTTGTTTGGACTCAGCAGTGTCAAACTACCTTCGAAACCCTGAAAGATAAGTTGTCTGTGGCACTAGTTCTTAGAGGGCCTAATTGGACTCTTCCATTTCATATATCCATTGATGCCTCTAACACCGCAATAGGAGGGGTATTAGGGCAGAGAGAGGACCAATAGTCGTATGCTATTTATTTTGTAAGCAATAACTTGTCCCCTGTCGAGTTAAACTACACAGTCATCGAGAAAGAGTTCTTGGTAGTTGTTCATGCTATTAACAAGTTTCGTCATTACATTACAGGTTATGAAGTATTTGTACACACCGATCATTCTGCCATTAGGTTCCTCATGAACAAACCTATAACTAATGGCCGAGTGACTAGGTGGCTCTTATTATTGCAAGAATTTAATATCACTATGCTTGACTGACCTGGAAAGGATAATGTAGTAGATGACTTTCTTTCCCGAATAAAAAAATGAGGATGATGATATCCTTGTAGAAGATATTTTCCCAAATAAGCACCTCTTTGCCTTTTCTGTCAATAACCCATGGTTTGTGGATATGGAAAACTATCTGGCCAATAGGAAGTTACCGTCTCATTTGTCACCTCATGAAAAGATGAAAATTATTACACAGAGTGTTAATTATTCTTGGTTTGGTCATGATATTTTTCACACAGGTCCTGATTTGATTATTCGTAGATGTGTCAGAGAGGACGAGGTACCTGATATACTACGAAGTTGTCATGATGGACCATGTGGTGGCCATTTTTCTGACAAACATACAACATATAAGGTATTACATTCAGGTTACTATTGGCCTAGAATTTTCAAAGATGCTTCCAAGTATGTGAGAAGTTGTGATAGTTGCCAAAGGATAGGAAGACCTATGTCATCTGACGAAATGCTTTTGCAGGCCCAAGTTATGATAGAACCCTTTGAAAAATGTTCCCTTGACTTTGTAGGACCAATTTCAACCATGTCCCATAGGAAGAACTATATTTTGGTTTGTACAGACTATGTCACCAAATGGGTAGAGGCAAAAGCCCTATTTAGGGATACAAAGAAGTTTGTTATCGAATTTATCTATGAACACATATTTGCCCACTTCGGTGTCCCTTGTGAAATTGTTACCGACCAAGGCACTCAGTTTACTTCCAAGATGATGAAAGAGCTAACAGATAAATATGGGATTAAACATCGTAAATCTTCTCCATACCACTTGCAAGCCAATGGTCAGGTAGAATCCACAAACAAAGTTATGGAATCCATCTTGACCAAGACTGTTCAGTTCTGTCATTGGGATTGGGCTGATAGGCTCTATTGGGCCCAAGATATGATCATCTTCATGACGTTATTATACACTTTTTGCCATATGTACATATGCGTTTTTTATCTTTCAAAGGAGCTTTTTGAAGAATTTTATGGTAAAATGATACAATCGACATGAGGTACGTATAATTCATGTTTTGTGATTCAATCAGGTTTAATTTATCATATTTTATGGCTTCCAAGAGTTAATTGATGTTTTTCTGCTATTACAGGAAAAAATGCACCATGTTTCTTGGTCCGACACTTGATCCAGCACTCGTTCTGGTACTTGATCTAGCACTCATTCTGGCACCCAGTATTGCACAAAAATGCAAGGCAAGTTGGCGGTTATGGTATTGGCGGCCAGTGGTGGACAAATCAGGCACATGGGTTTTGTTTTTCAATGCCCCCTCTAGCTACTAAGCTCAAGACAACTCAATTTCAGTTTTCCAAAGAGGGCGCTCATTGGGTTCCTCCGTTTTGTTAGTTATGGATGTATTTAATGTAATTTGCTGAATTTAGAGGTAGTTCGACCCTCCTGTGGTCAACCACCTAGGTTGTAAGCTTATAAATACCAATAGGATGATCATTAGATTGTTAACCAAGTATCATAAGAATTAGAATTGCCAGAAAAATGATTTTGGTATGTTTCTAGTTTTACATTGCCAGAATAGTGCCAAAACTGTGTTTTTGGATTTTTATGGTGAATTTGGCCTGCTGAGGTCGTGGTGTTCTTTTAGAGAGTGACCACGACTTGTTGGGGGGACCACCAGCAGTCTGGTAATTGTATTCATGTTTATTCTTCATTTCCTAATTTAAATTGCTCTCTTTTTATTTTCTGTACATGTGTATTTTTATTGTGCCAATTAGTTTGTTGTAGCTTACTGTTTTACTTCTCTTTTGCAGGTTAGATGATGATATGTGTTAGTATGTGTTAATTTTGTAGATTAGAAAAAGCTTGCAAGTCTCCATACTAACCCCAAGTATCTTTACTAATTCCATGTGCAATTAAAAAGTCTCTCTCTAACTATACTAACCGTGCATGTAGTTAGATGATAAATTGTGCTTTCTTTTATATTTTTACAGTCAAGCTTAGAACAGATTTTTAATTAGATCAGACCATAGTTTTAATCTGAGTTTCTTCTGACAATGATTGATGGATGGATAGATTTGCTTCCAGTTTTTGAATCATAGCTTGCTTACTTCAGTTTTAGATATATTTCACTTGCTTAGTTATTGGTTAAATGTAATTGTCAATTCATTTTTTTATATCATGTTTTTAATTTCTGTTTTCAGTCATTTTCTTATGATAGCTTGAATGATTAAACTAGACATAGTATAGTTTCCTTTCACGCAATTTCCTTTCATAGATTAAGATGCAATTGAATTTTTAAATTAGATAATGATGATCTAATCATGATGTTGATGGTTTATACATGAATATGTAGGGTATTTAACATTACTTTTATCATGTCTAAGTTTTCATTGGACTGTTTACTTCACACCTTTCATTTTTCCATTGAAATTAGTATTGAGCTTACACCATTAGAAATGTCCTTTGTGGTTAAGTGTCATTGAGATATCATCCGTCACCACCGAAGGCATTCACACAACCACCAGCATTACGTTTGAGTGTTTCATAGGTTAAAGTTAGTTTCTTGCTTTCATAAGTTAGAAGAGATAGTTTCTTGTTTTCATAAGTTTAGTTGGTAGTCTTTCTTTCTTTCAATAGAATAGATTTCCTTTCATGCATTGCAATGAGAATTTAAATTTCCTTTCATGCAAGAGAAATAGTTTTGCATTAGGCATTTAGTTCACTTGCCTCTTAGGCTAGGTAGTTGTTCAATGATAAGTCTTTTCTTACTTGTCTTTTGCTTTATGCTTTTGCTTGCTTGTCTATTTGCTTTAATAGGTTAGTTAGGTGCTTTTGCTTGCTTGTCTATTTTCTTTAATAGGTTAGTTAGGCGTTTTTTCTTGCTTTTTTATTTTCTTTAATAGATTAGATAGGTGTTTTTTCTTACTTGATTATTTATTTGCTTTCATAGGGTAGTTTATCATTGAATGTAGGTTGGAAAGTTAAAGGTAGTTTTCTTTCATCATTTACTTAGTATGCATAGTAGTTTACCTTTTCTTACTGTCATGAACTAGTTTTCTTTACATAGAGTTTTCATTCGCTTTCTTAGGAACTATCCATCAGTCCTTGGCCCAAAAGTACTTAGGTTACCTAGTTTCAATTTGCTTAGTAGGGTTTGTTCATTAGATAGGTTTTCTTGAGTAGATTAGCCCAAGATAGCTGCTTTCCTTAGTTAGTCTACAGTCCTACCAACCTTCTACCTTTGGCATATATATTGCTACAACTCTAAGTTTACTTACCCCAGGTTGACAATTTAATTGAGGGTAGTTTAGTGTCTTTGTTAGTACATATAAAACACCTAACAGGCTCCTAGAGGCTTTGTGGACATACCAGACTACCTGGAGAAATACCACTGGACATACCCCTTATGAGAAAGTGTATGGGAAACAAGTACTTTTACCTATAGAATTCCAAGTAAGGGCCTTCTGTATTGCCGCAGAATTAGGATTGAACATGGATGAGACTTAGAAGCAATGAGCCCTACAACTAAATGAGTTGGATGAAATCAGACAAGATGCCATCCAACGGATAATATTGGTGCAGCACCAGAGGAGCAAGTGGCATGACAAGTTTATTAAGAAGAAACACTTCCAACCTGGTGATTGGGCTTTGTTGTTTGATTCCATATTCAAAACCTTCAAAGGAAAACTTACCACCCACTGGTTGGGCCCTTACGAAGTAGACACTGTATATGACAATGCAGCTATAAAAATTAAAAAAATTGACAATGGACAAGTCTCCTTTGTGGTAAATGGATACCGACTTAAATTTTATCATAAACCCATTTCCAGAGAAGATTTTCTATAGGTCATGACAACTCACAAGGCATTGGCCTTAGTAGATGGGGAAGTCCCCCCTTGTTCTTGAAAAATATTATGAATTTACTACTGTATATATGTAAATAGTTTTTACATTTTGTTAATAAGGCAATTCTAGATATTTATGTAAGTAATTATTTCACTGGAGTACACAGTTTCAAGGATCTTTCTTCAAAACATTGTTATACTTGAATTTTGTGTCTGTTAAAGCATCAAATGAATATTGACTTACTGTAGTTAGCCATTTTTTTGCAAACATTCTCATTTTTTAAGGCATTCTAAAGCAGTTGCTCTTGAAACTCTTCACCACTGTATAAGGAAGTGATACCATAACTATCAAGCATAGAGGTCTCTCGTACAGGTTTTCCAAGAAAACTGAGTAAGTGAGTCAAGTGTCTTTATCAAAGAGTAACAAGGAAGTCTAATTAGCGGTTAGTCATGGAAACATCACAATAACTACAAGGAAGAAAGTAAGTTGAGCCTAGACATACCTTTCTATTATTTCTCAATGGTACCATCCACTACACACTAAATAGCTTGATTATATCATATCTTTAGATAGGCCACGTCCACTTAAGTACCCCTTACATCAGGAAAATCACTAATAATATAACGAAAAGTCATCCTCTAACATAAATACCATCCCAATTGAAAAAAAAAGAAAAGAAAAAATTTGTTTTTAGAGATGTTCCCCCATCTTCTTGCATAAGAAATCTTATACTAAAATCTTAAAGGATTGAGGGTCAGTCTCTGAGGGTTTAAGAGGCTAACCCACCAGGATACTAAACAGGTTTGATGGAAACGGGTTCGAGGGCCAGTCTTTTCTTACTTGTCTTTTGCTTTATGCTTTTGCTTGCTTGTCTATTTGCTTTAATAGGTTAGTTAGGTGCTTTTTCTTGCTTGTCTATTTCCTTTAATAGGTTAGTTAGGTGTTTTTGCTTGCTTCTCTATTTGCTTTAATAGGCTAGATAGGTGCTTTTGCTTACTTGTTTATTTGTTTTCTTTCATAGGGTAGTTGCTCATTGAATGTAGGTTGGCAAGTTAAAGGTAGTTTGATTTCATCATTTGCTTAGTAGTTTACCTTTTCTTACTATCATGAACTAGTTTGCTTTACATAGAGTTTTCATTGGATTTCTTAGGAACTATCCATCAGTCCTTGGCCCAAAAGTACTTAGGTTACCTAGTTTCAATTTGCTTAGTAGGGTTTGCTCATTAGATAGGTTTTCTTGAGTAGATTAGCCCTAGATAGCTTCTTTCTTTAGTTAGTCTACACTCCTACCAACCTTCTACCTTTGGCATATATTTTTCTACAACTCTAAGTTTACTTACCTCGGGTTGACAATTTAATTCAGGGTAGTTTAGTGTATTTTTTAGTACATATAAAACACCTAACATTTTGGCGTCGTTGTCGAGGAGTTGTCTTAAGGTAAGAAGTAATTAAGAATTAGATCATCCTTAGACCTTATCATTAGTTTGGTGGTAGGGGAAATTTAAGATTAAAGGTAAGAACCTGCGCATCTGCTATAGCAAGTTCCCCCAAACCTAATGGTAGTTTTTCCTTTTTGTTTTTGTTTGCTTTCATGAATAGACCTAGGGATCAAATGTTAGGTTTTTGTTTTTGTTTTTTCTTTCTTTCATGAATAGGCCTAGAGACCCACAAGGTAGATACATTAAATCAAAATCATACCTTTCAACCAAGGTTCCTTCCGATCTCTTTGGGGGAAGGAACTTTCCGCTTATAAAATCCACAGACCGATACCGAAAAACAGGAGCTAGCTAGACTCAAAGAGATAAAATAATCTCTAAAGGGACTAACACAGGGAGCACTATAGAATAAGAAATTGAAGCATCAATCATATTAGGACAGGAGGCAAGACCACTCAAGTCTTCCACAGAACCAAACAATACAACCTTTGCTTTTACACCACCACCAGGGGACTCTAATTTTAAAGACATCATAGAACCTGAATAGGTGAATCTTTTGTTTGGTAGCTCAGCCAATGTAATTATATCTCAAATTGACATAGAAACTTTGGCACCGATAATATCAATCGGCTCGAGTAGAGTCTCAGACATCCAATCAGTAGGAAGACCTTTTCATCAAAGGGAAACCTTGTTCTCTTCAAAGAAAAAACCATTTAGGTACTCTCTTTTTGGAAACCAAACAAATATGGGTGATCAGGAGGACCATAACAATGTCGGACATGGAGAGGAAGAAGAAACTAGAAACCAAACCGAAACTACCTTTGGATTTCTGATTTTAGACACCACTCCGAATGTCAACATGAAGAATATTCCTCTCTCAGCACTGCCTACCTTTTATGGTAAAAACAATGAAGATCCATACACCTTCCTATTTGAATTTGACATCTTGTGTAGGAGCTACAACTATGTACAAGATGCCCAGAAATTAAAACTCTTTCCTGCCACCCTCAAAGACTCTGCATTAAGATGGTTCATGGGGTTGGGAGAATCCAGAATTAGGTCTTGGGAATCCATGAAAGAGATATTTCTTAAGAAGTACCAAGACTACTGCAAGACCAAAGAGTCTCGTAATGACATCTCTAAAGTCCAACAGTTAGAAGATGAGACCCTTGAAGACTATATGGAAAGATTTGGTTATATCTCCCAGAAGTCAAAATACCATGACCTCCCAGAGGATGTAGTTAGGGAACTTTTCCTTAAGGGAATTTCATAGGAATATCTATAGGTGCTTAACTTGATGGCATCAGGTGACATCTCTCATAAACCATTTGCTGAAATATGTGAAATGTGTAAAAACTACTCAAGGAGTAGAGCCAAAACAGGGAAGAATGTTCGGGACCCTTACAATAAAAGCTTAAAACCAGTTAGTTCAGGTGGTATCACAAGAGTAGAGATAGGGAACCTTTTAGAAAACTTTAAGACTGACATATTAAGCACAATAGGTTCCCAGTTGGATGCCATTAAACTCAAAAAGAAACAGGAGGAGGAAAATTCAACAATGAGCATATATTGCCCAAGATGTAGGAGGAAGCATTCCTCAAGGGAGTGCCCATTAGATAACATTTCAGTTTGTGGCTTCTGTACAGAAGACCATGTAACTGAAAAATGCCCATCATTTCCTAGTTTATTAGCCATCTATAGGAGTGGAGATCTTGGGGAGTCTTCTTATGCAACTAGGAGGCCATGGCAGCCTAGGAATCAACCCACATAACTGGATCTACATTCCCAAGTTCCACCCTATTATCAACAACAACAGTGGAACTCACCAAGCTGGAAAAACTAGTTTACTCAGTACCAACATCCTTGGATTCAAGGATGGAGGGGAGGACACAACCAAGGAAACCCTCAAGCTCCACCTATCCCTATGTACAACCATCCTTATCCTCAGTTCTCAACAAACACTCTGTAGCTTCTACCAGGTTTTGTTCCACCACATTACCTTCTATCCCACAACAACAACCGCTCCAATTTCAAAATGAAAGCTCCCCAAAAATGACACTATTACCGGCATAGCCAATGCTGAATCCCAATAATAAGCCCCCTCAACCTCTTAACAATGTTGAGCTGCAGGCCTTCCCGACATATGTCATTACTCTTGTTCCATTACAGGAAATGCAACTAAGATCGGGAAAAGTTCTAGATAGGAAGAGACCTTTAGTAGTTATCCAGGAAGAAGAAGAAGAAGAAACCACCCAACAACCCAGAGATGACACTAGGTGGGAAGATGTTATTATCTCGAAGAATCAAGAACCCAAGATTCCCCAAAATGAACCTTCACAAATTACGAAGGTCCCTCCTTATCCCGACCAATTGGTAATCGAGAAACCTACCACCCGACCGGAATTTGACATTTTTAATGAATTGAAAAATATTTGTGTCAAGATTCCTCTACTTCAAGCCATTAAGGACATTCCAATCTATAGTAAGGTAGTCAAAGAATTGTGTATCAAGAAGCAAGGTAGGAAGAAAAAGGGCTCTCCTACAGTACATTTGGTAGGAGGACTCTCTGAGTACATATCAGAGCAGCCAAAGCTAGCAAAGTATGGGAATCCAGGAAACCTCGTAATGACCATAACCATTAAGGAGGTCTCCATTGGAAACACTCTCATAGACCTAGGGGCATCCATCAATGTTATGACTGCTACTACCTTGGAACAATTATAGTTACAACCTCTTCTTCAGCCTAGCCCAACCATTTTGGAATTAGCAGATAAGACTAGGGTTACACCTGAAGGGATTTTAGATGATGTCATGGTTACTTTAGCCTCATGGGAGTACCCCATAGATTTTCTTGTTATTCATTCAAAGAATCATGCTCGAGGCCACCCCGTTATTTTGGGAAGACCTTGGCTAGCCCCAACCAATGCATTTATTGGCTGTAGAGAAGGAGAAATGACCATCTCAAATGGTCTCTCTATCCAGAAGCTCACCATTTACCCTCCAGCTCAACCTATTATGGAGAATCTATGGTGGCTTGAATGTCCATACGAGAACGAAGACTGGGAAGAACCCGTATTTCCTAGTGACCATGCAAGGGCACTTCAGGAGCATACACCAGAAAATGTGTTAAACCAATTCATTTTTGCTATTACATGTGTGGATTTTCCACAGTCTTTTCCCCAATTTGCGTACATGTTTGGGGAAGAATTTCAAGAACAATTAGATCCATCTGTTTTGTCTTCAACATATTTTATCCATCTGTCTTAGATCCATGTCTTATACTATGCCCTAAGATATTATCCCAGGGAAAGTTTTACATATAAACTTTGGGCTAGATACAAACCAACAGAAACAGTTAGTAGATATCCTTAAAGAAAAATCAGAAGCATTTGCCTGGGAATACACTGACATGAAGGGTATACATACTGACACATGCATCCACCATATATACACCCAGGGGGAAGTGACACCTGTTAGGTAACCCTAGAGAAGGATGAACCCAACACTCAAAGATATAGTCAAGGAGGAGATTCAAAAGTTGCTAAATGTAGGATTTATATATCCCATCTCTAACAGTAAGTGGGTATCCCCACTAGTAGTGGTTCCAAAGAAAGTGACTGGGAAATGGAGAATTTTTGTTGATTTTCGAGAACTCAATAAGGCCACTCTAAAAGACTACTTTCCTCTTCCTTTCATTGACCAAGTTCTAGATACCTGGTCTGGAAAGAAGTATTTCTCCTTTCTAGATGGGTACAATGGATACAACCAGATTCTTATAACACCCAAGGACTAGGACAAGACTACCTTTACTTGTCCTTGGGGCACCTGCCTATAAGGTCTTACCATTTATATTGTGTAATGCTCCTGCCACATTTCAACGAGCAGTATTAGGGATATATTCCCATCTTATTCATGATTGTGTGGAGGTCTACATGGATGACTTCACAGTTTATAGCAACACTTACCAGGAAGCCTTAGACAACTTATAAAAAGTCCTCATCAGATGCTAGGAAATGAACCTATCCCTAAGTCATGAAAAATGAAAAATGTTGCTAACTGAAGGAGTGGTTCTAGGACATCATATTTCATCTGAAGGAATAAAAGTCGATCCTGCAAATATTGAGGTCATTATTAGAATCCCACCCCGCAAGACTCAAAAAGGGGTGAGAAGCTTTCTTGTGCATGCCGGATATTGTTGGTGGTTTATTGAAAATTTTACAAAGATTGCTATACCTATGTTTGGATTATTGATAAAAGATGTTGATTCTGTTTGGACTAAGCATTGTCAAACTGCCTTTGAAACCCTAAAAGCTAAGCTGTCTGTGGCACTAGTTCTTAGAGGGCCTAATTGGACTCTACCATTTCATATATCCACTGATGCCTCCAACACCACAAGAGGGGTATTAGGGAAGAAATAAGACCAACAATCCTATGCCATTTATTTTATAAGCAAGAACTTGTCCCCTGCTGAATTGAACTACACAGTCACCAAGAAAGAGTTCTTGGCAGTTGTTCCTTCTATTAACAAATTTTGTCATTAAATTACAGGTTATCAAGTATTTTTACACACTGATCATTTTGCCATTGGGTTCCTCATGAATAAACCTATAACTAATGGCTGAGTGACTAGGTGGTTCTTGTTATTGCAAGAATTTAATATTACTATTCTTGACTAACCTGGAAAGGATAATGTAGTAGCTAGCTTTCTTTCCCGAATAAAGAATGAGGATGATGACATCCATGTAGATGATAGTTTCCTAGATGAACACCTCTTTTACCTCTCTGTCAATACCCCATGGTTTGCAGATATGGAAAACTATCTGACTACTAGGAAGTTACCGTCTCATTTCTCACCTCATGAAAAGTGGAAAATTATTACACAGAGTGCTAATTACTCTTGGGTTGGTCATCATATTTTTCGCACAGGTCCTCATTTGATTATTCGTAGATGTGTCCAAGAGGACAAGGTACCTGAAATACTACAAAATTGTCATGATGGACCATGTGGTGGCCATTTCTCTGACAAACGTACAACATATAAGGTGTTACATTCAGGTTACTATTGGCCTAGCATTTTCAAAGATATTGCCAAGTATGTGAGAAGTTGTGATAGTTTCCAAAGGATAGGTAGACCTAAATCATCTGACGAAATGCCTTTGCAGGCCCAAGTTATGATATAACCCTTCCAAAAATGGGCCCTCTACTTTGTAGGACCAATTTCACCCATGTCCCATAGGAAGAACTGTATCTTGGTTTGTACGGACTATGTCACAAAATGGGTAGAGGCAAAATTCCTATTCAGGGCCATAGAGAAGTCTTTTGTCAAATTTATCTATGAAGACATATTTACCCACTTCAGTGTCCCTCATGAAATTGTTACCGACCAAGGCACTCAATTCACTTCCAAGATGATGAAAGAGCTAACAGAGAAATATGGGAATAAACATTGTAAATCTTCCCCATACCACCCGCAAGCCAATGGTCAGGTAGAATCCACAAACAAAGTTTTGGAAGCCATATTGACCAAAACTATTCAGTTACATCACTAAGATTGGGCCGATAGGCTCCCAAAGGCTTTGTGGGCATACCGAACTACCTGGATAAATACCACTGGGCATACCCCTTATGAGCTAGTGTACGGGAAACAAGTACTTTTACCAATAGAATTCCAAGTAAGGACCTTTTGTATTGCCACAGAGTTAGGATTGAACCTGGATGAAGCTCAAAATAAACAAGCCCTACAACTAAATGAGTTGGATGAAATCAGGCAAGATTCCATCCAACAGACGATAGTAGTCCAAAACCAGAGGAGCAAGTGGCATGACAAGTTTACTAAGAAGAAGCACTTCTAGCTTGGTGATTGGGCTCTATTGTTTGATTCTCAATTCAAAACCTTCAAAGTCAAACTTACCACCCATTGGTTGGGCCCTTATGAGGTAGACATTGTATATGACAATGGAGCTATAAAAATTAAAACAATTGACGAGGGACAAGTCTCCTTTGTGGTAAATGAACACCGACTTAAATTTTATCATAAGCCCATTTCCATAGAAGATTTTCTACAGGTCATGTCAGATGACAAGGCACTGGCCTTAGTAGATGGGGAAGTTCCCCCTTGTTCTTGAAAATGTTTATGAGTTTCCTACTGTATATATGTAAATAGTTTTTGTATTTTGTTAATAAGGCAATTCTAGATATTTCTGTAAGTAATTATTTCACCGGGAGTACACAGTTTCAAGGATCTTTCCTCAAAACATTGTTATACTTGAATTTTGTGTCTGCTAAAGCATCAAATGAATAGTGACTTACTGTAATTAGCCATGTTTTTGCAAAATCATCATTTTTAAGGCATTCTAAAGAAGTCGCTCTTGAAACTCTTCACCACTGTATAAGGAAGTGATACCATAACTATCAAGCCTAGAGGTCTCTCATACAGTTTTTCCAAGAAACCTGAGTAAGTAAGTCAAGTGTCTTTATCAAAGAGTAACAGGGAGGTCTCATTAGCAGTTATTCATGGAAACATCATAATAATTACAAAAGAAGAAAGTGATTTGAGCCTAGATATACCTTTCTGTTCTTTCTCTATGGTACCATCCACTACACACTAAATAGCTTGATTATATCATATCTTTAGATAGGCCATGTCCACTTAAGTACCCCTTACATCGGGACAACCACTAAAAAATATAATGGAAAGTCATCCTCTAACATAAATACCATCCCAATTAAAAAGAAAAAGGAAGAAAAGTTGTTTCAGAGATGTTCCCCCATCTTCTTGCATAAGCAATCTTATAATAAAATATTAAATGATGGAGGTCCAGTCTCTGAGGGTTTAAGAGGCTAACCCACCGGGATAATGAACAGGTCTGCTGGTAGCGGGTACCAGCCTATGGTATGACTAGGTAAACCCGTCGGAGTACTGAACATGCTTGTTGGCAGCGGGGCATTCTACCTAGTGAGGATGATGATCTAACAAAAATAAATAATAAATCTAAACTTGTCCTGATGTACGACATTACTTGCAAAAAAAGATGACATGGAGTATGTGTGGTTAAGATAAGGTTAATGAATCTCATCAATTTGCCATTGGAAAATGACTCTAAGACTATCTTGAAACTCTCTTGCCTACCTCTTCTTATCTATATATAGGATCTCTTATCCTATAGGTGGGGCCATATCCTAACTGTTTCGTTGGACCAATCTGTGAAATTTCATCTTTACACTTGACATACTGTAAATCTTCGGCTATTGGGGAATACTAATTAGTTTCCTATACTTTTGATTGTGAGGTGTCACAATACTTAGGTGTGGGGCAGGGGTTCATGAGATGACAAATGATCATTTCCTAGAGAAAGGAGTATTTGCAAGAATTTTTGTATTATTACCATGATACAGGTTATTACATTGATAGTCATGTTATTTTTAAATGCTTAACTCCTGTGTGCTATACATTACTGAACTCATTCTTAACAGACCATTATTTATTGGTTATCTTCCATTACAAGATGCATACTGTAGGTTTGACAATACATGTTTTATTCTTTCTATAACACGTTCATTATAGGTTTTGACAATATATGTCATATACAAGAAGAATGAGTAAGCATGGAGCACTCTGCCTCTGCTCATTAACCATTATTGTTGTCAAAAATACATCAAAATTGTAGGTTGTCCATTAAAAGAGGTGAAAATGCACTTAACACAGGGGTACCGGATGAAGTACCCGATGAGGTGTCGGATGCAATGTCGTTTAAAGTGTCATTTGAAGTGCCATTGCATTGCATACCAGTAACTGTCCTAGATTCCAGGGAACTAGAATTCAATTACATTTAATTAAATTTGTTATAGGCATTGATTAAAAGATGCTTCATATGGTTATGATCAAATGTCCAAGTCAAAAGACTTGGACATTGATCTAAGTACGCACCACTCCATTGCTCTCAAGATTGCCATCAAATTTGAATCTCCCACACATGGCAGCTCGCACACACATGTGGGCAAGGTACTCCACCATACGAGCATCCAAAATCGGGTTGGGCACTCTATTGTTTCATTTTCCCTTGCCATTTTCTCTTCCCTGTGCTAAGGAATTGCGCCCAACCTTTGTCGAATTCGCCCTCTGTTCTAATCACACTCAAACTGTGTTAAACTTGTGCCATTTCTTGGCTTGTTTGCACCCTTTCTTGGTAAAATTTTCCCTCTGTTCCAATTGCACTCAGACCATGCCTAAATCGTTTCTCTGTGTGGCTTGATTTCTCCCTTGCTTGGTGAATTCCAACCCTGTCACAATGCCCAAGCGATACGAACCCTCCTCCTATGCAGACTTTTTTTCCATTCCAGAATTCGTACAATGTAGGGAAGTGTTCTTGCATGTTGGATGGGGTCCATTTTTGTTGAGTTTGCAAGGCCATGATGACGATCTTTCTATGCAATTTGCAGTTGGTTTTGATGGCAGGATAGCACATGTAGGGTCTCTCAATTTTGCAGTCACAAAAGAGTCAATTGCTACTGCAACAAAACTTCCAAGAATGGGAGATAGGTGGTTCAAGAATCATCAATTGTCGTGCTCAAGTTACAACAGGGTGTTTAAGCCTGAATTCGAGAGAATTTCAGGAGCAAAAGGGTATGCTAAGGAGTGGAAAAATCCAGAATTGGTCAATCCCCTTATCATCATCACAAGGTTAATTACATGTGAAGGTAGATACTCCACCTTCAAATCTTGTCACTTTAGATTGCTGAATCATTTTTTGTTCAATAAACCTTTGAACTTTCCCTTTT
Organism: Picea glauca; assembly: GCA_000966675.3. Classification (NCBI taxonomy): domain Eukaryota; kingdom Viridiplantae; phylum Streptophyta; class Pinopsida; order Pinales; family Pinaceae; genus Picea; species Picea glauca. The sequence continues at coordinate 484,318 of JZKD02S1425987.1, read as the reverse complement.
GTTTTCTCAAAAGCTTGGAGAAAATGTCCTCTCATGTGAGAAAAAATGTGACCAAACCCCACAATAGTCTCTTCCACCATGGTTTGATCAAACTCCTCATTCTTACTGAACTAAAGAAGTAGGGGAAAAGTTGGGATGCCTTTATCTACCAGTTTGCAAATCCTCACTTGATAGTTAAGACCAGTAAAACACCACTTAGCCTAAAAACTATCTCTCCATCCAAGCCTCACTCTCCAAAAACTCCAAACTCCCTCTTTACCGGAACAATACCAAAATCTTGTTGATATTCCTACTTCTTCATCGGGGAAAAAGACCAAGAACAAAGACCAAAAGAATCCTATTGTTGACCCCCCAATGCCTTCATTTTCTTTTGATCCTACACCTAAGAAGCCCCACGAAGTAATGTAGCAAGACTTTCCCATCATTCCCACAAACAAAAGAGGAGCCAACCGATTTGGTAAGGGACCTTTTCGTAAGAGTACTTAGAACATAAGAACAAAGCCTTATGAAAAGCCTCCAAATACTTCAGAAACTATCCAGGTTTCCTCCGACTTCGATAGCCCTCATAAGAAACCTAGGGAAGTCTTTGCAGATGGAATAGATCCACTAAGGAAAACAAAATCAGAACCTACCTCGCCTTTCCGATCTCCCATCACACCTACTTCACCCATGCCCACTCTTGATCCTAAAATTGATAAATTGACCACATCTCTCAAAGGACCTAAGCCTTCCTTGGAGATCACTGATTTTT
>JZKD02S1425987.1:455261-475020 GCA_000966675.3 Picea glauca | reverse complement strand
ATTGGTATCCTTACTTCTAATCCAACTTCATGATAAAACATGCTTACAATATTTGGTTGATTAGTGCCTTGATTATTTGTAGGGGATATATATATTACAATATATTAGAATATTAAAAAAGTAATATTGTAATGTAATATTACAATCTAATATGGCATTACCATATTACATTGTAATATGGCATACAATATGGTAATGCCATATCTCATGTAATTTATTTATTTTTATATTTTCTGCTATAGGATAGATAGACTTTTCTTTGATAGATTAGATAATAGTTTGCTTATCATAGGTTAAGAATTAGTTGTTAATATTTCTTGCTTTCAATAGAATAGATTTCCTTTCATGCATTGTATTGAGCATTTAGTCCAGTTGTCTCTTAGATTTCCTTCCATGCATTAGAAATAGTTTTGCATCAGGAATTTAGTCCACTTGCCTCTTACGCTAGATAGTTGTTCAATGAGAATTTTTTGCTTGCAGTAGTCAGTTTCCTTTTCTTACATGTCTTCTGCTTTAGTAGGTTAGTTAGGTGCCTTTGCTTACTTGTCTTTTTCTTTAGTAGGTTAGTTAGGTGTCTTTGCTTACTTGTTTATTTTCTTTAATAGGTTAGGTAGGTGTCTTCGCTTACTTCCTTATTTATTTTCTTTCATAGGGTAGTTCCTCATTGAATGTAGGTTGGCAAGTTAAAATAGTTTTCTTTTTTCATTTGCTTATTATGCTTAGTAGTTTGTTTTTTCTTATTGTTAAACTAGTTTGCTTTACATAGAGTTTCCATTTGCTTTCTTAGGAACTATCCATCGATCCTTGGCCCAAAAGTACTTAGGTTACCTAGTTTCAAGTTGCTTAATAGGGTTTGCTCATTAGATAGTTTTATTCAGTATATTAGCCTTAGATAGCTACCTTCATTAGTTAGATTATACTCCTACCAGTCTTCTACCTTTGGCATATATTTTTCTACAACTCTAAGTTTACTTACCCTGGGTTGAAAATTTAATTGAGGATTTTTACTGTGTTTTTAGTGCATATATAACACCCATCATAGACAGTGGATGTTCCAATCACATGATTGGAGACAAGGATAAGTTTATGTCTATAACTAAAAGAAAAATAGGAAATGTGACCTTTGGAAATGATGAACCAGGTAAAATCAAGGGTAAAGGGATGGTGAGTTTAAGTAATGGCAAAGGAAAATCCCAGGATGTTCTACTTGTAGATGGGCTGAAACATAATTTGCTTACTGTAAGTCAAATGTGTGATAGAGGATGTGAAGTGGTGTTCACTTCCAAAGATCGTAAAATAAAGTCTGTAAACTCAGGACAAGTGGTGGATAAAGGCATAAGGATAGATAATAATGTATGTGTGTTGAAATAAGATAGAGAAGAGTGTCATCTAAGAAAACATGATGAAAGTTGGCTATGGCATAGGAGACTTGGACACCTAAATTTTGATCATATAATCAAAGAGAAATAGTGGGGTAGTAAAAGATATTCCAAAGGTATCAAAGCCATATGATTTTGTATCTAAACCTTATCAAATAGGAAATCTTATTCGGACACAGTTTAAATCTAAGAACTTTGCATCAACAGAGAAACATATTCAGTTAGTACATATGGATTTATGTGGACCATCAAGGAAGGAAAGTATAGGAAAAGAAAATTATTTCATGTTGATTACTGATTATTATTCTATACTTACATGGGTTTCCTTTCTAAAAGAAAAATATGAAGCACTTGAAAAATTCAAAGTGTTTAAGGCTCTGACTGAGAATCAAACAGGAAAAATATTGAAGGCAGTAAGGTATGATAGAGGAGGAGAGTTTATTTTAGGAGACTTCAAAGAGTTTTGTGATAAACATGGGATCAAGAGAGAGTATATTGTTCCAAGGAATCCACAACAAAATGGAGTAGTTGAGAGGAAAAATAGATCAGTTCAGCAGATGGAAAGATCAATGATGAATGAAAAGAATATTGCTCATACATATTGGGTAGAAGCAATTCATATAGCTGTACATATTCTTAACAAAGCTTCATCTTAGGCAAAAAAGTGACAAGACTCCTTATGAATTATGGTTTGGAAGACCTGCTTGAATCAAGCATTTTAAGGTATTTGGGAGTAAGTGTTCTATCAAGAATAATGATGAAAATCTTGGCAAATATGATGGTAGGGTTGATGAAGGTATCTTCTTAGGGTATGCTACAAACAGTAAAGGATGCATATACTATAATAAGAGGCTACATAAATTGGTTGATTGTATTGACATAAAAGTTGATCAAGGAGTCCCAGTAAGAGAGGTGAGCAATATTGAGTTTGCTACAGAGGGCACAGCTGAAGATGAAGATGAACAAGTCCAAGAATTAGAAAAAGAAGACTCTGAGTTAGATGAAGATACAAATACTCAGGCAGACTCAAATCAACATACATCATCAAATCCTTCCTCTAGAATTACTCAAAAGAATCATCCTGCAAGTTAGATAATTGGTGAGAAAGACAAAGGTGTACAAACTAGGAGAAGGATAATCAAAGACACCAAGAAATCACATATAGCCTTCATATCCATGGTGGAACCTAAGAACTTTAATGAAGCCAGTAAAGATGTAAATTGGTTAAAATCAATGATTGAGGAACTGGATCAGATTGAGAAGAACAATACTTGGGAGCTTGTTCCTAGACCTGGAGATAAGAATGTAATTGGCTCCAAATGGGTGTTTAAGAACAAAATGAATGAACAAGGGAAAATTGCTAGGAATAAAGCCATATTGGTCTGTAAGGGGTATGCACAAGTTGAAGGGTAGGATTTTGATGAAACCTTTGCACCACTGGAAAGATTGGAAGCCATCATAATGTTTCTTGCCAATGCATGTCATAAGAACTTTAAAGTATATCAGATGGAAGTTAAGTCAACATTTCTTAATGGAGGTCTAGAAGAAGATGTATATGTGGTGCAACCTGAAGGATTTTCACTGACAGATAATCCTAACTATGTATGTAAGTTGAAAAAGGTATTATATGGACTGAAACAGACACCACGAGCCTGGTATTATAGACTGGACAAATTTATATAGGACAAAGGGTTCAACAAAGGTATTGTTGACAGTAATCTATACATTAAGTCTGAAGGTGATGATTTATTAGTTGTTTTGGTTTATGTAGATGACATTATTTTTGGATGCACTAATGACCCTTCAGTTTAGTGGTTTTCTAAATCAAAGCAGACTAAGTTTCAGATGTCCATGATAGCAGAACTGTCATATTTTATTGGTTTACGAATCAATAAGAGTTTTGCAGGGATATTTATCTCTCAAGAAAAGTATTTGAAAGAGATGTTAAATAGGTTTCAGATGGAAGATTATACACCTATGAGCACACCTATGGTGGTTGGTTGCAATCTCAATAAAGATGATATTTCACCTGATGTTGATCAAAGAACATATAAATCAATGATAGGTCATTTTTTGTACATCATAGCATCCCATCCTGATATAATGCAAGTTGTTGGAATGGTAGGTCATTATCAGTCTGCTCCTAAACAACATCATTTAGCAGTTGTCAAAAGTATATTCAAATATTTGAAGTGTACAATGACTTATGGTCTCTAGTATCCTAGAAATCAGAATTTTCAATTAACTGCATATTCAAATGTTGATTGGGCATATTGTTTGGATGAGATCAACACACACCTAGGATTTATTTTTCCTAAGTTTATTCATTGTTTATTAGTCATAATTAGTCATTATCCAGTCTCCTATATTTTAGGGAAGAATATTCTACCTGGAGAATATTCTCTTTCAGTTGATGCTTAAGTTTGACTAGTTGAGTTGAGTTTAGATGTTGCATTGGGATCATCACCATGCTAATTCGTCCTTGCATTGGTATCATCACCAGAGTGGTGCATTAGCCTTGATTCCCTGAGTTAACTCCTCACTACTCTTTGTTCAGTCAATTAACTGAAGACTAGTTGACTAGTTAACTCAACTAGGTGGCAGTTCACTCACGTAACTGACTGAGAGACTAGAATAGGTGGCAGTTCACTATTGTAACTATTGGTGTGTGTCCAGATCACTCTAGACCACCACTATGGCACATTGGTTCACCTCAAGTCGAACTCATTGAGTTATACAGAGTATATCATGTGTAAATTATTCATTATCCATAACGGTTAATGAGAATTCTTTCATTCTTTCTCTCCTTCTTCTTCTTTCTCCAATTCTCTCTGAAAATGTGTGTATTATTCTTTATCTATATATATTATGTTCAATTTCAATACATTTACATGGTATCACAGAAATCGATGAAGTCAAGCACCCGGTGATCAGCAAATCATCGACATACAGAACTAAAAGTAGAAGTGAATCAATCGTCCTGAGCATGTAGACATTCAGGTTTGATTTACAACGTACAAAGTTCTATGAAAATAGGTAGGAATCCATCTTGGCATACCATGCCCTCAGAGCCTGCTTGAGGCCATAAAGTGACTTCTTCAGTTGACAGAACAAAAATGAGTCCTGCATAAATCCCTAGGGCTTCTCCATGTAGATCTCCTCAGAGTGATCATCGTGAAGAAATGCATTCTTCACATCCATATGATGGACTTCCCATCCCTTGGCTATCAAATGGAATCCATATTCACTACTGGAGAAAAGGTCTCATCATAGTCAATACCATGAACCTGTTGAAAGCCTTTGGCAACAAGCTTGGTTTTGTATCTGCTAATCTATCCATTCGCTGCACTCTTGGACCTGTAGACGCATCTGCATATGAAAAGTTTCCTCCTAGAAGGAAGGGGAATCAGATCCCAAGTCTGGTTCTCAAGGAGGGAGTTGTACTCCTCCTGCATGGTGGATTCCCAAAAGGGATTTCCAACAGCCTCGCAATAAGATTGTGGATCGGAAGACTGAACCAAGAAAAGATGCATGGAGGGAAATGGTTCAGTGGAAGTGAGTGCAACAGGAGGCTCCTCGAAATCAGATAAAGTCCTCCTAGTATCAGTTGGATCACCAACGAGATCCCCTACATCCTGAAGAGTAGTATGTGCCCACTTGGACCTCCTCTCTGGCTCTACAACTGAATCTGGATGCTCTGAATCTGCATCTGACTATATTGACTCTGAATCTGAATCATTTGAGTCCTCTAAATTAGAACTCTCATCTGAAGAAGAGTCGGCATGTGTGTGCTCATCATCTCGAACAGGTGGAAGAGTGAAGGTGTCTGCATGCAGTTGTTGAGGTACATGCAAGACACTTTCCTCAAATTGGACACTACACTCAATGATGATTCGGTCTGAGGAAAGATCAATAAGCCGATATCCCTTCACACCATCAGGGTATCCAACAAAAATGCACTCAGTGCTCTATGGATCAAGTGACTTCCTCTTTTCAGAGGGAATCCAGGCAAATGCACGTGAACCAAAAATGTCAATGTGGGTCACTTCCGGTTTGAGGCTGCTCCAAGCCTCATAGGGGGTCTTATCCTTGATATATCTATGGGGAGATATATTTTGGATGTATGTTTCATAGTTAAGTTCTTCGGACCATAGTCTCTGTGGTAGCAACCTTGAATGCAACATGCAAGATTCCATCTCCTTTAGAGATCTATTTTTCCACTTAGCAACTTCATTTTGCTGCGGAGTGTAGGGGACTGTATGCTGCAACTGAATTCCTGCCTCATGGAAAATATTATGGATCTCATGATTTACATACTCTCCTCTGTTATCAGTTTGGAAGACTTTGATCTTCTTTCCGGACTGTTTCTCAACCAAGGCTTTGAAATCTTTGAGGTGTTGAAAGACCTCAGATTTTAGCCTGAGAAAGTAGATCCATGTAAAACGTGAGAAATCGTCAACAAAAATGAGAACAAACCTCACTTTGCTGATTGATGGATGGGGAAAAGGACCCATGAGGTCACTGTGGATCAGATCTAAAGGTGTGGAAGATCGTTGAGACTTTCCTTTGTCAAATTTCTCTTGAGTGTGTTTCCTGAGAACACATCCCTCACATACTCCCTTGGAGAAATGGATGTCTGGTATACCATCAAATAATTTGTGCTTGGTAAGTTGTTGCATGTATCTGAAATTCAAATGTCCAAACCTTTTGTTCCATATCCTACTACTTTCATTAGCATGAGTAAGCAGTAAAGCAGAATCAAGTTCAGTGAATTTAGAAAAAGTATACAATCTAGACTGATGATTTACCTCACCGGTAGCAACCCTGGAGTTGGTTTGCATGTCGTAGATGTCCATGGAATTTGGTGTGAATATGAATTTATTTCCAGTGAGGGAATCTATCATCTGATACATGAAGAGAAGGTTGACAGAAAGCTTGGGAACATGCAACACATTCTAAAAGCTTCCATTGGTGAGTTCAATCCTTCCTTTGTTGGTGACTTCGATAGAAGAGTTGTCCCCCATTACAATAGGAGGACCTTTGCATGCATCCAAAGAAGAATATACTGCTTTTGAGGTAGCCATGTGATTTGATTCTCCTGAATCAACGATCCAAGCATCAAGAGAGGATTTGATGGAAATCAAGGCATGGCTAGAATTACCTTTCTTTGAATTCAGATCTTCTGGCTTATTCTTCTTGGCACCCTTGGGGATGCGATCTCCAAGGTTGTTTTTCTGAAGTATTTGAGACATCAGATCTATTTGTTTTTTCATGCATGCAGATTCCAAATTGAATCCTTTTTGATAGTATGTGCAATTCTCTCATTTTCTTCCCTTTTCTCCTTTGGATCTAGAGGCATCGGTGAAGGGTTTTTTGTACCCTTCCTTCTTCGGATGTGCATGAGATTTCCGTTTATCTTTATCTTTAGATTTTTTATATTTGTGGATGCCAAGGGATGGGAATTCCATCATATGGACGTGAAGAATGCATTTCTTCATGGTGATCTCTCTGAGGAGATGTACATGGATAAGCCCCAGGGATTTATGCAGGACACATCTTTGGTCTGTCGACTGAAGAAGTCACTTTATGGTGTCAAGAAGGCTCTGAGGGCATGGTATGCCAAGATGGATTCCGAGTTGTTGTCATAGAACTTTGTATGTTGTAAATCAGACCCGAATGTCTACATGATTAGGACGGATGATTCACTTCTACTTTTAGTTATGTATGTCGATGATTTGTTGATCACCGGGTGCTCGACTTCAATGATTGTTGCAATCAAGAGGATTATACATGATAGGTTTTTGATGATGGACATGGGTCCACTACAATTCTTCCTTGGACTCGCGATCAGACATGATGCATCAGGCATCAAACTATCTCAGGCCAAGTATGCACGAGATCTCCTTGAGAGATTTCACATGACAGACTGCAAGTCTGCTCTGACTCCCTTCCTATTAGGAGTCAAACTTGAGGATGGTGGAGAAACTCCACTTGTTTATAGCACATTGTACATACATCTAGTGGGGATCTTGTTGTATCTCACACTCTCCACACCAGACCTCTCATCTACAGATGGCACAGTTTCCAGGTTCATGCAGGATTCGCATGAGCTACATTGGAAGGTTGCAAAGCATATCCTTCAATATGTAAAGGGCACCATCACCTTTTGGATTCATTATGTAGCAGACTCTACTTTAGATCTCATTAGGTTTATTAATTCTAACTGGGATGGTGATAGCATTGATCACAAGTCAACATATGGTTACTCACTTAGTATTGGTTCTAGGCCTATCTATTGTTCGAGCAAGAAGCAAGTTGCAATTGCTCTATCTTTAGTCGAGGTAGTGTACAGAGGGGTAGTTAACATAACCATTTAGGCTATGTGGCTACAACATTTTCTCACTGAGTTGGGCATTCAGTTTCATCGGTCGATCGTCATCTGGTGTGACAATCAGAGCACTCTGAAGATATGCAGAGATCTAGTTCAGAGGCAGCGGACGAAGCACATCGAGATCCACATGCACTACATTCAATACATAGTACATGAGGGGATCATCGACTTACAGTTTTTTCCTTCAGCAGAATAGACGACAAACATTTTCACCAAGACCTTTACTTAGCAGAAATTCCATTCTCTGTGAGGTCATCTTGGACTGAAGGACACAGTTGCCTAGCAACTGTAGTTCTTCTTTTTACATACATTGTACCTTGAGGGGGGGGGGGTTTCCCATGAGTTTTTATCTCTTTCCTCACTTTATTTTCAATGTATCTTTTGTACTTGGGTACCTAACATGGCCTCATTGTTGGGACCTAATCTTTATTTTCACGATAGTGATGTTCAAGGGGGGTGTTGGAGTTACCTCAAAACACACCTAGGATTTATTTTTCCTAAGGTTATTCCTTGTTTATTAGTCATAATTAGTCATTATCTAGTCTCCTATATTTTAGGGGAGAATATTCCACCTTGAGAATATTCTCTTTCAGTTGACACTTCAGTTTGACTAGTTGAGTTGAGTTTAGATGTTGCATTGGGATCATCGCCATGATAATTCAACCTTGCCTTGGTATCATCACTAGAGTGGCACATTATCCCTGATTCCCTGAGTTAACTCCTCACTACTCTCTGTTCAGTCAGTTAACTGAAGACTAGTTGACTAGTTAACTCAACTAGGTGGCAGTTCACTCTCGTAACTATCTGATAGACTAGAATAGGTGGTAGTTCACTCTCGTAACTGTTGTTGTGTGTCGATATCACTCTAGACCACCACTATGGTGCATTGGTTCACCTCAATTCGAACTCATTGAGGTATACAAAGTATATCATATGTAAACTATTCATTATTCATAACGGTTAATGAGAATTCTTTCATTCTTTCTCTCCTTCTTCTTCTTTCTCCAATTATCTCTGCAAATGTGTGTATTATTGTTTAGCTAGATATATTATGTGTAGGTTCAACACATTTACAATAAAGAGAACCAGTGGAGATGCATTCTTCTTAGGTGATTCTTTAGTATCGTGGCTTAGTAAGAAGCAGGGATCTATTTCATTATCAACTACAGAGGTAGAGTACATTGTTGTTGCTACTTGCTGCACTCAGATCTTATGGATGATAAAAAATCTTGCATAATTGAAGGAAACTTATACTAATCCAATTCCACTTCACTGTGATAACATCAGTGCCATTAGTGTATCCAAGAGTCCATTACGTTATTCCAATACCAAGCACATCCCCATAAAATATCATTTTCTAAGAGAGCAGGTCACCAATCAGATTGTTCAGGTTCATTACATTCCAACCATAGAAAAAATTGTAGACATATTTACTAAACTCCTAGCCAAGACACCATTTGAATATCTTTGTTAGAAGTTGGGTGTCATCCCTTCTCTCACCTAAGAGAGTCCATCCTGTCAGGGGGAGTATGTGTTGGTTGAATATTTGATACCTCTGAAAAGTACTGCAACAGCTCAGGGGGATCATGTTTTCTTTGACATTGATGTCAACGGGGGATAAAAGGTGTGGTTTGGATGCTACAGTTTGATTTCTAAGAAGAAATAGTGTAGCCTTTCAGGGTTTCTATCAATGCCAAAGAAGGATATTGTTGGCATATTTTGTAGGAAGAGTGTTCTTATCATTGATGGCAAGAACAATAGCGTCGATGGAAAATAGGAAAATCATAAGCTTAGGAGGAGAAGTGAATAGTATGAAGAGATCAAAGATTAGAAGGGAAAGCAAGGTACTGAAACGTGATCAGGGAAAAATGATTGAGAATTCGATTATCTAAATATCCATCCGCCATCGGATCACCTTAAGTGGAAGGACAGGATAAGAAAGAGTTGAGATTTGAGATCTGGATCACCTGAATTTCCATCAATCATCGGATCAAATTAAAGTGGAAGGATAGTATAAGCAAAGTTGGAGGGTCGTTGGATTTAAACCAAGGCAAAGTTTCATCGCATACAAATAAAGCCATTGATCTAAGAACATGATCAATGAACAACATTTGGTTCAGGTAAAATGTTGTGAGGAGGTTATTGTTTAGGGAATCTCACTTCGGAAGAATTGGCAAATTGAAAGTCGAATTATCCAAAGCCCGAAATCCAAAATGAATAAGGACCATCAGATCTGGAGAAAATGAAATGACCGTTAGATCAGGGAGAACCACGTCTACAAGGACATGTGGCAGACCAAGTTGGCATACCATGTCAAAAGACCACGTTAGCAAGTACACATGGCATAATCAGATGATGACAAGTGTCAAAAGAAAATTGGCCCATGCCATGTCAACAAGTGAACTAAGCAAGTTACGTCACTCCGGGATATTTACTTTGGGAGTTTCATCACCAACAAATGTAAAAGGTCCCAAAGCCCCGAAGGACAAAGTTCCAAAGTCACTCTTTGTCGTCATATTGGTTGTGGGGAGGAACCTGGACCATTATATTAGCGTCCAGTGACCAGAAGAAGCACAGAGGAGAAGTACAGATCTGATTTGTTGGATTTGAGCGATGAGGATCAACAATCGTTGGATGCAAAGATAAATGCAACAAGGTTAAGCTTTTGGATGAGCCAGAGTAAATTTCAACCATTAGAGCCAGAGGGGTATGTGGCGATGGATCATGAACTCCGAAGAAATCACTTCGATATTGTTACACGTCAAAATTGCTCAGCTGGATAAGTGTCACATTATCCCTCTCAATTGTCGTAAGTGTCGCATCAAATTTCGCAAGTGTTGCAAGTTGGTCACAAGTGTCGCAAAAGATGTTTAGACATAATGCTATCATAACGACACTAAGAAGGCATTTATAACATCTCATATGATTGATTTGAAGGAAGAGAACTGGTCTACTGAAGACAAACAAATCTTGACACCTGAATGGAACTCTGAAACAAAGGTTTGGAGGGGGAACGCTCCCCTACTTCAGCTCCAGAAATGTTGGCGCTCCCCTATAATGCTTCAAGGAGTGTTATAACGCTTCCCAACCCTTTTGAAGGAGTGTTGCTCATCTTGAGAGAACTGGTGCTTCCCCAAGGCATACAAAGGAGCGTTACAATGCTCTGATGCCCCTTATGAGGGAGCGCTCCCTAATCTGGGTCAGTTGTTAGCCCGTTGAGGAGAATGAGGAAAGGATATTTCGAGATTAGGAGGCAGTTGTGCTCGAATTCTTGGTTTCATAAATAGATCCCTGATCTAAGGAGAAGGTTACCAACTTGTTCTAAAGAAAACTCAGGAGGTTAAGCTCCTATTAACCTATATAAACAGGCTCTATGATGGTGGAAAGGGGGGAAGGATTGAATATATGAAACTTATGATCTTGGAGGAAACTGAAAGTCAACCAAAGGAGAGTGATCAGTGAAGCTGATGTTATCTAGATTGTGGAGCTTTCAGGCAAGGGTTAGACGAAGGGGACTTGACGAATCTGTCGCATTCGCATCTACGATTGTAAGTACTGCTGTCATTATTCTCATTAATATGACACGCTTGGCCTGTTTCTTTCTAGTTTGTGTCTGATGTTACATAAACTTATCATTTAGTGATAGATTTGTTTTCAAGCTAATATCAATAGAGTAGGAAGTGGTCGTATCTTGTTTTGTCCACAGAACTCAGCGAGGAGCAAAAGATTGGAGTGTGACTCGGAGCGTGCAGGGACAAACGTCGATAACAGGTACTTCTATCATCCTTCCTTCTCATGTGTTAGTTTAGATAGATTTGAAAGAAATTCAGTGTCCATGATAAGAATTTTTTTGTCTAGGGTTAAGTTCAAGCTCTAGAGGTGATCTACCTGTCCGCAGGGATATTTTCCTACAACAGAAACTGGCAACCCCACTGGGAAGTATCCGCCTCTAGAGTAAACCATCCCAAATATCTTGCCTCAAAACTATCCTGGATGAGGGAGCCTATACTTGTGTCATGTCTCTAGCCTGTTGGAAAGGTTTGAAATCACCTTCCCTTAACAAATCCCCTACGATGTTACATGCCTTCGATGGATGAGGTTTCCATCCTCACGGATTACTACAATCCCTAGCCATTCAATTGGGCAACAAAACTGTTACCATTGATGTTGAGGTGGTCGATGCTCCCCTCAATTACAACCTATTACTCGGAAGAAGTTGGTTTTACATGATGACCGTCGTCACCTTATCGGTGTTTCGATGCATACAATTCCCCCATCAAGGAAAAATTGTTACCATCGATCAGCTCGATTTTTTCACACCCGACGCTCGCATCCCTGCTACCAACAACATTCGCTTTATGGGAGACCACCTGGTTACGTATGAAAGCATTGGTGTTGGATTATTGAAATATTCTAGCCTCATGGGTACCTTCCCTACACCACTTCCACCCACCGCACATCATCTTGCCTCTGTCAATATGATCTCAACTATGCCTTATCAATCCTTGGAATCATCTGACCCTTGGGTTGTGCCTAGTCCATTGGAATTCGATGCACTTGGGGACACAATGCCACTGAGCCCAGCCGAGGCCACATACGTAGCCATTCAATCTGCCTCTCCCTCTTTAAATGCGTCACATTCACTGGCACCCGATACTTATTCGGTGCCCTCGTGGTTAGATTCCCTATCATCCGTCGTCGATTACATTTCCCAAATTTTTCCTTTGGACGAATCTATCATGGAAATGCTTAGCATTAACGATCTGCCATGGGATGACAATCACCACCGATCTTCTTTTCTTCCGCCTCTGGAAGAAATCCAAGACATACGATCTGTCTTCCCCCCCGATGTTACCGATGCTCCACAATCCCCTATCCTCACACAAGACACTTTCTCTGAGGGGAACATGGGTAACATTTCTACCACAGTCACGATTGACATTTCAATCAAAGAAGGTGTCATGGAAAACATCAACCTTGGTGCTAATTGCACACCCGACGAAGTGGTCTCTTATACTGCTTTATTCAAGGAATTCCGCGATATCTTCGCATGGAGTTACGAGGAAATGCCAGGGATCGATCCTTCGATCATCATACATGAAATCAAAACTTACCCTGACGCAAAACCGGTTCGACAGAAAATCTGCCCGGTTCACCCCAAGAAAATGGCAGCTATAAAGGCAGAAGTTGAAAAACTCCTAAAATCTGGCTTCATCTACCTTGTCCCTTTGACGGAATGGGTCTCCAACCTTGTTTCGGTCGCTAAAAAACAAGGGACCATCCGTGCTTGCATAGATTATCAAGATCTCAACAAAGCTTGTCCCAAGGACAACTACCCTACGCCTTTTATCGATCAAATCATCGATAATTGAAGCATAATCTTCTCTTTCATGGATGGCTTTTCTGGATATAACCAGATTGAAATCTTACCTGCTGATCAACATAAGACAGCCTTCATCTGTCCTTGGGGAACTTTCGCCTACCGAAAGCTACCTTTTGGCCTTAAAAATGCTGGTGCTACTTTCTAGCGAGCCATGTCCTACACTTTCCATGACATCAAACATATCGCGGAACCTTACCTCGATGATTTACCCACCCATTCATCCAACCGACCCGATCACATTGGTCACTTGCGGGTAATTTTTCTTCGATGTCACTTCTATCGTATTCATCTGAACCCACATAAATGTATTTTCGCTGTCGAATCCAGCCGCCTCCTCAGTTTCATCGTCTCAAAAGACAGGATCAGGGTGGATCCCTTAAAGATCAAGGCCATTCTAGCCTTACCCCCACCTACCAACTTAACCCAACTCCAAAGTTTGCAAGGCAAAGAAAACTTTCTTCGCCGTTTCATCTGCAATTACGCCGAGATCACTAAGGGATTCATGATGCTACTGCAAAATAACGCCTGGGATGACACTTCCCAATGGTCATTCGACGCCCTCAAGCACGCTTTGACCCACGCTCCTTTGTTACATCCTCCCGAATATACAAAGGATTATATCCTTTACCTGGCCGCTTCTACTTCCACCATTGCAATGGTGTTAGTTCAAGAGGACTCTAATGGCGAAGAACACGTGATTTATTATCTGAGCAAGAGTTTATTTGGACCCGAACTCATATATTCGCATGTTGAAAAACTGGCTATGGCAGCCGTCATTGTTGTCCAAAGATTCTGCCACTACATCTTATTACGCACCACCACGGTAATTGCAGACTCCAACCCCATGTACCACGTCTTGACACATCAAGTACTTGGGGGAAAATATTCGAAATGGATCATTATTCTTCAAGAATTCGATCTAGAGTTTACAAAATCTAAAGCCAAAACATCCCTGGTGTTTGTTGATCTCATCTGTGCTCTCCCTTGTGCCGATGAAAACATTGAACCTAGAGATTCTCTCCCCAATGAATCTCTCTTCCTCATCAGCACTTCTGACCCTTGGTACGGAGATATTCTCCTCTACCTTCAGACCCAACGTTTTTAGCCCAACATCTCTCGCGAAGAATGTCGATGCATCCGTCACCACTCTCGTCGTTATCTCATCCTCGGCGACACTTTGTATCGCTGTGGTATTGACACCATTCTTCGGTGATGCTTGATTCACGAAGAGGCTGAACGCGTTTTGAACGATTGTCACCTTAGCACTTGTGGCGGTCACCTTTCCGGGATGGCCATAGCCCAAAAAATCTTACGTGCCGGCTACTTTTGGCCCTCAATTTTCAAATATTGCATCGAGGCCGTCAAGAAATGCCCACCCTGCCAAATCTTTAACAAGAAGGCGCGCACCCACCCTACTGCACTGCACCCCATCATTGCCATCGACCTCTTTTCCAAATGGGGTATCGATTTCATGCAGTGTAAGCCTACCTCAGCCGGGGGGCACGGTTACATCATCGTCGCCGTCGACTACTTCACGAAATGGACTGAGGCTATGCCTACCTTCCTGAACGATGGTCGTACTGCAGCTCTATTTCTCTTCAACCACATCATTACTCGTTTCGGTATACCACATGCCATTTTCATCGACCATGGTGCACACATCAAAAACCAGATGATGAGCGAGTTACATGTCAAATTGGGTTTTCGCCATGAAAACTCATCCCCTTACTACCCTCAAGCGAATGGGCAAGTTGAAGCTATCAACAAAGTCCTAAAAACCATGATCTAATGCATGGTAGGGGAAAACAAGACATCGTAGCATTTACAACTATTTTTCGCTCTCTGGGCCTATCGCACCTCTGTGAAAACCTCAACTGGATTCACTCCTTTCCAGTTGGTCTATGGCATTGAGGTCGTCCTACCAATCGAGTGCGAGATTCCATCACTAAAATTGAAAGTAGAAATTCTACCCCATACTTCTGTGGAAGAAGAACGATTCTTGTATCTATCCAAGCTAGACGAAACATGCTGTGATACTGCTCTCATTAATGTGGCACATCAAAAATGAATTAAGAGTCAATATGACAAATCTGTCCAACCTTGAGACTTAGTCCTCGTTTACAACCAAGCTCACGATAAATTGGGAACAGGAAAGTTAGAACCTATGTGGCACGGTCCTTACATCGTGAAGCGTGTTTTACACAGAGGTTCTTATGAACTAGTAGACCATGATGGAATTTCCCTGGGAGAGCCCCGAAACAGGCTTTACCTTAAAAAGTACTATGCCTAGATCACCTAGCATCTGTATTTTGTACATTATTGTATTTTAGTTTGGTGTGTCTTTTCTTTCGCGTGCTCGAGTCGTTACCATTTCCACTCATGACTGTGCCTGTGTTTTCATGCGTAGATGACGTCTGCCTTTCCTATCTTTTTTGGGTTCGTAGATGGCGCTAGCCGACATACCCGAAACATTGCTTCAGCAGCTTGGGTTATTTACCAATTTGACCAGGTGGTGATTTTAGGAGGCATTTGTTTAGGGCCAGCAACCAACAATATGGCAAAATATCACGCTGTCATCGGATTACTGACCCAAGCTTCCTCTCTAGGTATTTCTCGTATCATTATTTACGTAGACTCCCAACTCGTGGTTTATCAACTCAACCGCATTTACGCTATCCGTAGTCATATCCTGCTACGTCTACACTTGCAAGTTCGTCGTCTCGAACGAATGTTTGATTACATTGAATATAGACACATTCCAAGAGAACTTAATAGTGTTTCAGATTCGTTAGCTAATTATATCATGGATCGATATCTAGCCCACAGATAAGATTCAAGGAAAGAAAAAATTGTACATTACATGTAAATTAAAACACATCACAGACATCATCATGAACAAATCATTGGCATCATAAAAAATCGAAACTGTATATATATATATATATATGGCATGACTGAAATGTTTGCATTACATCAAAAAGTGTGTAAGAGAGAAAAATATTGGGTCCATCCACCCATATAACATCGCCTGACAAGGCATACAAAAAACATGATCATGGGAAGACTCTAATCTCCCCGCACTACATTGTGTTGCGAGTAACATACTACTGCACGCACTACACGCCTCAACAGAGAATTGATATTCTCTGGACCCCTACAGTGTGCTACTGTAGATGACATCCCCCCTCCTCAGAGGAGGGATACCCATCATAAGGCCTTGGAGGTTACTCTCAACCTCCCGGAGACCCGCCACCGATACTCCTGGATCTACTGCAGCTGGGGCGCCTCCACGACGCCCTGGTACCGGTATATCAACTGGGCACACCGCTCCCCTGTATGCATGTTGAAAACAAAAACATCTGTTAAAAACTCTTTTACATACCCAAAAAAATTGCATATACATCAAAAACTTAAAAAACGGAAAACTTGACAAGGAATGGCTTGGTCTCTTACCTGACTCGTCCCAATCTTCCCCCGTGGGAAAAAACAAGTCCATACTCCCACGGAAGTCTACGTCAACATAAGGGAATTCCTCTATACAAAGGTATTTCCATCTCAACCAGGCGAAGAAGTCACCAGTAAAGTGAAACTCTGACTCCAAGACTAGTCTTGGGGACAGACTAGTCCACCTCTCCATCAGAGGCTCATCCACTAGTTGTACTACCAGTGCTATCTGAGGCTGCATCTGAGGGATGCGCTCTAAGAAAAATGAGACTAAGAACGAGCCATAACCGAACTGTTTATGACCATTCTTGCATCGCGAGATATGTTCCTTCACATTCCGAAGGAACGCTGCACTCCAATTGAATAGTGTTGGTTCTAAACACTGAACACCATAGGCCACCTATGATCTCAATGCTAAATGAGAACTAGTGCTACCGGTCACACTCGTGATAGCAAATAATATAGATCGAAGAGGCAGATCTCATATATCCTTGATAGGGATCCTGCCCCCTATCAACCTTGCTCCTGAAACGTAGTGGCGTGCCAGATACACGTCCACTTGCTCAGGTAATGCCCTTTTCCCAGTAAAATCTATGGGGACCCCTCTTTTCAAGAGGCCGGTCAGAAAGTACACATCTTCCAACTCAATGGTTAGGAGTTGTGTACCAACACGGAATCCCTGTTCTGTAACATCCCAAAGGCCAATCATGTGCTCAAGCAGTAGAATCTCTCTGTTCATTTTTTTCAATTTGAAAAACTTGAGCAAGCCACAGGCCCTCAAAGCGGCCCGTGTACGGGGACTCCGTAGAGAGGCTAAATCATCCATCTCGTGTTCCCTCTCTTTCCATTCAATCATGATTGCCAAAGACACCTACAAAACAAAAAATCAAGAATTTCATTATTCCTCACATTTTTGTGATTTCGGTGATTTTCAAAAAGAATTTTAAAACATAAAATCAAATGCCCATGACATCTAAAAGCAACCAATCACTCTCTTTTAACCACCACACCCTTTATTATTTGCCAAATAATGATTAAAATGTGTTAAAAATGCAAAACGATTTGAGGGGGTGCGTGGGCCATTGAGGGGAATTTTCATGAGTTTCTTTTACTGAAATGGTTGGTCTAATCAATGCCAAGGGTGTAGACATCCTAACAACCCTTCCCCAATACATTTTTGTGAAAGATTCCCCCCATTTCATTAACTTTTAAAAGGAGGCCGATTTGGTTCAAAAAGGGGCGACCTAGGGCTTTGTGTTTTAAATTAATAATGCCATTAAAATCAACTTGAAACCATGCAATTGAAAGAGTAAAGGATGAACACCTACCTGGTTCTAACGGTGAGCAAAATGGTCGATCGTAGCTCCAGCACCGAGAAAAACAAGATTTGCTTCAAATTGAGATCCTCCACTACTCCAAAAATCCTTGCAAATGAAATGGTAAATGAGTTTTCAAATCAATTGATATATATAAAATTTCATTTTTTATAAGCTATGGTCAATTTGGGTTTCTCTAATGATGTAAATGACTTCACTAAACTCTGGCTTGTAGTTTCTGGCATTGCAGGTTTACCGGCAGTTCAAATGAATTATTCACCTTGTCGTATTTATGAGCATAGTCTTAGTTCGTTCTCGAGCTCGACAATATGAGAACGTAACCGGGTAAACTTTTATCTTTTTTTCAGACATGTAGGGATACGAACACACGAAAAAGGAACCCCCCTGGAGTCTCCTTTAAACCCTTTTCAGTCTCTCTAAATATGAAAAGATTGTCGAGTGATCTTGCTTTCTTTCACACGCATTAAAAGGTCAAAAAGAGTGTCTCGCGAGCAATAGTTTAACCCTTTTTCTGTCTCGTCAGACTACTGTACGAAAAAGGAAATGAGAGAGTTCTCTTTTAAGTGTTTTTCCAAACTCTATAATCCTGAAAAACCTTCGAGTGTTCTGTCTTTGGACTCGTTAAAACACACATTGACAGACCCATATGGGACCAAACCCTTACTTCTTCCGGTTCGTTAAACAAAGGAAGAGGAACTTACCGAAGGTGAGTTATATCGAGCATGTGTTATCCTCCTCGAGCTCATTAAATTAAAAAGAGGTACTCATCTATCTAGATGGGGGAAAAATTGAAAGGAGCAAGCCAAGCAGTCTCTTGAGAACATCACCCAGCATTTCTTAGAGTCGCCCTTGAACACGGCACTTTGTCATTTTGCACATATCATAATCCGTTGAACCTTTGCAGTGAGCCAATCCTTTGAGTTTCCTTTCACTCCTTTGAGTCACTCGACGCAAGTCACGGTACCCACTGCATATTTTTGGTCCATGTCATGTTTTGTTGTCATGCCTCAGTATTCAAGGGAAGTATCTGCCTCGAGAGTCAACCATCCCAAATATCTTGCCTCAAAACCTGTGTCAGTCCATGTCCATATGATCTACCAATTACATATCCATGTCCCTTTCGTGTCGTTGATTGGGGATACATCAAGGCCCTCCCTCGAAGAGTCTATTCCTGTCGACTTCAACACTTTATCTGGGAATTAGACTTAGAAACCATTTAGTACTTTGGGACATGCATGCCTCAATGGCAGGCCTCCTCACATTCAACAG
Organism: Picea glauca; assembly: GCA_000966675.3. Taxonomy (NCBI): domain Eukaryota; kingdom Viridiplantae; phylum Streptophyta; class Pinopsida; order Pinales; family Pinaceae; genus Picea; species Picea glauca. The sequence goes on along the minus strand of JZKD02S1425987.1, from coordinate 455,817 downwards.
TGGGTTTACATCATTGACCTCTGATCGGATGATTCCACGAGTGTTCGACCTCAGCTCATTTATTCACATTTGATGGAATGTACTAGGGTACCTTGGGAATCATTGACATTAATGATGATCTCCCTCGCACTTGTTAACGGTTCGCACTATTGACCGATAATCAAGTGGTTTCTGCCATGTTCAACGTCAAAACATTTATTCACATGGTCAGATTCGTATCATATTGGGATTGGTAAGAAGACCCTGGGTTCAGCCATTGAGCCATCACTTTGATATACGCTTTCCCAGGTTGCGAAGGAGTTTTCTATTGGACAAGAACAAATATATTGTCACATAGATCCACCTTGTATTGGTCATGGCTATGTCTTGTCATCTCGTAGATCCACTATGTATTCTTCGTGGCTACGATCAGTCCGAGTCATCAGAGTATAGATCCACATTGTATCTTTGGTGGCTATACCCTTTTATCAATACAATTATGGATCCGCAATGTATTTTATGGCGGTCATATCCTGCTGAGTCTCGAATCATCCAAGCATAGGTATCCATGCCTTGG
>JZKD02S1425987.1:413305-440981 GCA_000966675.3 Picea glauca | reverse complement strand
GTCTAGAATACCACTTACCTCTCCAAAACCACACTCCCCCATTTTCACAAAACCGTTGTTTTTCCAGTTTTGACACCTCATCTTGCGAAGCAGATTCTAGGAAAATGAAGATGAAATTTAAAAAATCCGAAAGAGGTTTTTGTTTATAACGGGCTGAAGAAAAAAAACCTCTCCTGGTTTTTTCAAAGGTGCCACCAGTTGGGAGAAATGAGGTTGTCTTTCAGCCTCATTTTTCGGATTTCTGGTTTTTCCTGTTACAGTCTCGATTTTGTGGGAGTTGTTTCGACGAGGTGGAATCGAAATTTGAGAAAATGAAGGAGGTTTTTTCTCTAGACAACCAATCTACAATAACCTCCTTCATTTTTTTCACAGGTGTCACTGATTGGGAGAAATCAATGACTGAGCGTACCCCTATTTTCAGCAAATTCGGCGAAATTTGCAGTTCCAGATTTTTGGGGATTTGTGGCTATTTTTGGTAGAGGCAGTTAAAACCGAATTACACAACTTGTTGGGGGATCTCTCCTATTTATTTAGATGATTTTAATGTAAAATGGGTTGATCATTGCACCCAGAAAGTTTGTTCTCTGTAATGTTTTAGATCCACCAGTAATACAAAGGAATTGGTGCATAGGATTCTTGCGTCTAGACACCGTTGATGTTTTTCTTTCTATGTTAATGTTTTCTTACTTTGTTATCACCTTGTTTTATAATTCCAACTGTTAAAAGGAATTTAAAGAACATAATTTACCTTGGGTACTATGTATCTGGCCTTTTATCAGTCTTCATGTTATTCTTCTGATTTTGAGTTAAAGAAATTCTTGAATGCTTCTTTACTTAAATGAACCTCTCACCTGTTCTATCTTTCCATCACATTTTATATTAATCGGTCCAGTATCTTGGCTATCTCTCCCTCTGAAGAAGCCCTTTAAAATTTGTTTATCTGACCTTAAGTTTTGACACATACCCCATAGCCCAATGGGATTCTAAAGCAATCATTTAGCCAAACACCTCAAATAAAAAACAAACCTTGTTCTGCATAACTAGCCTAATATCCTATTTCAAACAAATCTAAATTTGACAGAGAGATCCCTCTCTGAGTCTTGGAGGGCTAGATCCCTGACTCGAAGCATTTTTGATGTTGCCTCTGTGACTGCCTCCACAGACTTGGGAAAATTACAGAGTGCTAACAAGTATTGTTGACAATAATCTATACGTTAAGTCAAAAGGTGATGATTTATTAGTTGTTTTGGTTTATGTAGATGACATTATTTTTGGATGCACTAATGACCCTTCAGTTCAGTGGTTTTCTAATTCAATGCAGACCAAGTTTGAGATGTCCATTATAGGAGAACTATCATATTTTCTTGGCTTATGAATCAATCATAGTTCTGCAGGGATATTTATCTCTCAAGAAAAGTATTTGGAAGAGATGTTAAAGAGGTTTTAGATGGCAGATTCTACACCTGTGAGAACACCTGTGGTGGTTGGTTGCAATCTTAGTAAAGATGATATTTCACCTGATGTTGATCAAAGAACATATCAATCAATGATAGGCAATCTTCTGTACATCATAGCATCCTGTCCTGATATAATGCAAGTTGTTGGAATGGTAGGTTGTTATCAGTCTGCTCCTAAACAAAGTCATTTAGCCATTGTCAAAAGGATATTCAAATATTTGAACGGTACAATGACTTATGGTCTCTGATATCCTAGAAATCATAATTTTCAATTAACTGCATATTCATATGTTGATTGGGAAAACTATTTAGATGAGAGAAAGAGAACCAATGGAGGTGCATTCTTCTTAGGTGATTCGTTAGGAGCATGGATTAGTAAGAAGCAGGGACCTATTTCATTATCAACTATAGAGGTAGAGTACATTGTTGTTGCTATTTGTTTCACTCATATCTTATGGATGATACAAACTGTTGCAAATTTGAAAGTAACTTATTGATCAGAATTTGGACCAGGGGTCAAATTTTAGCCCAAAAATTAAAGTGTTCGGAATTGCCTCAAAACGAACAGGTGTGTATCCCTCATTATTAAAAACCCAACGCACTTCGAACGGGGTCAAACGGACATCATATGAGTGAGTTATCACGATCTATTCGATTTTCCAAACAGGCAAGAAAATGTTGACTGTACAGTCCGTACAGTTCGTACAGGTTGACGTGGTAGGGGTACGACCACTGACATGGTAGTTGATGTGACAAGTGTTGGCGTGTCAATGTTGAGTTGGCAGTTTGGGCAAATGAGTGGTCGAATTAGATTCCGACACGTGGCATCATTTTTGTCAAATAGGGTGGTGCCACGTGGCCTAGACATGGGCTGCCACGTGGTACCATGTTAAGTTTGGGTGTTAAAATTTTATGGAGTCCCATGGGGATCAAACCTTGGACCTCCCCCCATAGTGCAATGCTTTGGAAAAGTCCAAACAACCAACGTGCCACACTATTAATTCTTAACCATATTCCTTTGATATTTTATTTAAATTAATACCATGGTGGTGTTTAAAAATTAAATATGGAGTCCGTGGGGTTCAAACCCTGAACCGCCACATATGGAAGAGTATTGGAAAAGTTCGCCCAACCGGCGTGTCCATGGGTATTTCTTAACACATATGTATTTAAACCATTATTTAAATGTGCGTCATGTTATATTTGGAGTGGGGTCCGGGCTAGGGCTTAGCCCCAGCCCCCGGTTTCATATATCCATGCATATGACCTTGCCTCACATGATTTTGTGCACGAATTCAAAACTACTCAAACGCTCATAGCTGGACACATGTCAAGCGCTCATTCCACTTTGTAACTGAGCCCCAAAATTGCGCTGGGATGTGGCCATATTGTCCCCCATGCGCCCAACACCTTCATCCTTGGGGGCTCAAAATCTGCTAACGGTGCGACATTTTGGCACCAATTTTGAAATGTGCATGGGTGTTGGGTTTAGGCATGGGAAACGCCCAGAAGTCAGGTTACTCACACAGGAGTGCGTTTTGGAGAACTAGAGACAACAAATTGAAGGAGGAAAATGGCAAGAGGCCTAACTTCTTCAGATTTTGGCCAAATGAGGTGCCGAAAAAGCCCAGCTAGGGTTTTTGGATGTTCTGAATCCATTGGCATAGTTTTCAAATCCATTTGGAGACTTCCTTGGTAGGTTTTTCTACCTTGAAGTTTCAGGATCTCTAGGGAGATTCGGGCCACCATTGATGGAGGCCATGCTCAGATGAGCCCAAGTCTGTTTTCTATGAATGAATAGTCATTTTTGACTAATTGTTATGCTATGAACACATTGGGATAGGTTTCAGAGGATTTTGAGGACTTGTACAGGTCTTGTTTCCACAACGAAGTTTAGGGAAGCTCAAGGCCACATGTAGGAGAGGTCATGCTCGGATGAGCCATGGTCTGTTTTCAGAGTTCTATTAGTCATTTTGGGGGGTTTTATGTATTCTGAACCCAATGGTACAGTCAGTAAATCCATTGGAGTTGAGCAGTATATTTTAAAATAATCTTTGACAAACTAATCCCAGAGAGCCTAGTCCATTGATGGAGGCTTAAGGAGATGTGGCCTAGTTGGGGGTGAACTCCTTTATCATCTTGTATTTGTTGTGAGTTTGTTGGTTTATTTGCTGCAAGTTATGTTTGTTGTGTATTCATTTAAACCACATATTTGACCTTACAAAGACCTCACACATAAACATTTAAAAGAAGCATAAACTTGATAGATAAAACTTCTTGCACAACTAAGACATTGAGCAAGGTCCTAAAGTTTATTTTAATGGAGTAGAGGATGCTTGCATAGCCTAACAAGTCAGCCCCCTATTTTTAGATCACTTATATTGATCCAATTCCACTTCACTGTGATAACACCAATGCCATTAGTGTATACAAGAATCCAGTATTTCATTCCAAGACCAAGAACATCCCCATAAAATACCATTTTCTGAGAGAGCGGGTCACCAATCAGATTGTTCAGGGTCATTACATTCCAACCATAGAACAAATTGCAGACATCTTTACTAAATCCCTATCCAAGACACCATTTGAATATATTCGTCAAAATCTCGGTGTCATCCCTTCTCTCACCTAAGAGAGTCCATCCTGTCAGGGGGAGTATGTGTTGGTTGAATATCTTATACCTCCAAAAAGTACTGCAACAGCTCAGGGGGAGCATGTTTTCTTTGACATTGATGTCAAAGGGGGAGAAAAGATGTGGTATGGATGCTACAGTTTGATTTCTAAGAAGAATAGTGCAGCCTTTCAGGGTTTCCATCAATTCCAAAGGGGGATATTGTTGGCATATTTTACAGGAAGAGTGTTCTTTTCATTGATGGGAATAATAGTAGCGTCGATGGAAAACAGGAAAAGAATAAGCTCAGGAGGAGAAGAGAAAATTATGCAGAGATCAAATCTTAGAAGGGAAAGCGCAGTACTGAAACGTGATCAGCGAAAAACAATTGAGAATTTGATTATCTAAATATCCGTCAGTTATCGGATCACCTTAAGTGGAAGGACATGATAAGCAAGGGATGAGATTTGAGATCTTGATCACCCAAATTTTCATCAGTCGTTGGATCAAATTAAAGTGGAAGGATAGTATAAGTAAAGTTGGAGGGTCGTTGGATTTAAACCAATGCAAAGATGAATCACATACAAATTGAGCCATCAATCTAAGAACATGATCGACGAACAACATTTGGTTTAGGTCAAAATTTGCGAGGAGGTTACTGTTTAGGGAATCTCACTTTGGAAGAATTGGCAACTTGAAAGTCGAATTATTCAAAGCCCGAAATCCAAAATGAATAAGGACCATCGGATCTTGAGAAAATGTGATGACCGTTAGATCAAGGAGAACCACGTCAGAACACCATGTCTACAAGGACATGTGGCAGACCAAGTTAGAAGACCACGTCAGAAAGTACACATGGCATAATCAAATGATGAGAAGTGTCAAGAGGAAATTGGTTCGTGCCATGTCAACAAGTGACGTAAGCAAGTTACGTCACTCTGGGAGATTTACTTCGGGAGTTTCATCACCAACAAATGTCAAAAGTCCCGAAGTCCCAAAGGATGAAGGTCCGAAATCACTCTCAACCATCAAATTTGTTGTGGGGAGGAACCTAGAACATTAAATCAGTGTCCAGTGACTAGAAGAAGCACATAGGAGAATTATAGATATGATCCATTGGATCTGAGTGCCGAGGATCAACAGTCGTTGGATGTAGAGATAAATGCAAGAAGGTTAAGCCTTTGGATGAACTGGAGTAAATTTCAACCATTAGATCCAGAGGGATATGTGGCGACAGATCATGAACTCTGGAGAAATCACTTCGAGAGTTTTTAGTTGAGATTTGAAACTCCCGAAGCCCGGAGAGCCAGAGAGCCGAAGTAAATATCGATTGTCTGATCATCCAAGATAGATCTCAGTCATCAAATCGTCAGGATTAAATATCAAGTGTCGTATCATCCGAAGAGGATCTGGGTCGTCTGATCCAAGAAGAGATGTGGTGTAAATCTATCGATTTCGGGTAAAGCCCTGAAGAAAGCCTCAATCGTCTCTTTCAAGGGGATACGTGTTGTTAGATCGTGGACTCCGCTCCGGGATTAAGAGAATTTGAGGAGGAAACGTGGCAGGAACCTATGGAATTTGGCTAAAAATGTTCTGGGAGAGCATGAAGGTTGATAATTGAAATCGTCGAAGCCTGGAGTAGAGAATTAGATCTCGACTATTGATCGAGAATGGGGACACAGAATCATTGATCTGGTTGAAAGGTCAAATTCCTGAAATGGAGGAAAATTCGTTGATTGAGAAGGATAGGTGTTCGTGGATCATCGAATCCGGAAGATTGGCGTACGAAATAAAGCAGGGTTTGATATTTGAAAATCCTGAAGCCCGTATTACAAAATAAATCACAGTCATTGATTTAGGGAGGTTAGATTTTATCTGTCGATCGTGAAAGAAAAAATATGAACCGTCCATTCAGGAGCACTGTCAATATCATGAGATCGATAGTCCTATCGCATTGTGGGGATTGAAGGTGCACAAACATTAAAAAGTTAAGAGAGAGCCACAATTGAAACCACGATTTTGGAGAAAGGACACATGGAGGCTTTAGGTAAATTGTGGGCGAAATGCATTTTGATCTCAAACCACCATTGCTCGCACCCACAATCGCATGGTCACATGAGATCATCTCCCAAGGTCACATCAGTGGAAGAAAGGGGAAGGAGTTGGTGTTCCTAGGCTCCATGTTGGAGGTTACGCATTGAAAAGTCAAAAATTCCTTTGCGTGTATAATCCAACGGTGTTGATCAAACTGAATCTGATCAAAGGGTTGTTGTTTCACTTCGTGGTTTCTTGATCAATTACAATTCAGTCACACTAACTGAATCATTGTTCTAGGACATTGGAATCATGTCTCTTGAGTGTTCTGAGATTCCTGACATGGGCGTTGGAGATTCGGAGAGTAACAGATGATGAGGGCATGAATAAAATAAATATGTTGTGACAGAGGAAGGTGGTTTTTTTTTTCTGAAAAAGAAATTGAACTGTATGCAATGAAAATTATAGCATGAACTAAGGGAGAAAAGGCAGAGATGAAGAACATAAGTTGCACAGAGCAGGAATGGTGAAAACAACAGACTGCACGAGAACTTAATATCATGAAAATAATAGAGGAAGCGAAGATGGAAAGAGACAACAAGTGGAGCCAAGCATGAACAAACAAAAGAAGACCATAATTGAAGAACAAAGAAAAAGTGGTAAGCGTTGAAATGTCTGTATTGTTGTAAAGTATTATTCAAGCAAAGTTTTAGAAAACATGGTGGTGGGGTGGTGCTAGGGAGGATTGTTGTCCTCAGAGTTTCAAGTGGGTGCTTGAACACAAGGAGTTGTAGCTTCCATCTGGTTGCAGCCAGAAAATCCAGGGTAGTAGGGTTGTGCAAGGGAGAACCATTGTTCTCTGTTATACAGGTTGGAGCCTATGTGACTGGAATTCGATGCTTCCATCTAGTTGGTGATGGAACACTCAGGGAGTTGGTGCTTCTTTCTAGTGGGTGCTAGAGAAAACAGAGAGTTGGTGCTCCCAACAAGTTTCATCTTGTAAAACAGAGGTGGTAGCCTCACATATAGTTGGTGCTCATAAGAATGATAATGTACAGAAAATAAGACTACTTATCAGATTAAGAAGAAGAGGTTTTTTCCCTTTATGGGTTTCCTCAGGAATATCTGTCTCTGTATACTTCATGTGTGTGATTGATGTTGAATACTCTATTACTTACTTCCCTCAATTATTGGGATCATCATTGAGTGTTCTATAATGATTTTAAAATGGTTATAATTGTTTAAGCATAGTAACAATTGATTCACCCCCCCCTCTTAGTTGTATAACATGTGTTATATCACCTTTAAGTGCGTTGATTCTTTCTGTATAGTTGAATAGATGATGTGTCGTTAAAAACCCGGTGCTATTGTCAGCCATATTTTTATATTCAAATTTACCTTCTGTGAGGTAGTAGAGAAGGTCAAATTCTATTAGTTGTAAACCTCAATGTAGTAGCGACTGTACACTTCCAGTTGTACGAGTCTATTAGGATTTGTGTCATGTCTCTTGATCTTCTTGATTTGCTAGAGCTTGATTAGCTTAGCTATTTTCCCTTAATGAAGAGCACTTGGCGTTATGAGCTCTTCCCATTCTTGTTTCCAATTTCATCTTCTCTGTATTATCTTCTCTGCTTCTCATTTTTTCATGGTATCATAGTGTATGATATAAGATTCTTCACAGTGACTGGAGAGCATCCCGATAACAAGAAGAAGAGTGTAGAGCTTACATTGTCTCGCAGATGAGAGAACAGGATGCAATATTCTTCACAGAGCTTGGAGAGAAGTCCACAGTCCATAGTACACTCAAAATATCATTGGAGATAGCAAGAGAGAGGAAGCAGAGCTGGAGAGGGATGAAACACTTAAAGATTCATGAGCATTTAAAGAATTCATGAAATTACTTCACATTTAAAGATTAGTGAAATTATTTCTTCAGGGGGAAGTTTGTAGAAGCAACAAAGGAGAAGCTACAACAGTCGTAAGATCAGCTATGGGAACAGATATAAGCCATTAATCAAGCTCATAAAGGACGAGGAGCGTGTAGAAGAGGCAATTTTTTTTTTCAGCCATTAGATTTGGGAGAAAGCAAGATAATTTGTCAGATCAAGTGAAGAAAAAGTCATGACCGTCATATCTCATTGAAGGGAGATCGACGGTGGGGAGCCACTGAAGAAATCTCAAGGGAAATTAAAGTGTGAGCAAGTTGATACTCTGCAATCCCTAAGAATCATTTATCTTGCTAGATCAATAGATCAACAGTGGATATCAATCCCACTATAGACAAGCATCTCCGCATTGCGGAGATTGGGAAGGAAATTAGAGCATGAGAAAGTTGAGTTTCCACCATAACTAGTGGTCGTTGATCTTCAAGATAAAAACTCAAAGGTTAAGACAAGGTCACAGCTCTTGGTCACATGTAGAGAAGATATAGAGAACTTGTGCAAGAGTTGTCTCCCGAAGTTCATATGGACCTTCCATCGAATAAGACACATGGACAAGGGATCTTCCACTTCTCTAGTTTGAGGCTTGGAGAAAACACGATATAGTTTTTCCATAGCTTCCAAAGCCCCAAAGGCCAAAGTAAATCTCAACCATCCAAATCAAAAGGACATGTGGAGGCAGATCTCTCACTTTAGAGATTCAACAATCTAGAGGATTGCACGAATCAGCAGATGAAAACTCCCAAATGCCAGAGTTCTGAAATAAATATTGGTCATTGGCTCGCAGAGGTCTAAGGACCATTGGATCTACACCTCTACTTATAGTTCATCATTTCATCACTTTGTGAGTTTTTCAATTAAGAGCAGTGGAAGGCTCTGAATCTCGAACTACCGAAGTAATGGTGTGTCGTTGATCAAAGATCAATGAGGACCGTTGATATTTGCAACAATTTGACTATTCGTCCATCCATCTATTCGAAGGAACTGGGGCTTTCATGTGTCAAAACACTCAAAGCCCGAAGTCCTAGAGCACTTGGTCTAAATCCCACGATCACATGAGAAGTTGAACTTCATTTTTTTTTCTCTCGACTACACTCAGATAGCCTGATTCTGCCATTAGAGGGGCTCCAGTTGATAAAGAACAAATCTTAGAGCTCTGACTCCGTAGATCTAGTGCTCGGGTAGTCAAATCCAGCCAAATCAAAGCTAAAGAAGTGGTCTACCCAACATTTTTCATCCCAAAGTTACACAGAGAACTTAGCAGACCTAGTTTTACATGCAGGAAACATGAAGAGAACCTGTTTGTTTGCATCAAGCGGTATCAGTGTGATGAGATAAAATAGTCGATCCACAAGTGTGATCGAATTGGTGAATGAAAAAACAAGAAACGATGTCATGGGTCAACAAAGACGACTCAGGAAGTCCATAAGAGATCTCAGATAGATAAGGAAAGAGAACAACAAAGAAATGTCAAAATATTTTGCAAAGATAAATGAAGAGGTTCTAGTTGTACCTGAAGAGATCACACAAGAAGTATATTAGAGGAAAATTGATGATATTTGGAGCAACATGAGCATGAATCTACCATTACCGCCTCAATATAATGGTAAGAATTTTGAATTTTGGTCAATTAGAATGAATGCTTATTTGTGTCTTGTAGACTGTTATCATAATCTATTGTTATCCAAAAATCCTTGGATGACAGTATGTTTCACAAGGTTGCAACAACGACATATTTGAAATAAGTTTGGATTATTCTAGAAACAGAGTATAGTGACAGAGGGAGAAACAATTTATGGAATGTTTCCACTCTGTAAGAATCACTTGTGTTTGAAGAAGAGCTACCATAGGAACAAAATGAAGGAGCATTTATGTCTGAAGTAGAGCTACTAGAGGAACAAAGGGAAGAAGCATCTGTGTCTGAAGCAGAGCTGCCAAAGGAACAGAAAGAAGAAGCATTTGAGTCTGAAGAAGAGCTACCAGAGGAACAAAATGAAGGAGAATCTGTGTATGAAGTAGAGCTACTAGAGTAAAATAATGAAGGTGCATCTATGTGTGAAGCAAAGCATGAGAAGATTGTATAAATTGATGGTGAATCTATCAATACAACAATCAGCATTGATGAACTGATTCAAATAGTGTTTATTGATGTCAACAAAGGATAACATCAATGATCTTTGATGAACATTATGCAGAAATTGGCCTCTTTGAAACAGAGGTAAGAAATCTTGAAATTAAATTTGATGATGATCATATGTATTATGATGAGTGCCTTCAAATAATGGAAGAGAAGAAAAAAATTGATGAACTGATTTTTGGATGAGGAAGCCTACTTGGCACTCAGAACCAAGTGGATGATTTGGTGACTGTAGAAGAAGTGCTTGAAAGAAGGTTTGATGACAGAAGCATTCAAACCACTGCACTTATGAATGCCAATGAAGCACCTGAAGAAGAAGATAATGTTGATACAGATTTGAAATGGATTGAACAGTCAATCCATGATGACGATGATGGTAATTGCTCTTAGAAAGAAAAGAAAGAAGAGAACCAATATGGTTCTTTTTATAATTTTTTATATCAGATTGACAAGTTTTCTGAGTATGCAGGTGAGCAGCCAAAAGAAGAAGATGAAGCCATGGATGAGGATTTCAATGAAGACCAGTTTGAAACCATCTTCACGCAATGGAGTTTTGAAGAAATAATATTTTATTCTGAGTTAATGTGGAAGCAGTCCGTTGATTGTATAGCCCAAGAAGTTAAGGGCATTGATGATAGTTTGTGGTGGTGGCATCAGTCCATTGTTAAAGACAAATTTGATATAGAATAAGATGAAAGAAACAAGCATAAGAAGCATGATCAATTTCTAAATATGAAGTTGCAGCGAAAAAGACAAAAGGCAAATCATAGAGCCTTCAATATCAATGCCAAAATGAAAAAAATGACCAGATTAGAACAATACAGAGTTTGGAAGAACAGAAAGAAGAAGCCCAGCTCAAGTGAAAAGTTGAAGTCTATTTTTGTTGTTACGTGTTGAAAGCCTAGCTAAGACATGGACCAACGAACATTTTCATTTCTGAATTCTTCTTTTTTTATTTTGTCAAAATCCATTTTTTTATTTCCAAATGCAGCACTTAGGCTTTATCAGTGCTGATGTCTATAAATTTTTAGTTTAAGAGAGAGTGTTAGTTGTAAACCTCCAATGTTGAGTTTAAGAGGGATCATTAGTTGTAAACCTCAACATAGTAGTGACTGTACACTGCCAGTTGTACGAGTCCGTTAGGATTTCTGTCATGTTTCTTGATCTTCTTGATTAGTTGGAGCTTATTTAGCTCAACTATTTTCCCTTAATGAATAGCACTCGGTGATATGCGCTCTTCCCATTCTTGTTTCCAATTTCATCTTCTTTGTATTATCTTCTCTGCTTCTCATTTTGTCAAATTCATCCCCTTTGTCCACCCAGAATGTAACCATTATATCATTGTCATCCTGATCAGAGCGAGCGTCGCAGGTTTTGCAAGTTACTTGACTTGTGTACATGCCGCATATGTCTTCCTCAAAGCTCGTTACATATCCTTCCTGTATTTTTATCTACAAAATATAATACAAAGTACTTGTAGTGTCCCCTCCATATCCCAAGGGGAGAATCAAATGGTCCTTCCATCCAGAAAATATCTTCTCCATCCACTCCACTATGACAGCTGCTACCTTATGATCATATGGTCCTTGTTCATCATTTTTCACACTGATATTATATTTCTGTCATGTTTCTAGGAATAAGGAGTAAATTAGGGTTGTCATGGAGTCATCTTGTATGAAGTATTGAGGAGGGCCCAGAGTTGGGAGCCTCAGGAAAGATCTTCTCGTGGCTTCCATGGATAATATACACTGGAGTGTCACACTTAAATAACATGTACCAAACACATTGAAGATGCCTTGACACACCAAACTGTAATTGTTTTCTTAACTATTTTCACCAACTTTTGTCTGAGTGTCATGGTCTTCCATTTATTCGTTCTGTTCAATTACTTTCTTCGCTTCTTCATTCATATTATGTCTCTCAAATGACACTTAGGTTTAGTATATTAACAAATCTATTATTCAACTATTAACAGACCATTTAATATGTAAATACTAAAACATGGTTTGTTTTATTTTTGTATAGCCGACCACTAAATTGTTATCAAATTTGTCCACATCAATGAACTCGAACTTAACTCTATTATTATTGAATTATTAATAGACCATTTAATATGTAAATATTGAAACATGATTCGTTTTATTTCTATATAGTCGATGACAAAATTGTTATCAAATTTTTCCACATCAATCAATTTGAACTTAACTATATCGCATATTATGTTTATCTAATTAACACTAAGAAAAATTGTCCATATCAATGAACCTGAGCTTAACTAGATCACAGATTTCATTTATCTAGATTGCAAATTTCATTTATCTATAGAATTCTCCATATCAATGAACCTGTATTTTACTTAACTAGATTGTAGATTTCATTTATCTAACTGAAACTAACCAAAATCAAACCTTGATTTCATTTATCTAACCGACACTGATCAAAATCAAGCCTTGAATTCAGTTCACTTTACTCCATATATCTATATTTGTAGAATGGACAAAATCTACAATCTAGATAATGATTTTCCATCAATAATAAATATATTACTTTATTATTAAAGAAATAAAATATTATTGATAATGGGAAAGCTTTTCAATCTTGGAAATAAATATACAAATGCTCAATACATAATTCCTTTCCATTATGGAATTGAGATAAGAAAAAAAATTAAAAATAAATATAACAATATTTTTATTAGTGGAAAGTTTGAACTTGTAATATTAATCATTAATATTAGAATAGAATTGAGTGAATCCAATTTTTTTATATAATTTATAATTTTAAAATTAAATGAGACATTTTTTATCCCTTCTCTTAATTAAAATTTGGTACAATTTTATGTCATTTAAAATAATGATTTAAAATTTAGATCATAAACCTACTTTTCTCAATTTAATAAAAAAATATGAATCTATATTAAATATGATTAATATTGTCAAAAAAATTATTTAATATGATACCATTCACTTGTACTTGTCCAATACAATGATAGTTTGATTTTCAAAGTCAAGGAGATGTTAGATTTGATAATAGGTTAGTAGGTTTCTAAGAATGAAAAGTAACACATTTGTGGCTGACGTCTCTAGTAAATCCTAAGGCATAGACTAGTGTGTCTCACCTAGATGGAATAGAACGAGACATGTGGGGGGAATAAAACTAGATAAATACCCAACAACATCGATAACAACCTTACCCATAATATTTAACATAAAAAACAACTCTTCTTACTTATAGAAACTAAATAAATGGATCTATATAGCTACTAAATAAATGGATCTCTAAATATATATGTGATCTACATTATTAATTTTGCAGTTTTAATATTTCACTCAAAAGTGGTAAAAACACACAAATCCCTTCTCATGCAATTATATGTGAATTTATATTTACTCGTTTTGTAGAAATAAAATTTCCTTAGCTAATCTTAAACATATCATATTTTATAATAATAATAATGAATTAGATTATAATTTATAAACTGATTTCCCAATTCGTAGATTATAATTCATTGATTGATTTCTTTTTACAGAATCCTAAATCCACAAGTCAGCAATGGAGTAATGCATTTTTCCTCAATCATTTTCTTAATCAAAATATTTCATAACCATCACCTTTTGTTTTGATATATAAGTTTTTTTAGCTTGTGAAGAGAGAAATCCAATTGTCACAATCATAGTTTTTCCCAATTTCACTTCTCACTCAACCTTCAATTGTTTCAGAAGTACAATCTTCCATGGGCGCTGCCTCTAATCATTACGTTAAGTACTCTGTTGTGTAAATTTTGGTCAACTCTACCCACCTCTCCAGGATAGAGACATAATCAAGAAATGGAGTCTTCTTTCTTTCCAATGGCTATTGTTAGGTGTTTTGTATGTACTAAAAGAGACACTAAACTACCCTCAATTAAATTGTCAACCCGAGGTAAGTAAACTTAGAGTTGTAGAAAAATATATGCCAAAGGTAAAAAGGTTGGTAGGAGTGTAGACTAACTAAGGAAAGAAGCTATCTAGGGATAATCTACTCAAGCAAACCTATCTAATGAACAAACCCTACTAAGAAAATTGAAACTAGGTAACCTAAGTACTTTTGGGCCAAGGACCGATGGATAGTTCCTAAGAAAGCGAATGAAAATTCTATGTAAAGCAAACTAGTTCATGACAGTAAGCAAAGGTAAACTACTAAGCATACTAAGAAAATGATGAAAGCAAACTACCTTTAACTTGCCAACCTACATTCAATGAGAAACTACCCTATGAAAGCAAATAAATAAGCAAGTAAGCAAAAGCACCTATCTAACCTATTAAAGAAAATAGACAAGCAAGCAAAAACACCTAACTAACCTATTAAAGAAAATAAACAAGCAAGCAAAAGCACCTAACTAACCTATTAAAGCAAATAGACAATCAAGCAAAAGAATAAAGCAAAAGACAAATAAGAAAAGACTTATCATTGAACAACTACCTAGCCTAAGAGGCAAGTGAATTAAATGCCTAATGCAAAACTATTTCTCTTGCGTGAAAGGAAGTTTAAATGCTCAATGAAATGCATGAAAGGAAATCAAGTCTATTGAAAGCAAGAAAGACTATCAACTAAACCTATGAAACACTCAAATGTAATTCTGGTGGTTGTGTGAATACCCTCGGTGGTGACGGATGATATCTCGATGACACTTGACAACAAAGGACAGTTTTAATGGTATAAGCTCAATACTAATTTCAATGGAAAAATGAAAGGTGTGAAGTAAACAATCCAATGAAAACTTAGCCATGATAAAAGTAATGTTAAATGCCCTACATATTCATGTATAAGCCATCAACATCATGATGAGATCATCATTATCTAATTAAGAAATTCAATTGCATCTTAATCTATGAAATGAAATTGCGTGAAAGGAAACTATACTATGTCTAGTTTAATCATTCAAGCTATGATAAGAAAATGATTGAAAACATAAATTAAAAACATGATATTAAAAAGTGAATTGACAATTACATTTAACCAATAACTAAGAAAGTGAAATCTATCTCAAATTGAAGTAAGCAAGCTATGATTAAAAAACTGGAAGAAAATCTATCCATCCATCAATCTTTGTTAGAAGAAACTCAGATTAAAATTATGCTCTGTTCTAATTAAAAATCCGTTCTAAACTTGACTGTAAAATTATAAAAGAAAGCACAATTTAACATCTAACTGCATGTGGGGTTAGTATAGTGACAGAGAAAGACTTGCAAGCCTTTTCTAATCTATGAGATTAATGCATGTTAATACATATCATCATTCTAACATGTAAAAGAGAAGCAAATCAGTTAAGCTACAACAAATTAATTAACTAAATAAAAATATGCATGTACAACAAATAAAGAAAGAGCAATTAAATTAAGAAATGCATAAATCAACATAAAGAGAGTTACCATACTATTGGTGAGCCCCCTAGCAAGTCATGGTCACTCTCTAAAATCACACCATGACTTCAGCAGGCCAAATTCACCATAAAATTCAAAAAACGCAGTTTTGGCACTATTCTAGCAATGTAAAACTACAAACAGAGAAAAATCATTTTTCTGGCAATTCTAATGCTTGTGCTACTTGGTTAACAATATAATGAGCATATTATTAGTATTTATAAGCTTACAACCCAGGTGGTCGACCACAAGAGGGTCAAACCACCTCTAAATTCGACAAATCACATTAAATACATCCATAACTAACAAAACGAAGGAACCCAATGATCGCCCTCTTTGGACAACTGAAATTGAGTTATCTTGATCTTAGTAGCTGGAGGGGGCAATGATAAACAAAACCCATATGCTCTATTTGTCCACCACTGGCCGCCAATACCATAACCTCCAACTTGCCTTGCGTTTTTGTGCAATATTGGGTGCCGGAACAAGTGCCAGATCAAGTACCGGAACAAGCGTTGGATCAAGTGTCGGAACGAGTGCCAGACCAAGAAACATGGTGTGTTTTGCCCTGTAATAGCAAAAAAAAATGAATTAACTCTTGGAAAGCATAAAATATGATAAATTAAACTTGATTGAATCACAAAACATGAATTATACATACCTCATGCCGATTGTATCATTTTACCATAAAATTCTTCAAAAGGCTCCTTTGAAAGATAAAAAACGCATATATGCATATGGAAAAAAGTGTATAATAATGTCATGAAGATGATCATATCTTGGGCCCAGCATACCCCCACACTGACGATTTTGTAGACCCCACTGCAAACAAAAAGAAGTCATCCCTCGGAACTAGGCTTGCTGAGGAGGGCCGAATTTAGAAGCCTCTCCTTCTTGTTGTGTAGGCTTAGTCTTGTGTCTCTTATGTTGCTTTAATTGTACTCTTAAACTGTGGTTAGATTGGGTCATCCCATCGACCAACCGTTGAAGGGAGTTAACTTTTGCCTGAAGGACTACATTGTCATGATGAAGGTGTGCAGCTATTGTCTTCCTCTCCTCCACTTGTTGGAGAAGATGATGGTTTTCCCTTTGTAAATCCTCTATAGTTGGGGAACAATCAGTGATCTCCGAGGAAGGCTTAGTTCCTTTGAGAGATGTGGTCAATTTATTAATTTTAGGATCAAGAGTGGGCATGGGTGAAGTAGGTGTGATGGGAGATCAAAAAGGTGAGGTAGGTTCTGATTTTGTTTTCCTTAGTGGCTCTAATCCATCCACAGAGACTTCTCTAGGTTTCTTATGAGGGCTCTCAAGGTCGGAGGATACCTGGATAGGATCCGAAGTAGGTGGAGGCTTGACATAAGGCTTGGTTCTTATGTTTCGGGTACTCTACAGAAAAGATCCCTTACCAAATCGGTTGGATCCTCTCTTGTTTGTGGGAATGATGGGAAAGTCTTTCTACATTACCTCTTCTGGCTTCTTAGGTGTAGGATCAAAAGAAAATGAAGGCATTGGGGGCTCAACAATAGGTTTCTTTTGGTCTTTGTTCTTGGTATTCTTCCCCGATGAAGAAGTAGGGATATCAACAAGCTTTTGGTATTGTTCTGGCAAAGAGGGATTTGTGCAAGGGAGTTTGGAGTTTTTGGAGAGTGAGGCTTGGATGGAGAGATAGTTTTTAGGCTAAGTGGTTTTTTTCCGATCTCAACTGTCAAGTGAGGATTTGCAAATTGGTAGATAAAGGCATCCCAACTTTGCCCCTGCTTCTCTAGTTCGGTAAGAACGAGGATTTTGATCAAAATGTGGTGGAAGAGACTATTGTGGGGGTTGGTCACATTTTTCCTCACTTGAGAGGACATTTTCTCTATTCTTTTGAGAAAATAAAAGGGAAAGTTCAAAGGTTTATTGAACAGAAAATGAGCCAGCAATCTAAAGTGAAAAGCTTTGAAGGTGGAGTATCTACCTTCACATGTAATTAACCGTGTGATGATGATAAGGGGATTGACCAATTCTGGATTTATCCACTCCTTAGCATACCCTTTCACTCCTAAAATGCTCTTGAATTTGGGCTTAAACACCATGTTGTAACTTGAGCGCGGCAATTGATGATTCTTCAACCACCTATCTCCCATTCTTGGAAGTTTTGTTGCAGCAGCAATTGACTCTTCTGTGAATGAAAAATTGAGAGACCCTACATGTGTTATCCTACCATCAAAACCAACTGCAAATTTCATAGAAATACCATCATCATGGCCTTGCAAACTCAACAGAAATGGACCCCAGCCAGTATGCAAGAACACTTCCCTACACTGTGCGAATTTTGGAATGGTAAACAAGTATGCATAGGAGGAGGGTTTGTATTGCTTGGGCATTGTGACAGGGTTTGAATTCACCAAGAAAGGGTGAAATTGATCTACACAGAGACACGAATTGGGCATGGTCTGAGTGCAATTGGAACAGAGGGTGAATTTTACCAAGCAAGGGTGAAAACAGGCCAAGAAATGGCACGGGTTTAACATAGTCTGAGTGTGATTAGAAAAGAGGGTGAATTCAATAGAGGTTGGGCGCAATTCCTTAATGCAGGGTAGAGAAAATGGCAAGGGAAAATGAAACAATAGAGTGCCCAGCCCGATTTTGGATGCTCTTATGGTGGAGGACATTGCCCACATGTGCGCGCGAGATGCCATGTGTGGGAGATCGAATTTGATGGCAAGCTTGAGAGAAATGGAGTGGTGTGTACTTAAATCAATGTCCAAGTCTTTTGACTTGGACATTTGATCATAACCATATGAAGCATCTTTTAATCAATGCATGTAACAAATTTAATTAAATGTGATTGAATTCTAGTTCCATGGAATCTAGGATAGTTACTGGTATGCAATGCAATGGCACTTCAAACGACATTTCATCCGGCACCTCATCTAGCACCTCATCTGACACCTCATCTGGTACTTCATATGGTACCCCTATGTTAAGTGTATTTTTGCCTCTTTTAATGGACAACCTACAATTTTGAATTGTTTTTTACAACCATAGTGGTTAATGAGCAGAGGAAGAGTGCTCCATGCTTACTCATTCTTCTTGTATATGACATATAGTGTCAAAACCTATAATGAACATGTTATAGAAAATGTCAAAACCTATAATGAACGGGTTGTAATGAACGATAAAATGATAAAGAGTGGTCTGTTAAGCATGAGTTCAGTAATGTATAGCACACAGGAGTTAAGCATTTAAAAATAACATGACTATCAATGTAATAACCTGTATCATGGTAATAATACAAAAATTCTTGCAAAGACTCCTTTCTCTAGGAAATGATCATTTGTCATCTCATGAACCCCTCCCCCACACCTAAGTATTGTGACACCTCACAGTCAAAAGTATAGGAAACTAGTCAGTATCCCCCAATAGCCGAAGATTTACAGTATGTCAAGTGTAAAGATGAAATTTCACAGATTGGTATGACGAGACAGTTAGGAGATGGCCCCACCTATACAATAAGAGATCCTATATATAGATAAGAAGAGGTAGGGAAGAGAGTTTCAAGATAGTCTTAGAGTCATTTCCTAATGGAAAATTGATGAGATTCATTAACCTTAGCTTAACCACACATACTCCATGTCAACTTTTTCTGGAAGTAATGACGTACATCAGGACAAGTTTAGATTTATTATTTATTTTTGTCAGATCATCATCCTCGCAAGGTAGAATGCCCCACTACCAGCAAGCTTGTTCAGTACTCCGACTAGTCATACCACATTCCGTTACCTGCTGCCAGCAAACATGTTCATTATCCTGGTGGGTTAGCCTCTTAAACCCTCAGAGACTAGCCCTCCATCCTTAAAGATTTTATTATAAGATTGCTTATGCAAGAAGATGGGGGAACAACTCTGGAACAACTTTTCTTTCATTTTTTTTTCACTTGGGATGGTATTTATGTTAGAGGATGACTTTCCATTATATTGTTTAGTGGTTTTCCTGATGTAAGGGGTACTTAAGCGGACGTGGCATATCTAAAGATATGATATAATCAAGCTATTTAGTGTGTAGTGGATGGTACCATCGATAAAGAACAGAAAGGTATCTCTAGGCTCAACTCACTTTCTTCTTTTGTAATTATTATGATGTTTCCATGACTAACTACTAATAAGACCTCCCTACTACTCTTTGATAAAGACACTTGACTTACTTACTCAGGTTTCTTGGAAAAATTGTACGAGAGACCTCTAGGCTTGATAGTTATGGTATCACTTACTTATACAGTGGTGAAGAGTTTCAAGAGAAACTTCTTTAGAATGCCTTAAAAAATGATAATTTTGCAAAAACATGGCTAATTACAGTAAGTCACTATTCATTTGATGCTTTAGTAGACACAAGATTCAAGTATAACAATGTTTTGATGAAAGATCCTTGAAACGGTGTACTCCCGGTGAAATAATTACTTACAGAAATATCTAGAATTGCCTTATTAAAAAATTACAAAAACTATTTACATATATACAGTAGGAAACTCAGAAAATGTTTCAAGAATAAGGGGGGACTTCCCCATATACTAAGGACAATGCCTTGTCAGCTGTCATGACCTATAGAAAATCTTCTTTGGAAATGGGCTTATGATAAAACTTAAGTTGGTGTCCATTTACCACAAAGGAGACTTGTCCATCCTCAATTGTTTTAATTTTTATAGCTCCATTGTCATATACAGTGTCTACCTCGTAAGGGCCCAACCAATAGGTGGTAAGTTTTCCTTTGAATTTTTTTAACCGTGAATCAAACAACAGGGCCCAATCACCAGGCTGGAAGTGTTTCTTTTTAATAAACTTGTCATGCCACTTTCTCCTCTGGTTTTGGACCAATATTGTCCGTTGGATGGCATCTTTCCTGATCTCATCCAATTCATTCAATTGTAGGGCTCGTTGCTTCTGAGCCTCATCTAGGTTCAGTCCTAATTCAGAGGAAATGCAGAAGGTCCTTACTTGGAATTCTATTGGTAAACGTACTTGTTTCCCGTACACTAGCTCATAAGGTGTATGCCCAGTGGTATTTCTCCAGGTAGTTTGGTATGCCCACAAAGCCTCTGGGAGCCTATCAGCCCAATCTTGGTGATGTAACTGAATAGTCTTGGTCAATATGGCTTCCAAAACTTTGTTTGTGGATTGTACCTGACCATTGGCTTGCGGGTGGTATGGAGAAGATTTACAATGTTTAATCCCATATTTCTCTGTTAGCTCTTTCATCATCTTGGAAGTAAATTGAGTGCCTTGGTCAGTAAAAATTTCACGAGGGACACCGAAGCGGGTAAAGATGTATTCATAGATGAATTTGACAATAGACTTCTCTGTGGCCCTGGATAGGGCTTTTTCCTCTACCCATTTGGTGACATAATTTGTACAAACCAAGATATAGTTCTTCCTACGGGACATGGGTGAAATTGGTCCTACAAAGTCGACGGCCCATTTTTTGAAGGGTTCTATCATAAATTGGGCCTGCAAAGACATTTCATCAGATGATGTAGGTCTTCCTATCCTTTGGAAACTATCACAACTTCTCACATACTTGGCAACATCTTTCAAAATGCTAGGCCAATAGTAACCTGAATGTAACACCTTATATGTTGTACGTTTGTCAGAGAAATGGCCACCACATGGTCCATCATGACAATTTCGTAGTATTTCATGTACCTCATCCTCTCGAACACATCTACGAATAATCAAATCAGGACCCGTGCAAAAAAAATCATGACCAACCCAAGAGTAATCAACACTCTATGTAATAATTTTCTGCTTTTCATGAGGTGACAAATGAGACAGTAACTTCCTAGTAGCTAGATAGTTTGCCATATCTGCAAACCATGGGGTATTGACAGAAAGGGAAAAGAGATGTTCATTTGGGAAGCTATCATCTACAAGGATGTCATCATCCTCATTCTTTATTCGGGAAAGAAATTCAACTACTACTTTATCCTTTCCAGGTTGGTCAAGCATAGTAATATTAAATTCTTGTAATAACAAGAGCCACCTAGTCACTCGGCCATTAGTTATAGGTTTTTTCATGAGGAACCTAATGGCGGAATGATCAGTGTGTACATATACTTCATAACCTATAATGTAATGACAAAACTTGTTAATAGCATGGACAACTACCAAGAACTATTTCTTGGTGACTGTGTAGTTCAACTCGACAGGGGACAAGTTCTTGCTTATAAAATAAATGGCATAGTACTTTTGGTCTTCTTTCTTCCCTAATACCCCTCCTATTGTGATGTCAAAGGCATAAGTGGATATATGAAATGGGAGAGTCCAATTACGGCCTCTAAGAAATGGTGCCACTGACATCTTGGCTTTCAAGGTTTCAAAGGCAGTTTGACAATGCTCAGTCCAAACAAAATCAACATCTTTTATCAATAATCCAAACATAGGTAGAGCTATCTTTGTAAAATTTTCAATAAACTGTCGGTAATATCTGGCATGTCCAAGAACGATTCTCACCTCTTTCTGAGTCTTGGGGGGTGGAAGTCTAATAATGACCTCAATCTTTGTAGGATCGACTTTTATTCCTTTAGATGAAACATGATGTCCTAGAACCACTCCTTCAGTTAGCAACATTTTTCATTTTTCATGACTTAGGGATAGGTTCATTTCCTGGCATTTGATGAGGACATTTTCTAAGTTATCTAAGGCTTCCTGGTAAGTGTTGCCATAAACTGTGAATTCATCCATGTAGACCTCGACACAATCATGAATAAGATCGACAAATATCCCTAATACTACTCGTTGAAATGTGGCAGGAGCATTACACAATCCAAATGGTAAGACCCTATAGGCATAGGTTCCCCAAGGAAAAGTAAAGGTAGTCTTTTCCTGGTCCTCGGGTGCTATAAGAATCTGGTTGTAGCCACTGTACCCATCTAGAAAGGAGAAATACTTCTTTCTGGACAAGGTATCTAGAACTTGGTCAATGAAAGGAAGAGGAAAGTAGTCTTTCAGAGTGGCCTTATTGAGTTCCCAAAAATCAACACAAATTCTCCATTTCCTGGTCACTTTCTTTGGAACCACTACTAGCTGGGATACCCACTTACTGTCGGAGATGGGATAGATAAATCTGACATTTAGCAAATTTTGGATTTCCTCCTTGACTATGTATTTGAGTGTTGGGTTCATCCTTCTCTGAGGTTTTCTAACAGGTGTTACTTCCCCCTGGGTGTATATATGATGGATACATGTGTCAGGGTGTATACCCTTCATGTCAATGTATTCCCGAGAAATTCTCTTGTTTATTTTTTAAGGATATCTACTAATTGTTTCTGTGGGTCTATATCTAGCCTAGAGTTTATATGTAAAAAGTTCCCTGGACTAATCTCATAAGGCATAGTATAAGACATGGTAGACTCATCAACTTTGAAAATAATAGATGTCGAAGACAAAATAGATGGATCTAATTGTTCTTGAAATTATTCCCCAAACATGTACTCAAATTGGGGAAAAGACTGTGGAAAATCCACACATGTAATAGTAGAAATGAATTGGTTTAACACATTTTCTGGTGTATTCTCCTGAAGTTCTCTTGCATGGTCACTAGGCAATACGGGTTCTTCCCATTCTTCATTCTCATATGGACATTCAAGCCACCATAGATTCTCCATAATAGGTTGAGTTGGAGGTTAAATGGTGAGCTTCTGGATAGAGAGACCATTTGAGATGGTCATTTCTCCTTCTCTACAGCCAATAAATGCATTGGTTGTGGCTAGCCAAGGTATTCCCAAAATAGCAAGGTGGCCTCGGGCAGGATCCTTTGAATGAATAACAAGAAAATCTACAGGGTACTCCCATGAGGCTAAAGTCACCATGACATCATCTAAAATCCCTTCAGGTGTAACCCTAGTCTTATCTGCTAATTCCAAAATGGTTGGGGTAGGCCGAAGAAGAGGTTGTAACTGTAATTGTTCCAAGGTAGTATAGATCATAACATTGATGGTTTCCCCTAGGTCTATGAGAGTGTTTCCGATGGAGACCTCCTTAATGGTTATGGTCACTACGGGGTTTCCTGGATTCCCATACTTTGCTAGCTTTAGTTGCTCTCATATGTACTCAGAGAGTCCTCCTACCAAGTGTGTTGTAGGAGGGTCCTTTTGCTACCTACCTGGCTTCTTAATACACAATTCATTGACTACCTTGCTATAGATTGGAATGTCTTTAATGGCTTGAAGTAGGGGAATTTTGACACAAATATTTTTCAATTCATTCAAAATGTCAAATCCCAATCGGGTGGTAGGTTTCTCGATTACCAATCGGTCTGGATAAGGAGGGACCTTCGTAATTTGTGAAGGTTCATTTTGGGGAAGCTTGGGTTCTTGATTCTTCGGGACAATAACATCTTCCCACCTAGTGTCACCCATGGGTTGTTGGGTGGGTTCTTCTTCTTCTTCTTCCTGGATGACTACTGAAGGTCTCTACCTATCTAGAACTTTTCCTGATCTTAGTTGCATTTCCTGTAATGGAACAAGAGTAATGACATATGTTAGGAATGCATGCATCTCAACATTGTTAAGAGGTTGAGGGGGGTTATTATTGGGATTCGACATTGGTTGTGCTAGTAATAGTGTCAGTTTTGGGGAGCTTGCATTTTGAAATTGGAGCGGTTGTTGTTGTGGGATAGGAGGTAAAGGTGGTGGAACAAAACCTGGCAAAGGTTGTAGAGTGTTTGATGAGAACTGAGAATAAGGATGGTTGTACATAGGAATAGGTGGAGCTTGAGGATTTCCTTGGTTGTGTCCTCCCCTACATCCTTAAATCCAAGGATGTTGGTACTGAGTAGACCAATTTTTCCAACCTGATGAGTTCCACTGTTGTTGTTGATAATAGGGTGGAACTTGGGACTATAGATCCAGGTATGTGGATTGATTCCTAGGCTGACATGTCCTCCTAGGTGCATAAGAAGACTCCCCAGGATCTCCACTCCTATAGATGGCTAATAAACCAAGAAATGATGGACATTTTTCAGTCACACGGTCTTCTGTACAGAAGCCACAAACTGAAATGTTATCTAATGGGCATTCCCTTAAGGAATGCTTCCTCCTGCATCTTGGGCAATATATGCTCATTGTTTCATTTGCCTCCTCCTGTTTCTTTTTGAGTTTAAGGGTATCCAACTGGGAACCTATTTTTCTTAAGATGCCAGTCTTGAAGTTTTCTAAAAGGTTCCCTATATCTGCTCTTGTAATACCACCTGAACTAATTGGTTTTAAGCTTCTATTGTAAGGGCCATGAACATTCTTTCCTGTTTTGGCTCTACTCCTTGAGTAGTTCTTACACATTTCACATATTTCAGCAAATGGTTTATGAGAAATATCACCTGATGCTATCAGGCTAAGCATCTCTAAATATTCTTCTGAAATTCCCTTAAGGAAAAGAGCCCTAACTGCATCCATTGGGAGGTCATGGTATTTTGACTTCTAGGAGATAAAACCAAATATTTCCATATAGTCTTCAAGGGTCTCATATTCTAACTATTGGACTTTAAATATGTCATTACGAGACTCTTTGGTCTTGCAGTAGTCTTGGTACTTCTTAAGAAAGATGTCTTTCATGGATTCCCAAGACCTAATACTGGATTCTCCCAACCCCATGAACCATCTTAATGCAGAGTCTTTGAGGGTGGCAGGAAAGAGTTTTAATTTTTGGGCATCTTGTACATAGTTGTAGCTCCTACACAAGATGTCAAATTCAAATAGGAAGGTGTCTGGATCTTCATTGTTTTTACCATAAAAGGTAGGCAGTGCTGAGAGAGGAATATTCTTCATGTTGACATTTGGAGTGGTGTCTAAAATCGGAAATCCGAAGGTAGTTTCAGTTTGGTTTCTAGTTTCTTCTTCCTCTCTGTGTCTTACATCGTTATGGTCCTCTTGATCACCCATATTTGCTTGGTTTCCAAAAAGAGAGTACCTAAGTGGTTTTATATTTGAAGAGAACAAGGTTTCCCTTTGATGAAAAGTTCTTCCTACTGATTGAATGTCTGGGACTCTACTTGTTAGGACCTCACAATGCACCTTTTTGCCTATACTTTTTTGCCACTATTATACTCTTGATTACCCATATTTGAGCTCACACTATCACTTTAGCTGATCATTCCAAAGGTATACAACGTCCCTTCTCATTACTATACGTTTAATCTGTTTTGCATAATATTTTACATTGCTTTTGGACTTAACCATTGATTAGGCTGCAGATTAGCATTTGAGCCCCGTTGCTGAAACACGAAACTGTCATACAGTCCGGAGGCGCGGATGCTGAAACACAGAGCTGTTATATAGCCCAGAGCTGTAGATGCTGAAACACAGAGGAGACTGCCAGAACTAACGATGTTTAAACACGAGCCGTTACAATCAGCGGCAACAAGCACCAAAGCCGACACAGTCAATAGCGCAATTCACGTGGCTGAAACAGCCCGTGAATTGCGATGTTGAAACAGCGTTGGCAGCTACGAAAAGAAGTTGTTATTCAGTCATATCATCCAGCTCTTGTAATAGCATTTCTGTTGCATAAGATTGGGACACCCTGTTCTGAATTAGAAAGAAGATCTGGCTAAAGATAGGACTCAGATACACACTGTAATTTTTGATCAAATTGTATCAAGGGGTTTTTCTCTTTAAATAAGAGAAGAATCACCATTCGAAAGGTCCAAGTTTTTATGTACTGAACGCTTCAGAGAGAGAGGGACGTACTTCACTTTTGCAGATTGCAATATGATTTTTTGACAGATGAATAAAAGACTACTTTGATTATTCGTCTCTAAGCTTTCACGTTTCAGGGGAATCTTGTGAGAAGGGAGGGCCCACCTTCATCACAAGATTCACCCGTTAATTTTAGAAGTGTGTTGATTCAATCTCTGTTTATATTTTGATTAATTTTAGCTTTTGCTGAAACACTATTTTAATGAATTCCGCGTTGCTGAAACACTACTGACTCTGTCTTAGTTTATCAATTAAAATTTGTAATTTCTTTTATCAGCAATCGTGTGTGATGATTTTATGAGGTTAGCCAAGGATTGGGTTAAAGGTTCCTAATCAGACAGGAAGGAATCAGAACACCTTGTCTTCTGAAGATTTCATTCAATTATGCAAGTGTGCTAGCCAGGGATTGGGTTAAAGGTTCCTTCTCAGATAGGAAGGAATCAGAACACCTTGTCTTCTGTAGATTTCATTCAATCCTGCAAGTGTGCTAGCTAGGGATTAGGTTAAAGGTTTCTGCTCAGAAAGGAAGGAATCAAAACACCTTGTCTTCTATAGATTCCATTTAATTCTGCAAGTGTGCTAGCCAGGGGTCGGGTTAAAGGTTCCTGCTCAGACAGGAAGGAATCGGAATACCTTGTCTTCTGTAGATTGCATTTATTTCTGGAGTGTGATAGCCAGGGATTGGATGCAGGGTTCTTGCTCAGAAAGGAAGGGATTATACCATCCTATTCTTGGTAAACTTCAATTTCACAATTGAGCTGAAACAGAAATAGGGCCTAAGGCTCCTGCTTAGAAAGGAAGGAACTAGACAGCCTTGTTCTCTGTTAGATAGAGTTAATTGTTTTCTGCTTACTGTTTTCATAAAAGAGTGTCAGCACTGAAGTCTCTGTTTGAGAGTAAGGGTCCTATTCTCTGATTGCAGAATAGTGGTTCCTTCCCATTGCAAGTACTATTTGTAATGTAATCCAAGATTCTTAGATTAATCTTTAATATTTGCAATAGGGAAGTTGCTTTCCTGTGATTTAATTCAGAACTTCAGTATATTCAAGCAAGTGTGATTAGCATAGTTCTTTTACTATGACTGTAAGTTGCATTTGAAGTTGAATCATATATAGTGCGTGGTTATCTTTGAAATAAAATACTTCCCTGGGTTGATAATTAATGTATCACTTGGTTGTTTGAATTAATTAAGCAATTATAGTGACCAACATTTTGGCGCCGTTGTCGGGGAAGATAGCTATAGATTTCAAAAGAACTTATGGTTTATTTTCTTTAGATAAAAAGATTGCATGAAAACCCCCAAAGACACTAACCCTACAGGTGGCAAGGGAAAAGGAAAAGGAGGAAGAAAGACCTACATAGACGAAAT
>JZKD02S1425987.1:386471-405915 GCA_000966675.3 Picea glauca | reverse complement strand
ACGATGACTGCAACACAAGAACCAGTCATCTCTAAATCCAAACCAACAATGGCCGATGTCTTGGAAGAAAACGAGTTTTTAAAGTCTCAGTTGGAAGCATATCAGCAAGAATTAGTCAGGGCAACGGAAGCATATGAAAAAGAGATAAATTTGTATACCTTAGCCCGAACAGCAACCTTGTCAGAAGCAACCACTGAGAGTGTGTGTAGAGAATACATGTGTTGCCAATGTGGTCATGTTTACCATCAGGCAGGCTATCAGCTGATTCAAGTTCCAGTGCCAGGGGCCGCCCCTACTCCTTCACCTTTTGAGGTCAAGAAGGAACCTGCTGCAACACAAGAACCAGCAGGCCATAGCAAGCTCAAGACTGAACCTGCTGCAACACAAGAACCAGCAGGCCCTAGCAAGATAAAGACTGAGCCCTGCATTGTAACGAAAGAATCCCCTATCTTGGTCAACCAGGCAGTACAGACTGTGTCGATGGAGGAACTTACACTGCCCAATCAGACCCATCTCTCCAGGGAACAATCTACTCAAACCCCACCTCATCCCATTACTTCCCACGCTGCAACTCAGACTTCCCAGCTATGGGATGAGCACGCAGAAATACAGAAATGGAAGAAGGATTATGCTGAAACTCAAGCCAAAAACTTGCAAGTGCACAAACAAATTTGGATCAATCACACTTTCTCCAACTGGGAAGCTCAAGAACAAATACGTGAGGCAGATCGTGAGCTCAAGAAGAAGAACAAAGAATTAAAAGGCAGATTTGTCCAGGTCTTTGATTTGGTGCAGAGGCTACTGGCCACAAGGAAGCCCTCTTCCAACTATTCCTTATTCTTAATGGAGAGACTTATATTCTTTCAGATCAAATCCGTTCTAGAAGGTAAACCCCATGCATTCATACAGTCAGCAGATTTTATCAAAACTTTTGTAGTTGCCTCTAACAGGGATCAACACCTCCTCTGTGAGGCATACTTGCACAATGAGGCTATTCCAGAAAACAGGTTGCTAAACATCAACCCCCTTGTTGGGGACATTCAAATTAGATCATTCACCTCTTTTCTCCTCAACCAAATTATGTGGCAAGATGACTTTTTGGCTGCCCATCACAATGAAGATCGTCGCCTCTGGATTAGACCAGAACCTCAGAGGGCAGCTACCTTTATCTCACAATATTATCAGTTCTTAAAAAAACCAGGGGTGACTGAGCATGTCCAACAGATACCATCAGAAGTACTCCAGTATTGTGAAAACACCATCAGATCCATAGAGATTCCTTCCCTCCAGGCCAATAACCTGTTTTGGCAGCAATCCACAGAGAAGAGATAACAGCAAAATCCTTTTGTTCCTGCCAATTTGGAAGCAGCAATTTCTAGGATACCCAACTACATCCAGTGTGTTAGGCATTGTGATGAAAACTGGATAGGGTACAAGTTTTACTTTCCCATTCTCTGGTTGCCAATAGAAAGGTGTCAAGTCAGTTATAAGTTGCCTAAGAAGGCAGAAACATCAGCATGGCAAAGATTGCAAGAGGCGCACGGGTTCAGAACGCCAACCGATAGTACCTCCCAGAGTTACAGCTTGAGTAGCTTACATGA
The DNA here is from genome assembly GCA_000966675.3 of Picea glauca. NCBI lineage: Eukaryota > Viridiplantae > Streptophyta > Pinopsida > Pinales > Pinaceae > Picea > Picea glauca. The sequence continues at coordinate 404,314 of JZKD02S1425987.1, read as the reverse complement.
TCAGAGTCGGTATCAAGACTCTGATTCAGAGTGAGTTGCCTAAGGACATGCAACACCTTGAGTTGGGGGGGATGTTAGGACCTCACAATGCACCTTTTTGCCTATACTTTTTTGCCACTATTATACTCTTGATTACCCATATTTGAGCTCATACTATCACTTTAGCTGATCATTCCAAAGGTATACAACGTCCCTTCTCATTACTATACATTTAATCTGTTTTGCATAATATTTTACATTGCTTTTGGACTTAACCATTGATTAGACTGCAGATTAGCATTTGAGCCCCGTTGCTGAAACACGGAACTGTCATACAGTTCGGAGGCGCGGATGCTGAAACACAGAGCTGTTATATAGCCCAGAGCTGCAGATGTTGAAACACAGAGGAGACTGCCAGAACTAACGATGCTGAAACATGAGCCGTTACAGTCAGCGGTCAACAAGAACCAAAGCCGACACAGTCAATAGCGCAATTCACGTGGTTGAAACAGCCCGTGAATTGCGATGTTGAAACAGCTTTGGCAGCTACGAAAAGAAGCTGTTATTTAGTCATATCATCCAGCTCCTGTAATAGCATTTTTGTTGCATAAGATTAGGACACCCTGTTCTGAATTAGAAAGAAGATCTGGCTAAAGATAGGACTCAGATACACACTGTATTTTTTTATCAAATTGTATCGAGGGGTTTTTCTCTTTAAATAAGAGAAGAATCACCATTCGAAAGGTCCAAGTTTTTATGTACTGAATGCTTCAGAGAGAGAGGCACGTACTTCACTTTTGCAGATTGTAATATGATGTTTTGACAGATGAATAAAAGACTGCTTTGATTATTCGTCTCTAAGCTTTCCCGTTTCAAGGGAATCTTGTGAGAAGGGAGGGCCCACCTTCATCACAAGATTCACCCGTTAATTTTAGAAGTGTGTTGATTCAATCTTTGTTTATATTTTGATTAATTTTAGTTTTTGCTGAAACACTGTTTTAATGAATTCCGTGTTGCTGAAACACTACTGACTATGTCTTAGTTTATCAATTAAAATTCATAATTTATTTTATCAGCAATCGTGTGTGATGATTTTATGAGGTTAGACAGGGATTGGGTTAAAGGTTCCTGCTCATACAGGAAGGAATCAGAACACCTTGTCTTCTGAAGATTTCATTCAATTCTGCAAGTGTGCTAGCCAGGGATTGGGTTAAAGGTTCCTGCTCAAACAGGAAGGAATCAGAACACCTTGTCTTCTGTAGATTTCATTCAATCCTGCAAGTGTGCTAGCCAGGGATTAGGTTAAAGGTTCCTGCTCATACAGGAAGGAATCAAAACACCTTGTCTTCTATAGATTCCATTTAATTCTGCAAGTGTGCTAGCCAGGGGTCGGGTTAAAGGTTCCTGCTCAGACAGGAAGGAATCGAAATACCTTGTCTTCTGTAGATTGCATTTATTTCTGTAGTGTGCTAGCTAGGGATTGGATGCAGGTTTCTTGCTCAGAAAGGAAGGGATCATACCATCCTATTCTTGGTAAAATTCAATTTCACAATTGAGCTGAAACAGAAATAGGGCCTAAGGCTCCTGCTTAGAAAGGAAGGAACTAGACAGCCTTGTTCTCTGTTAGATAGAGTTAATTATTTTCTGCTTACTGTTTTCATAAAAGAGTGTCATCACTGAAGTCTTTGTTTGAGAGTAAGGGTCCTGTTCTCTGATTGCAGAATAGTGGTTCCTTCCCATTGCAAGTACTATTTGTAATGTAATCCAGGATTCTTAGATTAATCTTTAATATTTGCAATAGGGAAGTTGCTTTCCTGTGATTTAATTCAGAACTTCAGTATATTCAAGCAAGTGTGATTAGCATAGTTCTTTTACTATGACTGTAAGTTGCATTTGAAGTTGAAGCATATATAGTGCGTGGTTATCTTTGAAATAAAAGACTTCCCTGGGTTGATAATTAATGTATCACTTGGTTGTTTGAATTAATTAAGCAATTATAGTGACCAACACTACTCGAGCCGGTTGAGATTATTGGTGCCAAAGTTTCTGTGTCAATTTGAGAGATAATTACATTGGTTGACCTACCAAGCAAAAGATTCACCTATTCAGGGTATATGATGTCTTTAAAATTAGAGTCCCCTAGTGGTGGTGTAAAAGCAAAGGTTGTATTGTTTGGTTCTGTGGAAGACTCGAGTGGTTTTTCCTCCTGTCCTAATATGATTGATTCTTCAATTTCTTGTTCTATAGTGCTCCCTGTGTTAGTCCCTTTAGAGACTATTTTATCTCTTTGAGTTGAGCTAGCTTCTGTTTTTCGGTATCGGTTTGTGGATTTTATAAGCGGAACATTCCTTCCCCCAAAGATATCGTAAGGAACCTTGATTGAAAGGTATGATTTTGATTTAATGTATCTACCTTGTGGGTCTCTAGGCCTATTCATGAAAGAAAGCAAAAACAAAAAGAAAAGGCTACCATTTGATCCCTAGGTCTATTCATGAAAGCAAACAAAAAGAAAAACTACTATTGGGTTTGGGGGAACCTACTATAGTAGATGTGCGGGTTCTTACCTTTCGTCTTAAAGTTCCCCTGCCACCAAACTAATTCTAAGGTCTAAGGATGATCTAATTCCTAATTACTTCTTACCTTAAGACAACTCCCCGGCAACGACGCCAAAATGTTAGGTGTTTTATATGTACTAAAAAAGACACTAAACTACCCTCAATTAAATTGTCAACCGGGGTAAGTAAACTTAGAGTTGTAGCAAAATATATGCCAAAAGTAAAAAGGTTGGTAGGAGTGTAGACTAACTAAGGAAAACAACTATCTAGGGATAATCTTCTCAAGCAAACCTATCTAATGAACAAACCCTACTAAGCAAATTGAAACTAGGTAACCTAAGTACTTTTAGGCCAAGGACTGATGGATAGTTCCTAAGAAAGCGAATGAAAACTCTATGTAAAGCAAACTAGTTCTTGACAGTAAGAAAATCTAAACTACTAAGCATACTAAGCAAATGATGAAAGAAAACTACCTTTAACTTGCCAACATACATTCAATGAGCAACTACCCTATGAAAGCAAATAAATAAGCAAGTAAGCAAAAACACCTATCTAACCTATTAAAGAAAATAGACAAGGAAGCAAAAACACCTAACTAACATATTAAAACAAATAGACAAGCAAGCAAAAGCACCTAACTAACCTATTAAAGAAAACAGACATGCAAGCAAAAGCATAAAGCAAAAGACAAGTAAGCAAAGACTTCTCATTGAACAACTACCTAGCCTAAGAGACAAGTGAACTAAATGCCTAATGCAAAATTATTTATCTTGCATGAAAGGAAGTTTAAATGCTCAATGCAATGCATGAAAGGAAATCTAGTCTATTGAAAGCAAGACTATCAACTAAACTTATGAAAACAAGAAACTATCGCTTCTAATCTACGAAAGAAAGAAACTAACTTTAACCTATGAAACACTCAAATGTAATGCTGGTGGTTGTGTGAATGCCCTCGGTGGTGAAGGATAATATCTCGATGACACTTGACAACAAATGACAGTTCTAATGGTATAAGCTCAATACTAATTTCAATGGAAAAATGAAAGGTGTGAAGTAAATAGTCCAATGAAAACTTAACCATGATAGAAGTAATGTTAAATACCCTACATATTCATGTATAAACCATCAACATCATGATGATATCATCATTATCTAATTAAGAAATTCAATTTCATCTTAATCTATGAAAGGAAATTGCATGAAAGGAAACTATATTATGTCTAGTTTAATCATTCAAGCTATGATAAGAAAATCACTGAAAACAGAAAATAGAACATGATATTAAAAAGTGAATTGACAATTACATTTAACCAATAACTAAGAAAGTGAAATCTATCTAAAACTGAAGTAAGCAAGCTATGATTCAAAAACTAGAAGTAAATCTATCCATCCATCAATCTTTGTCAGAAGAAACTCAAATTAAAACTATTCTCTGTTCTAATTAAAAATCTGTTCTAAACTTGACTGTAAAATTATAAAAGAAAGCACAATTTAACATCTAATTGCATGCGGGGTTAGTATAGTGAGAGAGAGAGACTTGCAATCCTTTTCTAATCTACGAGATTAATTCATATTAATACATCTCATCATTCTAACCTATAAAAGAGAAGCAAATCAGTTAAGCTACAACAAATTAGTTAACTAAATAAAAATATGCATGTACAGAAAATAAGGAAAGAGAAATTAAATTAAGAAATGCATAAATCAACATAAAGAGAGTTACCAGACTATTGGTGGGCCCCCCAGCAAGTCGTGGTCACTCTTTAAAATCACACCACGACTTCAGCAGGCCAAATTCACCATAAAAATCCAAAAACGCAGTTTTGGCACTATTCTGGCAATGTAAAACTAGAAATAGAGCAAAATCGTTTTTCTGGCAATTCTAATACTTATGCTACTTGGTTAAAAATCTAATGAACATCCTATTGGTATTTATAAACTTACAAACCAGGTGGGCGACCATAGGAGGGTCGAACTACCTCTAAATTCGGCAAATTACATTAAATGCATCCATAACTAACAAAATGGAGGAACCCAATGATCACCTTCTTTGGACAACTGAAATCGAGTTGTCTTGAGCTTAGTAGTTGGAGAGGGTGATGAGAAACAAAACCCATGTGCTCAATTTTTCCACCACTGGCCGCCAATACCATAACCGCCAACTTGCCTTGCATTTTTGTGCAATACTGGGTGTCGGAACGAGTATCGGATCAAGTACCAGAACAAGTGCTAGATCAAGTGCCAGAACGAGTGTCGGACCAAGAAACATGGTGCGTTTTTCCCTGTAATAGCAGAAAAACATGAATTAACTCTTGGAAACCGTAAAATATGATAAATTAAACTTGATTGAATCACGAAACACGAATTATACGTACCTCATGCCGATTGTATTATTTTACAATAAAATTCTTCAAAAAACTCCTTTGAAAGATAAAAAATGCATATATACATATGGAAAAAAGTGTATAATAACGTCATGAAGATGATCATATCTCAGGCCCAACAACTGCAACAACTGCATTTTGGCAATGGAGAAATTTAACATCACACATTATGGTATTGACTACTTTTAATTCAAAACGTTTCTCATGTCATTTTATAAACGTTGGCATAATTTCTTAGAAGGCCACAATGCAATTCAAATTTAGAGAAATATGATATATACAACTTCATATATTTTAGTAATCAAATTGTTAAGTGGAGGAGGTCCCTTATCCCACAAACAAGGAGTCTCATTCACCAATTTGGTGTCTAGCTTAGCAGTGACCTTAAAATTATATTACTATTACAAAACATGAGACTCTAAAACCAAGAACATTATGCATTTCTATTGATAATAACCATTAATCCAACTAGAAGAGTTGTGTTGCTTCTTATTACACAAACAAACATTGATACCTCTAAAAATAGCATTTTACATATCAATATTTGTTTTCTCTGTCACATATCATTTGGTTATTTGACGATGCTATTGGTGGTGGTGTAAGAGGGGGAGACTCTTGGTGAGATGCCAAGAGTAGTGTCCGTTGGCGATATTCCAGGAGGTAGAAATCCTTGGTGGGAGACCAAGGTTGAGATATTTGGTATGATACCAAGATCTAGGTGATCTTGGATAGGTCGATATGTAGTTCCATCTATAGATCACACAGGTTGAGAAGATCTGTGTCAGAGACTACTTTTGATGATCAGGGTACAACCATACTGACCGAGTATTTTTGAGTAATCAACCATGTCCACTGCAGGGATGAGATTGGTGGTGAAGGGAACTTTCCTCAGTGAGAGGGATTGTTGATATTTGGGTGCCTTGGAAAGTGGTCCCACTGTGTTTATGAGTCTCTAATAAAAAAGGGGGAGACTATTACCCTTAATACTTTACTTTATGTTTTAATTTCACTTTGACTTAAGAGATTTAAGTCAAAGTGAAATATGTCACTTAAGTCATTAAAGTGACATTTAATTCACTTTGTGGGTGAGTTAAATGTCATAAACAAAACTAAGGAATGTGGGTTTCCTAAGTGATATTTTTGGATTAACTCCCTCCCATTGATTAGACTTGGATAGATTGGATCTAAGCCATTGATCTTTTAGGGTTTGGCCAAAGGAGGCTAAAGGAGGAAAAAGGGTAGTGAAGAGGCTCATTATTCACTTGCTCACTTGAGATACTTGGGTGAGGAGAAGGAAGTGATGAGAAGAGGGGATGAGGATTTGGAGAACTTGGTCACATTATTGAGAGGTGGAGGGCACACAAGGGGGAAGGTATTATCCACTTGAGCTTGGAGGGTGCAAGGCTTGAAGAGAAGAGTGCTTCCATGGAGTTGGGAGCACATACTCAAGCAAGGGGTGCATTTTAGCATCAGAGGTGCATTCTAAGGGAGAAGGGAGAATTCTAGGAGAATGTAGCACTCTGTTAAGGAGTGAGCAAATATTGGAGAAGGGTGTTCTAAGCATGGAGAAGTGTTTGAGTGAGAGGGGCGCACCATTTTTGGGGTTTGGACAAGAGGATTGTGCACCAAATAGAGGGGCACACATATCCAAGAGCTTCACCAAGTAACTCAATATTTCTTCAAGGAGGGCACATATAGAAGTGGGTAAAGGAAAAGGCATCTCTAGTAAAAGGAAAACAACAACGTAAAGAGGCTAAGGGTTTAGAAAGGAAAGAAGGGTGCACCAAGGATAAGGGTGCCTTCATTCATGGGCTAGTAGGTACATCAACAAGGGACTCAAAAGCATCCAATATTTGTTTCTATTGTACCAGGTTCACTTGTTGTAGTTTTCCTTGTTGTATTTATTCTTTGAGATCTCCAAATATATACATATACTTCAAACTGGTGTTCCCCATGCGGATTTTTCTAGGGTCATGTTGACCAAAAAAAAATGTGTCAATTTCATGCATGTTTAGAAGTGTTAGAACAACATTTAGAGTTGTAAATATTGTGAGGATTTTTATGTGTTTTGAGTTATATAGTGGTTCTAATCATTGGTATGAAAAACACTTGCAAGGTCACCTCAAAAGGACACTTAACCACAAAAATTACTAGCGGAAAGTAACCAAACAGTTTGTTGTCCTAAAAGGCCACAAATGACAATTGTGGAAGATAAAACTTAGAGATAAAATATGATCAAAGAAAGATCATTTTAGCATCCTGATACTAACTCATTTCTCTTCATGGTATTAGAGCCCTAGGTGGCAAAGACTTGCTAATTTCTAGTGCATTCAGTGGATAGTTTTGTGACAACTCATTGGAATTTTTTTGGACAGCGTGTTGACAAAGTTTGTTGACAGCTTGTGGGAATATTTGTTGATAGTTGTAGAACTTATTTTTGACACTTGTGGATAACCTCTTATCACACCTGCGTGGACAAGAGTGAGGCTGATTTTGGACAACATCCTATCACACCTATTTTTTCAGGAGTGAGGTTGTAGTTATAATGCCTCTTTTGAGACCTGTGTTGACATGAGTGAGGTAGTGTTCTTGTGCAGTTTTAGAATCAGTGTGAGATTTAGTTGAAAACCATGTTGGTGTCCCAAATGTAGGCAGAGGATAGGCTAGACGAAGCTAGAAACTAGTCCCCTTGGAAAACCAGGATCACTTTCACGTTAGAGGACATTGAACTATAGGATATATTTCATGCTCCAATTGTTGTTCCTCTTGTCACTGCTCTTGCGTTGGTGGAAGAGTTCAAGAAGAGGAAGAACAAGGAGAAAATGACTATTTGTGATGGGGTGAGAGACCACGTCATTCCACATTTGACTGGTAAAGACTATGCATTCGATATGTGGGAGTATTTATGCAATATTTATCAAAGTCCAAACAAGAATCGTAAGATGGTTCTGCGGGAAAATCTCAGGAGCATTCAGATGCTCGATTCTGAGTTAGTTACATCATTCCTTGGAAGATTCACTCAAATCAGAGATGAGCTTGTAGTCGTTGGAGAGATAGTGGAACCATATTTTATGGTGAGGAAAACTTTTAATATATTTTCCAAAACATGGGGTTCATTTGTTCGAGGCATAGTTCCCAAGAGGTTTTGACTACTTAGGAAATATTTTGGGATGATTTCGTACAAGAGGAGATGAGATGCATCTCAGAGTATTCAGGACAACAACGTATTTCCCAAGGTGATGAGGACCTATCTCTGTGTACTAAGAGCAAGAAGAATACCGATAGAGGTTTCAGACAGGGCCCCAATGGAGGGGCCAAACCACATTAGAGTGGTGGTGGGAAAGAGAGAGACATGCGCACAATGATATGATTTCCTTGTGGAGAGATGGGTCAATATGCAGGACAATGTCCCAAGAAGAAGAAGAAGAAGAAGAAGAAGGATGATACTGCAGCGACAACATAGGAGGTTGAGTTCGTCGCTCAGTGTGAGAGGGAGTGTGAGTTCATCAATTGTTTTTCAGCGGTTACACCATCTAGCGTCAGGTGGGGAGACAAATTTGAGGAGGACCTATTGACTCAGAGTAGTGATTTAGAGGGAGCTCAAATTCAATTTTTGAGGAAACCATATTCAGGGGTGACAACTTTAGTTTAATATTTTTTGAGACAGAGGGTTGGTATAGGGGATTCAGAGCATTAGACATTGATGATGAGGAGGAGGAAGTCACCACAGAGGCTTGAGCCTAACTTTTCTAGAGAGATGGGAAGATCATCTTTAGGATCCACTTCAGGTGGAGTCACTTGGTGAGAGGCCAAGTTGAGGATATTGGTGAGATGATGAGATCCAGATACTCTTGGTGAGATTACAAGAGTGGGAGACACTTGGTGATATTCCAAGAGAGTGACTCTTGGTAAGATGCCAAGATTAGTGACTGTTGGCGATATTCCAAGAGGTAGAAATCCTTGGTGGGAGACCAAGGTTGAGATATTTGGTATGATACTAAGGTATAAATGATCTTGGATAGGTGGAGATTCACTTCCAGCTATAGATCACGTAGGTTGAGCATATCTGTGTCAAATAATACTTTTGATGATTAGGGTACAACCATACTCACAAAGTATTTTCAAGTAGGAAACCATGTCCACTGCAGGGATGAGATTGGTGATGAATGGAACTTTCCTTAGTAAGTGGGAGTGTTGAGATTTGGGTACCTTGGGAAGTTGTCCCCTTGTGTTTGTGAGTCTCTAAACACAAAGGGGGAGAGTCTCTAAACACAAAGGGGGAGATTATTACCCTTAATACTTTACTTTATGTTCTAATTTCACTTTGACTTAGGAGATTTAAGTCAAAAGTGAAATATGTCACTTAAATCATTAAACTAACATTTAATTCACTTTGTGGGTGAGTTAAAGAACATAAAGAAAACTAAGGAAAGTGGATTTCCTAAGTGAGATTTTTTTATTAAATCTCACCCATTGATTAGACTTGGATAGATTGGATCTAGGCCATTGATATTTTATGGTTTTTCCAAAGGATGCTAAAGGATAAAAAATGTTAATGAAGAGACTCATTATTCACTTGCTCACTTGAGAGACTTGGGTGAGGAGAAGGAAGTGATGAGAAGAGAGGATGAGGGTTTGGAGCACTTGGGCACATTCTTGAGAGGAGGAGGACGCATAAGTGAGAAGGTATTAGCCACTTGATCTTGAGGGTTCAAGGGTTGAAGAGAAGATTTCTTCCATGGATTTGGGTGTACATAATCAAGAAAGGGGTGCATTATATCATCAAGGGCACATTCTAAGGGAGAAGGGCGCATTCTAGGAGAAGGGTGCACTCTCATAAGGAGTGAGAAAATCTCGGATAAGGGTGTTCTAAGCATGGTGAAGGGTTTGATTGATATGGGCGCACCCAAGGAGTAGGGGCACACCATTTGCGGGGTTTGGACAAGAGGAGGGTGCACTAAAGAGAGGGGGCGCACATGTCCAAGAGCTTCACCAAATAACTCAATATTTATTCAAGGAGGGTGCATCTACAAGTGGGTAAAGTAAAAGGCATATAAAGTAAAAGGAAAATAGAAATTGAAAGAGGCTAAGGGTTTAGAAAATAAAGAAGCGCACACCAAGGCTAAGGGCGCCTTCTTTCATGGGATAGTTGGCACATCAACAAGGGACTCCAAAGCATCCAAGATTGGTTTCTATTACACCAGGTTCACTTGTTGTAGTTTTCCTTGTTGTATTTATGTTTTGAGATCTCTAAACATATACATCTAATCCAAAATGGTTTTCCCCATGGGGGTTTTTCCAGGGTCATGTTGACCAAAAACATATGTATCAATTTCATGCATGCTTAGAAGTATTAGAAAAGAATTCAAAGTTGTAAATATTGTGAGGAGTGTTATGTGTTTTGAGTTTTATTGTATGTTATTATCATTGGTATGAAAAAAACTTGCAAGGGAACCTCAAAAGGACACTTAACCACAAAAATTATTAGTAGAAAGTAACCAAATAGTTTTCTATCCTAAAAGGAAGCAAAGGACATTTTTGGAAGATAAAACTTAGAGATAAAATATGATTAAAGACATATCAATTTTAGCAGCCTGATAGTACCTTGTTTCTCTTCAACTATGCCTCCTTGATATTTTTCACTTAGATGAATCGAACTCTGGCACACACCTTTTGATTCCCTACTGAACTTGGGACTTAAAACAAGTCACTTGTGCACTCCTTAAACTATCTCTCATCTGAGCTTTATCAACACTTAAATAAGTGTCGACTATGTGCACTCTTTGCACTAGTCTCCCCTATGATATTTTATACTCCTATAAGTATAAGAGCACTCCATGTGCTTGCTCTGTGTAAACTTACGATATCTCTCATGAGCTTCTAAACTTGTAACATTTCAGCTTCCGCACTCCTTGCATGGGAACTGTGCACTCCTTGCATTGGTTTACCCTTTTTTATTTTACACTAGTGTGAGTGTAGGAACACTCCTTGTGCTTGCTTTGTGTACACCTACACTATTTATCTTGATCTTAACATACCCTTGAACTCGGTCTCTTGTGCACTCCTTGCGCTGGATTTATATCCCTCTTGATTTGATGACTACTTTTTGTGTTCCCACTTGGCGTGCTCCTCCTAGAACTCCTCCTTGATTTCTTGTGCACTCCTTTCGCTTGCTTCTCAGAGTTCTCACTAACTCTGGTGTGCACTCCTTGCACTACCTTGAGAGTCCCGAACACTCAAAAATTCGCATAGATAGGGAATCGTATCTATTCCTACAAAGGGAACATTTATACACTCATGGAATTCATAAACATGTAGAGTAAAAAATAAGAAAAAAAACACCCATTCACAGATAACAGACATAGGGATTCATATGCAAGGAAATCTTCTTTTTATATTAAATATGAATGCTTTTTACAATGTTTACAAGACTGGACTGCAACAAAGTCTCAGTTCTTCTCGCCTCTCCTCTCCATAATTCTCCTCTCTTGAGAGCTATATCTCTTATCATGCTCTTTTCATGCATTATAATTTGAATACATTGATATTTTTACAAAAAGGGGCTTCTCGAGGCTTCCTCCACCTACTATATTAAATTACAATTAATTTACAACTCATCTGAACCAGATCTAAGATCATTTTCCTATCATCCATTAAAGGCGACTTACATACATCCTGTACAAATACAATGAATCTACCCTTCTCGAGCCTTTACAACATTAATTACTTTAAATTTTACATTTAAACCCAAAATGAGAAGGTTGGTGCTTCTCTCTCCTCGGGATTTTCTCCCTCCATGTACATTGTTGCGCTGGCTACTGACACGCTGTTGATTAGGAGTGATGCTCATGCATCCAAATGGGGGGTAGCTCCCCCCTCTAACCTCCCCTGCATCAAAATGGGGGGTAGCTCCCCCCTCTAATTGTGCAAAGAATATACCACATAACTAACATCTTTGATGTACATATCATTCATAATAATATTTTAAATAAGTGCACTCATGAAAGTATTATTAGTATATAGATAATTTCACTCATTTAATTAGAAGGGACGTTTATAGATAAATTAGGTTGATTTTTTGGGCAAGTTTGAAATGGAAGTTAAACACTAGAGACATGCATTAATACAATTTATTCATTTATTATTATTGTAATTTTTTTTTATTTAAAAGTGAATTAGCATGTCCATACACACTAAATGAGTTAGAAAAACATAAATGAGTAAAAATAGAAAAGATAGTTGGGAGTTGGGTGAATAAAATGTATTTAATTTAATTAGAAATTGAAATTATGCATGAAGGAGACATGGTGGGATGACAAATAATCATATTATTGAATCAGTAATTAAGAATTGTGCATGAAAAGGCATGTGACATTTTGCACAAGTACTATAAGATGGGACGGAGGTGGTCATGGAAGGAACCTTATTCTCTCTAATGCTCGATGGTTTTGCTAATGTTTGGTTTGGGAATGAGGACTCCATATCTACACAATATATTGGTGAAGAGGAAAAACCATTTATCTATTTCTATTTTGTACACGCATTCATACAACCCTTGTAGATTGGGGTTCAAGGGAAGAACAATACCCTTAGGATATGGTAGGAAGGTCAACCAATAAGTTTTCACTGAATTGGCAAGATAATAATTGGAGATGAACTTGGGAGCAATCTTTTGAATCAAGCTTGGAAATGAGAACTCGGGAGAGTACTCATCTACAACCATTTGAGAAAGAGGTATGATTCTAGAATTTAATTAAGTGTTTATATAAATTGTTATTCAAATTTTTTTGGGGGGGTTGAACATTGGATTTTTATGAATTTTTTTATCTTGCGTAGAAATGTTAGATCTCATAAGAACCATTAGTATAGAAATATTATATCTCATAAGAGCCATTGGTATAACCTTAAATCCAACTTAAATCTCTATTCAAAACCTTAGTGCTTTTAGAGAACGAACAATTTTAGGGGTTAAATTTCACCCATGGGTTATTTTTCCATGTTTTTTCCCCAAAAACATTCACCAATTTCCATTTTTTCTAAAAATTATTTGCCCAAATTCTATAGAATAAAATTATTTTACCTTAAAAATTGCCACAAATTTATAGAAACTATATAAAATACTTATAAATTTTAATATTTTTACAATCGCCAAACATTTTATACTTTGCATGTTAAGGACTAGTAAGTTTAGTCAAGGTCTCCACATTTTAAGATAAATTTTCATCCCTAAAATTATCCATGTTTTAGAGAATCGCTTAGCTATTTTTTAAATATGTGAGAAAATTTCTTCCATACCTTCTTGTTTGGGCATACCCTACAATGGTGAAAAGTGTGTGCAACACTTGGATACACAAAGATATGTTTCCCTTTATCCACTTACGACGCATTACAACAGTTTTGTTAGAAGGAACCAAAGCAAGAAATCAATTTTGCAAGGGATTCCTTCTAGGTTTCCTTCGTATAACTAAAAATATTATTATATACAATATGTTGATCACATTTCCTTAAGTAGTTTCTATAGACTTTCTTGATTGAATTGTATTATTCATTTAAGTTGAGAACTTCTATTTACTTCAAGTGTAGGGATTGTTCCTTTTTTAATTTGAAATATTTTCCAATTTTCTTATCTGAGAAAACTCAGGGTTATGTGAATATAAAGACGTATTTTTAGAAAGTTCTTCCATGTTAGTTTTTTCCTTAACTGAATGTTGTACATGAAGTTATATATGTAAATGATGTCGATATTTTGATTCATACATTTAAATAAAATAAATTTATTATATTTATAATTAGAAAGTATAATACAAATTATAAGTTTTAAACCTATGAAGTAAAAAAATGCACACAAATTCTTAAGCAAAACAAAAATTAATCAATGGCTCATACACATAGTACATACAAATTTATGATGGAAACTCTTAACCCAAAGAAAACCAACCTTCCTTGGTGTTGCACCTCTCAACTCTTCAGTGTACTAATTTTCACCATTTACAATAAAATCTATACAATATTTTAGTTATTCTATAGCTACCAAAACACTAATCCCTTAATTGATGATTAATTTAGAAAACCGCTAAAATAAACAAAAAACACTAAAATAACAAAAACCGCCCAAATTGTTTTTTGGGGGGGAATTGCCTCGAACCCTGTCAGCTAGATTGAGCACATGGGGAAATCTTGTCCCCACTTGGGACCCCCCTCATGCAACTCCCAAAGCACACGTCCACACAAAGCTACAGGTGATGGGATCCTCAAATCTGACACACTCCTCACACACATGCAAATAATATAACACCTACCCAACACAAATGTGTTGTTAATTATATGACATATCTTACATTGCTTGATACACCTTGATTAAAAAATATAATACAAGATGAGTTGTTGATTAAAGGAGATATATTTCATTCCTTGATAGATTATTATGGTATTTGCATATATCAATAGCATATATACTAATCATGTCCATTTTTTAATCAGGTTGTGCATAAAAAGAGATCAATATGTAGAAGATTCAATTATGTAAGCATATTAAAAGAGAAAATCTAATTATAATAATTGATTTTAGACTTATGATTACAAATTTAGTGGCAGTTAAAACATAATTGAATAGAAAAATGTTTAATAGTTTGTTTGGATGTGGGTAAATAGAAATGGAATTATCAATTGCTATAGAGGACCAAATTGTTCTAATAATCAATTCAACAATTATACTATCAAATAGAAATACATCTTATGATCAAAAGGTGATTGTTACAACATAATATGAGGGAGATGTGTAATTCCTTCTATACTCAACATAGAGTTGACAAGTGACATTTAAAAAAAATATTTCAATGTCAGTCATAAAAAAAATATTTTTATATCATGTGTGTATATATGTGTGTGTGTGTGTGTGTGCATGTGTTATATTAACCCATTTTAATTCCAAATTTTTCTAATCGACTCATTTTAACTCCAAATTTGTCATGCTTTAAGAGGGATCGAATTCCTTAGGGTAAAAAAAAAAAATTCAAATTAAAAAGAATTGAGTAAAGGTTTACACTTAGAGGAATTTGATCCATGTTGACTCATGATAAATACCGATTTAAATGGATTTATAGTGATTCATATCAATTACTCAAAAATAATCAAGTAACATTTCATAGGATGGTGGATAGCACTACAAATTCTGGTATTTCATGATGTTAAAACAATCCTTTCGTCTGTCATTCAACACATTTGTTGAGGGTAACAACATAATTGTGTTGTTGAACCCTTCACATTGTTTATTAAAAATGATGTGCCAATCAAAGTTGCATTTGAGATTTAAAAATATGCATTCAAGTAATAAGTTGAATTTAGAAAATGGGAGAGAAGACATTGTTCACACACAAAACCTGTTTTTTATATGTTCTTATTCAATCAACATAGGCACATATAAAGACATTAAGTTTAGTTTTAAGATATAATTATCATCTTAGTCACTCAATCCATTTGTTGAGAGAATCTCTCAGTCACACACACCTAAATAGGATTTAAGATCTCTCCAAGATCTAACAAACACCTAAATAACAAAGTGAATCACTCAAATAGAGATAATCTTTACATTACAATTAACAAACCACAATTGAAATGGACAACGAAATGGTCTTTAAACAAAAATTTCTATGGATTCCGATCTATGGATTACTGTAATGTTAATCCTTCCTTAAAAATTAAATTTTGACTAACCACGATGATTCGATGATCATCGAAAATTAAATCAGAACCAATTAGACATGAAAAACAAAAGGGCACATAGAAAAGTCCCTCATGGTTACGAGACCACAACTACAGTTTGTCAAAGCTGATGGGATGGAGAGTGTGAGTGATGTTTTTAACAATAATGAAATTAGAGAGAATGACACTACACAGTGATATAGGAGAAACAAACACACTATAGAGAGCCAATTGATCAATGAGATGTCATGATCCCAACTCTATGATGTAGAGTGTTTTTCAATAACACATATATGACGGTCAAAACTAATTTAAAAAGATTTCAAGTGTATACCTTTTTTCTACCTTTTTTCGTGACAATGCTCAGCTCTAATAGTTGAAATTGTGTGCTCATGAAAAAAAAAATATTTGCACTCAAAGGGGTTGGATCCAATGGTGAAAAGAAATGCGTTTTTCACCATTGAACAAGGGTCAACTTTCATGAGGATGGTTTTGTGAGCCATGGGGTCACTTTGAGATACGATATTATATTAAATATGGTCTCATGACCTATGCATAAATAAGTGGATGAAATCCCACCTCCATGTCCTTCAAATTCTAAAAAGTTGAGGTGGTTTTCCTGAATGGTTGGGAGGTGGTTTGCCTAAATGATTGGAAGGTGGTTGGGACGTAGGTCTCACACTCTTCCCACCCTAATTTGATATGAAACTTGGTTGCCTATTAATCTTTTTTTTTTTTTTAACGAAAACGGTTATAGTTTATATTAGAGGGGTGGCAAAGCCACAAATTCAGTTACAATTTTCCCCGAGTTTCTTCGGTCCTACAATCAGAATACAAATTGTGATGCAACACTGTTTCAGCATAAGATCCATCGTTGTTTCAGCATAATTTCTAGCACTATGTTTCAGCATCTATTTCAGCACTATGTTTCAACAACTGTGTTTCAGCAACTATGTTTCTGCAACTATATTTCAGCAACTGTATTTCAGCACTATGTTTCAGCAACTGTGTTTCTGCAACTGTGTTTCAGCACTGTATTTCAGCATATGTAACAGCACTGTGTTTCAGCTGTTACAACACCGTGTTTCAGCATAAGTTCCAGCGTTGTTTCGGCACTGTGTTTCAGCTTCTGTGTTCCAGCATCTGTTTCCAGCATCTGTGTTCCAGCATCTGTGTTTCTGCATCTGTGTTCCAGCTCTGTTTCAGCACTGTGGTCCAGCTCTGTTACAGCACTGTGTTTCAGCTTCTGTTCCGGCTATCTTTCTCAGGCGTCTGCTGCCTTCTACATTCTTTTACAAGCTGATGTCCTTTTCAAGGAATGCATTTTTTAACTGGATCCCCACCGTTTACGCTGAGTTCTCCTTGGGGAAAAAGACAACCTTCGTTGGCTAGTTTGTTTGCTTCTTTATTTGAGTCTCTGAGAATATGATATCTCTTGAAGGAGGTGAAATATTTTAAAATGTATCTTAACCTTTGCAAGTTATTGTTTAGCCCAGCATCTTTAAACTGTCCTCTTGAGTGTATTATTTTGATCAAGATCTCAGAATCTCCAAATGCTTGTAGCTCCCGGTGGCCTCTTTCCCTGGCTATCTGGCAAACTTTGATCAAACTCATTTCTGCTTGATTATTGGTTCGTTGTCCAAGACCCCAACAAAAGGTTGCTAGTTTCTCCCCTTCGTTGGAATAAATGATTCCTCCTGCTCCCGCTGTCCCAGGGTTTCCTTTGGAGGCGCCGTAAAAAAAGACTGAGATTTTGCCTTGTTTTTTCCACCAACTCTGAAATATGTCATGGTTGTCTCTTATCCTCCATTCTATTTCAAGATGGGGTTTTTCCGCGCTATGGGTTCGAAGATTCAGCACGGAGGGGCCGAGCCACTCCTTTTCTTCCTGCAGAATCGAGGTGTCGGTTTTGTGATTTTGGGAGCTCAAAGTTTCTAGTAGGAGGCCTTTTGCTTTCGCTGCTACCATTTGGGGGTTCCATTCTGTGTTATTGAAGATTTGCTCATTTCTTGCTAGCCATAGATTCCAGCACACGTACTTGGGGATGGAGATCCAGATTCTGGCCCATAATGTTTTCAGGGAGAGCGAAGGATATCTATCCTTCCAGCTAGTGAATAGATCCACTACTGAAATGTTGGTGGGAACAGCGACCTTGAGGCCTTGGAGTGTAAGCTGCCAGACTTTGTTTGCGAAATGACAGCCTACAAATAAGTGATCCGAGGTT
>JZKD02S1425987.1:367840-381268 GCA_000966675.3 Picea glauca | reverse complement strand
TTAGATATTGTAATATCTTATGTCAATATACAAAATTAAAAATATGATAATAAAAAATTTAATGTAATTTAATGAAGCAAGTTAAAAATGGACAAATTTAAACATTATAATTTTAAATTAATAAAATTATTGTATATTCAACATCTTAGAATACTCTTATTACAATAGAATTGTGTAATGTTAATGTTTGATATATGCAATTTCATCAATTTTATTTTTCATTGGAATAATCCGCTTTCATCAATTTTATCTTTCATGAAATTAAAGCACTTTTTCTCTTCATTGGATCAAATCACATTTCCCCAACTATTGATAAATAAATTATTTCTATGCTATTTGATAATGAGGAAGGTTAAAACCATTAATGTTAGAATGATTGATGTGTGTAAAATAAAATGGAAGGAAATAGAAAATTCAAGATTTTTTGTTACCACATTATTAAGTGATAAAATTCAAGTTAAAATAAAATAATTTTATATTTATTATTTTTTTAATGTTAAATTGACCATTTTTTGAACTCCTCTACTACAATTGATTTTTTTTAATGATTAGTTTTATTTATTTATATCAATTAAGTTTTCTTTAAATTATTAGTTTTATTTATTTGTATTTTTAAATTTGTGAGTTTAATTCCATTGTGGATTTGAGATTAATGTTAATGGTTGAATTTTTTCATGTTAGTTGGATGCCCAAATATACAATCGAGATAAGGATCCCCTCTTTAAGTTAGATTATATTGAGTTAGATATGATAAGCTATTCCAAATTCCATTATTGATTTCACAGTAAAGTCAATGGAATGGTTGACTTTCTTCATATTTGTTAGAAGTCCAAATTTACAATCGAAATAAGGATCCCCTCTTTAAATTAATTATATTGAGTTAGATATGACATGTGTAAGGTTTTTGGCTAGAAGGGCATGGAGACCTTTTCCCAAGTCCTCAAGGAGATGGAACTTGGGGTTGCTCTCACACCCAAGAGTTTCACTAGTTGGGAAAGTGGGCACCTTGGGCATGCAGACACGCCAAGGGCCTTTCCCAAGCATGAGAAAAAGCATGGGGTGGAAGAAACTAAGAGAGGGGCCACACCAAAGAGGTTGGGGTGTGTCGGCATGAGGATCGCACCAAGGTTAGGGCATGTTGATCCCAAGGGATGTGATGGTTAATAGATGCATAGGGTCATTTGGGAGACCGAGTCCATGAACGGGCACGACGATTCATTTGGACGTGATGGTTAGCGAAGGGGTGAGATACACCTAAAGGATGTGACGATTCACAATGGTGAGCTTTGGAGTCCATATAAGAGAACAAGGGTGCACGACCAAGGAAGACATATCTGCACAATAAGAAGAGAAAGATCATCTCTGTGATTCTGAGGTAGAATTGGATGAAAAGAGCTAAGCTCCCTCTAGAAGACAAGTCGATCCACGTGGGAGGACTTGTGTTGGCTTGAGGTGATTTAGAGGATAGAGTTAGGGAAACCATATTTTGGGATGATTATGGGAAAAGTCTTGTTGCGGGTCTGAGTGACGAAAATATGAGATAAAATGGTAGGTCTATGTGAAGTCTTGTGACAAAGAAGAGATGGTGAGTCTATGGTGGATGCACGTTTGGGGTGCTCCACATGTATTGTGAAAATTGTTAGGATGGATGAGTCTTGGTGTGACGAATCTGTGTATGAGTGACTTAGTCAGGTGAGATGAGTTATATGACTCTACCCAAGTTGTAAACCAAGCAAATGGTGGTCATATTGTAATTGTTTCATAATAATAAGAATTAGTCAGGTGTTAGTCACATCTTATGTCACTCACACTATATATGTGTGTATCTTATTTATTTCACAAGTGTTCTCTTCATTTCATGGATGTATGCTTACATGACTAAGTGTTAATATTGTTAACAAATTGTCTAAGTATACAAGAGTTGCACTAGAGTAGGAGTGTGACTCGCCCATACCCTAGAAAATAGTATGGGTATTCCTTAGGTGAAGTGGTGTAGTCTGAAGAATTATCCTTGGTGTTTCCAAGAAACCAAGTGTGAAATGTCATGGTGTCACACACTCTCAAGAGGTACATGATTGTATGATTTGGGCAGGCACAATGTGGTGACATGGAAATGATATTAGGGCTTGTTTGTTGCATATTTTGAAGAAGGGTTGAGAGATCTTCACCACTATATCGATGATAGAGGGTATCAAATATTGTTTGTCACGTATTTTGAAGAAGGGTTAGTGATCTCTTCACCACTATCTCAATGATACATGGAACTAGAGAAAAATTTGAAGACAATTTGTTGCAGAGACAATTTAGTGGGAAGGTTCGTAGACTTGGTGAATAGTTCGATGGAGTGAAATAGTTCATCATAGATACTTTGCATTACACTTATGATAGAGGTTCCAGTTGACAGTGCTGTGGAATTTGATATAGGTCCACACCTTGTATAGACCAAGATAAATTTTTGTGGTGAAACAAAGCACTCAGACAAGGTGGGTGATAACAGAATTCATCATAGGAATTTCCACATACATGATCATAGAGACAGTCTGGGAACGTACTTGGGTGGTTTGATTTGCAATAGAAGTAAGTGCTAGACCTTTTTTTCACAGCTTGACGAGACCAAGTGCATAGTTCGTTTGGTGAACCAATCACTTGGGCAAGGCGGACAAATGTAAGACTTGCTTCAGATCTAACCACATAAGTGATTGTAGAAATGGTCATAGAGGATGATTGTAGAAGTGATCGTAAAGGGGAGAAATTATGGGTTGAAACAAGTGGAAGCACTTAGGTGAGAGGGACAACTTGATGTGACCTAGAGTAGCTTCATAGCAAGGCAGTTGGTTGGGCACACTTCTATCATGACATCTTTGTGTCGTGCATCGTCGAGAACAACAATTGAGTCAAGTTGTGTTGTTGGATGAGTGGGTTAAACACAACCTTCATATGAGGTAGCACTTTACATAGTTATGAAATCCAGTTAGAAGCAATATGAGTTAACGTTCGGGCAGTGTGTAAATGGTGATTTGAAGTGAAAACAATCAAGGTGCAAAGATGGAAATGTATATTTTAAGCTTGCACAATAAATTACTGCAAATAGATTCTTAATAAAAACAAAAAAATTATAATGGTAGCCACACACATTACATAGACATTTTTACCTAGGAAACCCAAACCGGGAAAAATAAAAACCTATTTTAGAGATTCACCTCTAATTTCTTATTCATCATGTCTTGGGATCATATATATATATATATCTGATCCCAAGACATCGAAACCCTTAATCCATTGACCCAGAATAGTCAACAACTCTAATTCCTTAACCACGATTAGAAAATCATGTGTTGAAAAACCACTAAAAATGAATGCAAAAAACACATGAAGAATATAACACATACCCAACATGAAGACATTGGAGATGAGTTTGGTCGGTTTCATGAGAAGTTTGGTACTTAGATGGAATTTTGAAGTGGACGGATTGAATCACCCTTTTATCACAACGAATGTGCTTTCAAGTTTGTGTAGCTATAGACGGTGATTGAGGGGAGTTCATGCAAAGAGTCGGTGGCTTGGGCAAGTGAAGGTGAAAGGCAAGAGACTTAGAACATGGTTGCAACCAAGGATGTTGTTGGAAAGTTGTGGTTTGTTTTGAGTTCTTACATTTCCTAAGTGTTGTGGTGGGTTCTTTGGAGGGGAATTCATATGACTTGGTGGTTGAAGTGAAATATGTTTCCTTCGGGAAAATCGACAGACTTGAGGGTGAATCAGTGGTGAAAATTTGAAGAAGTCATGTAGCAGTTTGGGACACCCTGATTTGAGTGAATGTGTAGAGAGCTTCGGGTTACTTGCTTGGAAAATTCCAGTGGTGGAATTAGGCAGATTTTGATGTAGCCATGGAAGTGTCTTGAGGAAGTTTCCTAACTCTTTGATGAGCTGCATTAGATAGGTCATTGCGGTGAAGTAGGCAACGAGGGATGGATATGTCGAATTTGAGAGGATGGATAAGATACCTTAGCGAGTTGGGTCATGGGATGACTTTCGAATTGAGATGACAGTGCTAGAGTTTGGATGCTTCTAGCAGATGGATGCAGTTAGTAAAGAAGTCGACCAAGAATTTTTGGCAGTTACCCTGAATGGGAAGAATGTAGACCAGGTGACTTGGGTAGTTATTTCTAACCTTTGGTATGGGACATTGGATGAGGAAGAGCACACCTTGGTGACTTTTGGATGATTGTGTGATGACTCAGAGACCTATCTGGGTCATTGGTTGAGGTTGGCAAGAGTATTGGATCAAATGTGTCTAAGGCATGGAAGTTCTTTGAGGTGAATCATTCTACTTGGAGAACTTTGGAAAAAAAATTGGGACATTTGAAGAGTGTAAGTATGTTGGCCACACTCATCACATATGTTGAGTTGTAGAGAGGTGACTCAACAAAAGGAGGTAAGTTGAGGAATTTATTTGGTTTCTAGGATTGTGTGGACATGAATATTGTAGCGTGAAGAGATTACTTGGACATGGGTGTTTCTCTTATCTTAGGAAATATGGTTGAGGGTGAAGCCTAACCATTCCTAGGCATAGATAGGTAGACATAGGAGCATGACCAGGTGATAAAGTAGTGGTGAAAAGGAAGTTTGGATGTGTAGCTCTTGAAGCATATAGGATGTTTCATATACGAAGACGTAGATGAAGATGGGGAGAATTTGGCCAAGGAAGCCATATTTTTGTGCCTAATCCCAATTTAAGTGACAAGGGCAGAGTTGGTTGGATGTGCAAACATAAGATGCATGAAGATTACCAGTGACTCTTAAAAAAATTGTATGCGATGAAGAATGTGTATAGAATATTGGCTAATTGTTCCATGAGGCAGATAACATAGTCAATTTTCCATGGATGACTTTGTTTTGGGGCGACTTCATAGTGTAGCAAGGTGAGGGACAACATTGCCTTAGGGTTTGAGGTTGTTGTGCAGATGGGATGAATTTCCAAAGGAAGTGAACAATATGTGCATGAAGGTGTATATAATCAAGGAATGTTATGATTGGACTGACCATTCAACTAGTTCATGAATTGGGCAAGAACAATAGCATGATAAGGGGGTCAAAGTACAGATGCACTAGTAGGCTCAAATTGAAACACTTTGACATTATGGAGGATATCCTTGACGAAGATTAGATGATGAAATCCACAGTGAGGAAAGGGTGGACACTTGCATTATTATTTGGATTTGGATGGAGTGATATAGATGTGAACATAAAAGACTAAGTTTGAGCATGGAGATGCATATTTCAAGAAATGGATGTGACAGTTGGATTGATCACCCAACCGGTGAAAGAATTGAGGATATCATTGTGTAGAGAAATTATAGAGGTGGTCAAAGTATGGGCGCAACAATAAGATAACTTGAGTTCAACACTTAGACATTTTTCATGAGGTTGTAGCAACAGTTGAGGAAACAACAACAAAATAGAGTGTTATCATTGTAGCAGGACATGGACAACTTAGACATTGCAGATAGATTTTGGGAAGAGACGTCTTTCCAATGTAACAGATAGATTGGTCACACACAACTTTGGGCAAGGAAGTGTAGATGGTTTCATATGTTGCAAATGATTGCAGTGTGAGTTGGAAACTTGGGGTTTCCACTTTGACAAAACTTAGGGTTTCCACTTGGAATGAAACTTCAAGTTTTCCCTTGGAACGAAACTTGGGGTTTCCATTTGAAAAAACTTGAGGTTTCCACTTGGAACGAAACTTTGGGTTTTTTGCAGACTTAGTTAGGTAGGGGGCATGATTTCGAGTGGGAACTTAGAGATCGCAAACTTTGTGGATGGTTTTGGGGAAGACAATAACTTGAGGTGGCAGAGGATATAAGGTCTTCGACTAGAAGGGCGCAAAGACCCTTTCCGAAGTCCTTAAGGAGATGGAACTTGGGTTTTTTTCAACACCCAAGAGTCGCACTAGTTGGGAAAGTGGGTGCCTTGGGCATGTCTATGCATCAAGGGGATTGCTCAAGCATGAGGAAAAACATGGGTCGAAAGCAACCAAGAGAAGGGGCACACCAAATAGGTTAGGGAACATTAGCATGAGGAGTGCACCAAGGTTGGGTCGCATTGGTTGACGTGAGAATAGGTTCATTTGGGTGACCAAGTCCACGAAGGTGAATGGAGATTCATTTGGGCATGATGGTTCACGAAGGGGTGAGACACAACCAAAGAAAACAACAATTCATGATGATGACCTTTGGAGTCCATATAAGAGAACAAGGATGCACAGTCAAGAAAGGAATATTTTCATAACAAGAAGAACAAGAACAACTATGTTGTTCTGAGACAGACTTTGATGAAGAGAGGCAAGCTCCCTCAACGAGCCATGTCGCTCCACATAAGAGGACTTGTTCTTCCTTGAGGTGATTATGTGGATAGAGTTGGAGAAACCTTCTTTTGGATTGAGTATGGGGAAGTCTTGTTGCACGTATGAGTGAGGTATCTATGAGATAGAACTGCAGGTTTGTGCAAAGTCTTGTGATAGAGAAGATACAATGAGTCTATGGTGGATGCACATTTGGGGTGATCTGTAAGATTTGTGAAAGTTGTTACGATGGACGAGTCTTGGTGTGATGAGCCTATGTATGGGTGTCTTGGTGAAGTGAGGCAAGTCGTGAGACTTTTTCCAAGTTGTAAATTGAGCCAATAGTGCTCCTATTGTAACTTTTTTCTTGGTGTCACTCACACTATATATGTGTGTCTCTTGTTTTTTTCGCAAGTGTTCTCTTCATTTCATGTATGTATGCTTAAATGAATATGTGTTAAGAGTGTTAACAAATTGTCTAAGTATACAAAATCTCTAGTAGAGTAGGAGTGTGACTCACTCGTAGCCTAGAATAGAGTATGAGTATGCTCTAGGTGAATAGTGTTGCCAAGTAGCCAAGTGAGAAAAGTGGCCTAGAATAAAGTATGGGTATGCTCTAGGTGAAGAGTGTTTCATCTTTAAAATATTAATTCAATTTACGTATTTATTCAAGTTAGAATACATTGAGTTATATATACTGAGCTACCATAAATATTGCAAAATTTCAAAATTTGTGAAAAAAATTCCATTGCAAGAATAACTAGATAATTTTGCCATTTCAAAATAACTAGATATCGAATGAGAAATATGATTTTCACAACTTAGATAATTTTTCCATTTCAAAATAACTATCTAATGAGAAATATGATTTTCACAACTAAGAAATAGTTTAGGAGTTGATCTGCTCATAGATTAGTATAAGGGAGAGGTCTGTTGGTTTGAATAGCTTTGTAAATGGCACTAATTTGATATGATGGTCATTAATTTCATACCAAATGTTCTCCATATAAATACCATTTCGGTTCAAATACTTTGAATCTCTTACGTATGTGATAGAATGATCCCCATTATCGACTGCAACCTCAAGTACTACCGGATTATATTTACAATTCTCGGCCCCACTACTACGTTGTGGTTCCATTTGTTGACTGAGATCCAAAAATTTGAGATGCAACATCATCCCCTCCCACCGAAAAATTTCAAGAAGATCCAAAATCAAAGTATGTGGAAAACCAAAAATTGTAGTTTGATACCTTACATCGAAGACCTTATCACATGAATCTTGCTAACTTCTACTGGGTGCATTGTTATGTGTTATCTAGGCTTTAAATGCATTGATTCTTTCTGTAAAGTTGAACATATGATGTGTTGTTAAAAACCTAGTATTATTGTCATTCATATCTTTATCTTCAAATTTACCTTATGTGAGGTAGTAGAGAAGGTCGAATTCCTCCCCTTTGTCCACCCAGAATGTAACCATTATATCATTGTCAACCTTATCGAAGCGAGCACATCAGGCTTTGCAAGTTACTTGACTTGGGTATGTGCCGCAGAGGTCTTCCTCTAAGCCCATTACATAGTATTCCTATATTATTATCTACAAAATATAATACAAAGTACCTGCAATGTCCCCTCCCTATCCCAAGGGAAGAATCAAATGGTCCTTCCATCCAGGAAATCTCTTCTCCATCCACTCCACTACGACAACTGTTATGTTACGATTATATGGTCCTTGTTCACCATTTTTCACACTGATATTAGCTATTTTTCATATTTATAGGAATAAGGAGTAAATTAGGGTTGTCATGGAGTCATATGGTATGTAGTATTGAGGAGAGCTCGGAGTTGGGATCCTCATGAAATCTCTTCTTGTGGCTTCCATGGCTAAGATACACTGGAGTGTCACACTTAAATAACATGTACCAAACACATTGTGTTCGAAAACACATGTATTCAAACAGAGGATGAACACCTTCAGTAACCACTCACATAACCAGATCAAATATCAATACACTGATGTTTTCACGTGGTAAAACCCCTGCGGGGAAACATCCATGGCCCCAACCAACATGGCTACTTGGAGCGGTTTATTAATGCAAAAGATAAATATTGCATATAGATATTACAAGAGAGTTTCTCATGATAAATCATTGGCAAATGAACCTCCATTCTCTTTAAATAGAGATCATGGACCAATCGGGTGTTAAGCCACGGATCAATGGTCATTAAGATCGAGGAGAATATGAACCTTTGGATCAATCTATGTCGGGAACATATCGTGACCGTCAGATTTTCTAACTACGAATGCATACTAATGCATACTAAAGAAACACACTAAGAAACAAACTTTTACCTAACAACAAATTAGACCAAGTAGATCTTAACTAATTCCTAGGTGTCTAAATATCCTATCATCCCCCCTTAAGAACAACTTGGGATAGGATTGAATGATTTACAATAGTTACATAATAGGAGAAGGAAGGAGGCATGCGATCCTATCCCCCCTTAATAAAAACTTCTTTAACTCCTAACATAGATCGAAGTTTGGAAAACTTCGCTTTTGTAAGAGACTTTGTGAAAATGTCTGCAACTTGATCTTTTGTAGGGAAAAAGAGTACTTCAATAACTTGATCATGAATGATATTTCTAATGAAGTGAATGTGTAGATCGAAGTGCTTTCTACGCTGATGTTGAACTGGGCCTTTGGCAAGCTTGATGGCACTCTGATTGTCACACCAAAGTTTGGTTGGATGTTGCTGGTGAAATCCAAACTCTGAAAGGATTTGTCAAAGCCACAAGGCTTCCTGACTTGCATTTACCGCTACTCGATACTCTACTTCTACTCAATAAAGTGCAATAGCATGTTTTTTCTTACAGGCCCAAGTGACAGTTCCTGAACCAAGGCTGAAAACAAAACCTACAGTAGACTTCCGATCATTAGGGTCGTCCGCCCAATATGAATCAGTGAAACCAACCAATAAAAGAGTCCCCCCTGAACTATAATGTATCCCAAACTGAATTGTACCACTGACATAGAGAAGTATCCTTTTAGTTGTTTTCCAATGGATTTCATGGGGTTTTTTCATATACCAGGAAATAATACCAACAACAAAGGAAAGATCAGGACGAGTATGAGTCAAGTATAAGAGGCTACCAACTAACTAATAGTACAGGGTGGAATCAACTTTGGGAGAAGTACAGGTGGTAGTAAGATTGACTCCAGACTGGAAGGGAGAAGGGGTTGTTTACAATCATCCATGTGAAAGCGATGAAGAAGGTCACAAGCATACTTAGACTGGGAAAGAAAAATTCCTTCATTTGTTTGCAAAACTTGGAGGCCAAGGAAATAGTGCAAAAAATCTAAGTCTGACATTTCAAATTTCTTCTTAAGGATGGTTTTCACATGGTTTAAAATTTTTGAGTCACTACCAGTAAGGATAAGGTCATGAAAATAAAGGACAAGGATTATGATATGGCTTCCTACTTTCTTGGTATAGACATTGGGATCGTAATGACATCTAGAGAATCCAGTGTCAATAAGAATGTTGTCCATTTTTGCATACCAAGCTTGGGCAGCTTGGTTAAGATCATAAAGATATTTCTTAAGGTGACAAACAAGGATAGAGTCATTCTGGACATAGCCAGGAGGTTGTTCCATGTATATTTCTTCTTGCAAATATCCATGCAAGAAGGTGGATTTAACATCCATCTGATGGACCTCCCATTTATGTTAGGCAGCAAGGGAAAGAACAAGTCAGATGGAATTCATTTTGGCTATAGGGGTGAAGGTTTCATTATAGTCAATTCCTACAACTTGGGAAAATCCTTTGGCAACTAACTGAGCCTTGTGCCTTTAAACACTTCCATCTGATGCATACTTATTTCTGTAGACCCATTTACATATGACAAGTTTTATTCCTTTTGGAAGAGGTACAAGATCCCAAGTAACGTTTTCCACTAAAGAACAATACTCTTCATTCATTGTTGTATCCCAATCTGGATGACCTAAAGCTTCTGCAAATGTCTCTGGGTCACGAGCCTCTAAAACTTTATCCAAAAGAGAAGAGGCTCGTTGGAACTGTGAACATGTTCGATGCTAATTTGAAGGATCACCGACAAGACCACTAGTTGCTTCTTGTGTTGAACAAACCCATCTAGGAAGCGGTGGAACTAGTTTTGGTTTAGGTTCAAAGGACTCATCTCGAGGAAGGTGAGTAGGAAGAGGTGGATTTTCATCCTCAGTGTCATCATCTGAAGAAGAAACTAGAATAGGAAAAGAATAATGCACAAACATTGAAGATGGCTCACAGGCCGAAGAAGGCACAATCGTCGAAGTAGGCTCGCAGGGCAAGAGATTTTCATAAAATTTAACATCTCTCTTAATAATAATTTCATTACAATGTGGTTGAAGAAGTTTATAACCTTTGACATCTTCAGAATAACCAACAAATATACACTTCTCACTTTTAGGCTGTAATGTTTTTCTTTTGTCATCAAGAATGTGAGCCCATGCTATGATACCAAATACACGAAAGTGACATACATCTGGTTTAATTTTAGACCAATCTTCTTCCGTTGTTATATTTTTAAGAGCCATTGTGGGAGTGTGATTTACTATGTAATTTTCACAGTTGATTTATTCCGCCCAATACTTTAGACTTAATCCCTTAGATTGGATCATACAATTAGCCATTTATTTTAGTGTGCGGTTCTTTCTCTTAACAACACCATTTTGTTGTGGTGTATATGGAATAGTGTGTTGCACTTGGATTCCCTGTGTAGTGAAGTAACTTGTAAAATAATTGGTCACATATTCGCCTCCATTATTTGTTCTTAACCTTTGAATTTGATGTCGAGAATTCTTTTCTACAAGGGCCTTGTAGGCCAAAAACTTGTCAAAAACTCCACTCTTAATTTTTAAGAAGTCAACCCAAGTATGTCTGGAAAAGTCATCAATGAAAGTTAAGAAATACTTGCACCGAGAAAAAGAAAGAGTAGAAAGTGGACCACACAAATCACTGTGAACAAGCTACAAAGGGCTTGAGGTGTGCCAAGAGGCACGTTTGCCAAAACTATCCCAATGATGTTTGTCGAGAATACAACCGGCACAAACACCATCTTTGCATGAAACATGAGGAAGAACAGTCACCATTCGTTGATTACATAGTTGTTGCAATGAGAGATAGTTTAGATGACCAAACCGCTCATGCCAAAGTTTTCTCAAGTCATCACTATGAGCAACAAAAACTGATGAAAAATATGATGACCCAAAGTTGTCAACCTTGTACAACCTGGTAATATCATCAACAATTTCAATTGCAAGAACATGCTTAGGATCTTTTAGATCCTTGATTACAACTTGGTGAGGTGAAAAATCTATTGTTTTACCTTCACCTGAATGAGTGATTTGATATACTAATAGAAGGTTACAAAAAAGACTTGGAACACATAATACATCTAAATTTATAGGTTTTATAAAAATTCATTGATTTCACTTTTAACAAGTCGGTTCTTCATAATAATTTTTCAAGTATTTATTTACAATTGTTAAATCATTTTTCCTTCATTTTTCATAATACTTTCCTGATGATGGACCACACTAGTTTGGTCTAAAACGTCGAATATGAAAAAATTGATGCAATGAATTCAGAAGAACAATCTCATCATAATTGGAGACATTGAGAAAATTGATTTTGTATAGACAGAAAATGACACCCATGGACAACAAGTTTCGATTAAATCAACCAATATGAGCTAAAAAGGGGGGAGAAAACATGAAAACAATAATGGAAAAAAATGTTTGAAGAGAGGGCATATAGAAGACAGGTGTCAAATGGATAAAAAACATTGAAAAGTCATTTTCAAGAATGTTACGAGAAGGGAAAATTGTGAAAACACACCAAAATAAAACAACAATACTACATAAACTATTTCAACAAATAGAAGGAGATCAAAGTGAAAAGTGAAAGACTAATTGAAGCTTAACATTCCATGGCGTAAAAAACATATAATAACACAACTAAGAACCAACTCACACAAAATGAGACGTAAAATAGGATGATGGAAATAACTAGATGAGAAATGGGAGGAAAGGTCATATTGAGTATGCAAAAACGATGAGGTAGAAACCAAAAAACAATTTCTTCTACTTTGTGCAACATACTCACAAATCGAGGACAAGTCAAATTTGTACATTAGACATTAGGGATCAACATTTCAGGAGGAACTATTGAAATTTGAGAGGCACAACATGGTTGGCTAAGAAAGTGATGCAGGCAAGAAACAAATGGTTGGAGGAACGTCCATGAGGAAACTAGCCCTTGATGTAAAGTGAAGGGTACTAGACTCATTTGAGTAAACCAAGTTCATAATTTGAGACATGTCATTAAACCACTAGCTTTAGTTATCATAATTACTTTCTTTAATCTTTTGAAAAATAATGCACAAAATGTAAACTTTGTTAATTCATATGGAAATTCAATCTTGTGAACGGTTAATAAAACATATATCTCTCTCTAACTATTAACCATTATGAGACTAGTGGACTAGCTTAAGTGGTTAAGATGTTCTTTTGGCTTCATGTAGGATGTCTTGGAGTCAATCTCCAACACTGATTGCCTTTATTGTGTGTCTCATTTGATGTTCCTAATAAATCCTACACCATAATCAATTCCAATGAATTTATATTAAACATCATCCAAAATAAAACACAAAATATGCTTCTTATATGTTGAAAAAGTATTATCTTTGTAAAGGGGTAAAGAATTTGTGGAGGTTCTCTCAAGTGTAAGACTGGAGATTTCTGAAGAATAAAGAAGATAATACCTTATCGTGGGTGTTTCCTCGCATTGTGGTTTTACCATGTATATCTGGTGTACTTTTTGTCTCTTGTCTCTTTCTTATTATGATTAAATGTTGTTGTTATATGGATAGAATGATAGTCTAGTAAGGTTATTTTGTTTAATATTGGTGTAATATTATTGTTGGAAGATTGGTTGTTGTCATTGATGTCAACCCTAGTCATGGGTTTTGGACCAGAAGATTGATGAAGTTATTTGGACATGAAGGAAAATGAAAATGAAGATACA
>JZKD02S1425987.1:337939-357030 GCA_000966675.3 Picea glauca | reverse complement strand
CAAAGCCTAGAGCATCGGGCCAGTCCAACAATGCTAATGGTGCTTCAAGTCTAGATTATTGGTATTGGTACGATGCCTCCTTCCCACAACACTTTGGCATTCATGGCCTCCATATCCACCACCTCACTCACCATCACACAGGGATTTCCCCACTATTTCCCTTATCTCTGATTTTCGTCCTCAACCTCTCATTCTCCCCTGGCTGTCAAGCTTTGGATTTTTGAGGCCTCTGTATTTTTCCTTCTATCCCTCCCAAGCATTTACGGCCTCTCCACTGTGAATTCTCCCCCCCATAGGCTTATTTTCACCATGCCTCATGAGAGAGGCAAGCCCAAGTGTGGGCTGACCTACTACAGTCAAATAGGCAGGCATCGACGCACTCAACCTGCTACTCTCTCTCCCTTTCCAGGACGAAACCCATCCCATTCTCCCCATTCTTATCAAAACTAGGGCATGGTGTTATCGAGCTAATTGTTCAGTGTGGACACAAATCAATCCCCCTAGATCCAGCTATATCTAGAAAAAAACAAGACAGGACATGGCGCTTTCCATAAGCTTTAATCATTGAATTTACTATCAAACAAGAGATGAGTGACATACCTTTGAATATCGCTTCCTTATATCTTTGTTGTCCTCACTCTGCTCTGGTGCTCTTGTGATATTGTATCTGCAATGACACAAACCAACCAAAGTGAAAGAAACAATAGTATACCCAATGAAAGCTTATACATGTGATCAAGGAGTCATGTAATAAAATGAGAATGATTTTATGGGAAAGAAACATGCCACTGTATTATATTAAGTAAAAGTGGAAGAAAGATACAACTAGATGCCTTGATGTTGTCAGGTTCCTTCCAACAGTTCTTTGCTTCCCACACACTTCTTGCTCCAAGGATTCTGAGACCATGGATCTGATAGCTACTCACAATCTATCTTGACAAAGCAAAGCTCAAAGACAATCCAACAAAAGATCAATCCCAAGCCAAGCTCAATCTAACTTTCTCCATGAGAGCTCCTCTCCTTTTATAGGCTGAAGAGGTGAGGAGGTTAGGATGATCCCACTAAATCATGAAAGCGAGTAAGATCCAAACCATTTGGAGGCCACCTCACCATAGAAACTTCTCCTTCTATAAGCATTGAGAAAACACTTGTTTTTCCCACGTACGAAGGCCATTGCACCCTAGCTATAGTGCAGCCTGCGGAAAATTCGCAGTCTAGATTTAGTACAGCCTACGGAAATCAGGCATTTCCGCATCCTGTGTATAGACCAACCTGTGGAAATCCTCTTTAATAGGGTTTTTACAAAGGAAAATACAACTTCTTATCTCAGGAAAAGTTATTCTCCCTTCTTTCTTCAGAAATTCAGGACATTGATCCTTCTAAAGACAAAAGATAGGCTTACATCATTAATGGTCATAAGGGTGATGAAAATAATGTGTGACAGAGATCCCCCCAAAGTATGAAGTTAGGCTGAAACACTTTGTCAAGTGTGTGTAGAGAACAAGGAACACGTCGATCGGAAACCTGTCAACAAACAAGGAAATATAGTACAATAATATATATCATCACTGAGGTAGGCATTCCCATACTCAAAATATGAATGACTCAAAGCATAAATGTCGACATGTGAACATCCATGTCAAGTAGGATAGGTCATGTTCACCAAACATACACTGTGGATCCATGCCATTATGACTCAACTCTGAACATAGCCACCAAAAATACATTGTGGATCTATGTGTTAAAGACTCAAATTTGAACATAGCCATGAGACATATAATGTGGATCTATGCAACAGTACAAACTGAATATACTCCAACGCAACCTGAATCTGTGAGAAATGATTCAAGGTCTTCATCTCCACCACTCTATAGTACGAATCTAACCATGTGAATTAATGTGTTGAAGTCAAACATGGTAGAAACCACTTGATTACCGGTCATTAGTGAATATCATTAACAAGTGCAAGGGAAGTCACCATTAATGTCAATGACTCCCAAGGTACTCTAGTAAAATCCAACGAATGTGAATTAATGAACTGAAGTCGAACACTCGGTGGAATATCTCGATCAGAGGTCAATAATAAAAACCCACTGTTGAAAGCGAGGACAGTTTCCATTAAGGCATGCAAGTTCCAAGGTACCAATTAGTTTCTAAGTCTAATTCTTGGATAATGAGTTGAAGTCGACAAGAAAAGACTCATCACAGGAGGGCCTTAATGTATCCCCCATCAATGACATGAAACAAGTAACAATATTTGAAGTAGATCAAAGTAACAAGTGATTCAGGACTGACTCAGGGATCATCGACGCAATAGAAGGCTTAAGGATTGCAGAAATGGCCAGTGCAATAGAAGGTTTTCTGGGTTGAACTTCTCTTTGAACATATTGACGACAGGGCAACTGTCTTGGAAACACTGACTCAACAACAGGGATCACAGACCAATTTGTAATCTTATAGAGTATGATCAAGAGAAAAGTGGATTTTCCAACCTAGACACAAGTGAGTGAAAGGGTGTCATGTTCAAAGGTGACTCTTCCATAGAATACAAGTTTAGATGTATTTCTTTCCCAATTTCCCCCCCACCATTTCTGGCGAGTACCTCTTTATTTTTACACAAGCTTGAGGAGGATAACATATGCTTGAACTGTAAGCTCATCCTTCGGATGAGTCCTTCAGAGTATGTTTAACGAACCCTAAGAAGGAGTGGTTCGGTCCCATATGGATCTTTTGATGTTTGTTTTACGATTCCAAAAAAATAAAACTTAGGGGTTTTTCATGTTTAGAGAGTCTGAAAAACACTTAAAGAGAACTCTCTCGGTTCCTTTTTGGTAAATTAGTTTGATGAGACCAAAAAAGTGATAACCTACTTCCCATTAAACGTTCACTTCAAATACTTTTACGAGCGTGAAAAGAACAAGGTCACTCGTCAATCTTCTCATGTTTAGAGAGTCTAAAAAGAGCTTAAAGGGAACTCCAGGAGGTTCCTTTTTCATATAACCTTTACGAGTCCAAAAAAGTGATAAAAGTTTACTCGATTACATTCTCATTGATTTACAAGCATGAGAAATAACAAAGACTAAGATCGGTAACTTATTCTCATGTATTTACAAGCATAATAAAGAACAAAGACTAAGCTTGGGATTGCTTTCATTTTTACGCAAGCTTTAAAACAAAACAAAACTATGCTTGGGATAGATTTTATTTTTTTCACAAGCTTAAAACTAAACAAAACTATGCTTGGACCTGGTTTCATTTTTACACAAGATTGAACTAGAGGAAACTTTGCTTGAGGTAGGTGGTTTCATTTTTACACAAGCTTGAACCAAAGTGAAAACTATGCTTGCGACTTCCCAACGCATGGTTGGTACTTATCCCCCAGCTTAAGACGCTAGTGGCTCAACTTCAGCATGAAGTCCAAAGGCTGGAAGCATTACCACCCAAGCTTCGTTTCATTCAACTAGAAAGGTATATGAAATGAAGCTTCAAATACTAGACAAAGGACTTGACTCAAACAGAGAGGGGGAAGTTGTTTCATTTTTTAACGAGCTTGGCACAGGAGAAGAACTATGCTTGTGAATCCAGGTTCAATCCCCAAACCTCTTTTTCATTTTTTAACGAGCTTGACACAAAAACAGGCACTATGTTCATAACCTTTGTTTCATTTTTTAACAAGGTTTCCACAGAGACGCAAAACTATCCTCACTACTAGTTTCATTTTTTAACAAGTTTGAAATCAGAAAACAATGCTCAAAGCTGGTTTCATTTTTTAACGATCTTGAAATCAGAAAACCATGCTCAAATCTGGTTTCATTTTTTAACGAGCTTGAAATCAGAAAACCATGCTCAAGGCTGGTTTCATTTTTTAATGATCTTTAAATCAGAAAACCTATGCTCAAGGATGGTTTCATTTTTTAATGATCTTGAAATCAGAAAACCTATGCTTAAGGTTGGTTTCATTTTTAATGAGCTTGAAATCAGAAAACCTATGCTCAAGGCTCGTTTCATTTTTTAATGAGCTTGAAATCATAAAACCTATGCTCAAGGTTGGTTTCATTTTTTAATGAGCTTGAAATCAGAAAACCTATGCTCAAGACTGGTTTCATTTTTTAATGAGCTTGAAATCAGAAAACCTATGCTTAAGGATGGTTTCATTTTTTAATGAGATTGAAATCAGAAAACCTATGCTCAAGGCTAGTTTCATTTTTTAATAAGCTTGAAATCAAAAAACCTGTGCTCAACGCTCTCTTCTCGATCATGTCTTCCAAGAGGAAAATGCTCCAGAAAGACACCATGTCGAGGGACTAAACTCAATCATGGCCTCCAAGAGATCTTCACTTGATGGAAGAAACCCACTCTGGAAGGAACACATGTCGAGGGCCACAATAGGGGTAAAGAGATCAGGCTCTAAAATCCTGATCAAAGAGATCACCATGTCAACTACTAGATCCAAATCATCAGAAGCTGAAGTCATGGGAGACAACACCACATAATTGACCTGTGGCAGGGGTGATACCGTTTGCATATACGAACCGTTTAGGGAGGTGATATAGTCAAGAGCGATGAATGAAAGTTGATCAATAGTCACAATTCTTCCATCGTGAGGGAAATATATCACACAAAAAAGAGTGGACACAATAGATTTCATGGCATAGACATAATCCCTCCCAAGGAGTAAAGCGAAATCCAAGGGGTCTTGGACTACCATGACATCAATAAACACAGTCTTCCCTCCCAAAGTTATAGGAAACTGAGGAAGGGTCCCTAAAGGTTGATTGGTTCTTTTGTTAAAAGCTAATAGATTCTGCGTAATCAATGCAAGTTGAGGACAACCCAAATCTTGCCAAGCAATAGAGGAAAAAATACTAACGGATGCACCTTCATCTATTAGCGTTTGAGGAACGTCCCAACCACAAACCTGTACTGTAATCTGGAAAGGAACGTGAGAGGGAAGATGAGGTCCAGTTAGCACACCCCAATTAAAAAGGACGGCTTCATTACTCGAGGGAGGTTCCATGGGAGAAGGAGGAATGCCCCTCAGCACGGTAGATTATGTATCAATGAGAAAAACATGGGCAGTATCGGGTTTACTCTCTAGTGGGAGAGTAGGATCGATCAATGACTAGATCAGATCGACCACTTGGGTTTCATTCTCCAAGGGGAGAATGGGATCAACAGGTGTAAACGGATCGACCACTTGGGTTTCACTCTCTAACGGGAGAGAGGGATCGACCAAATATGGGATTGGATCAACTACTTTGTTAACGGGTTCAATGAAGGACATCACCAGATCGACTTCTTGATCAACGAGATTGATCGACGAAGGGACCAGATTGATCATTCCATTAACTACAGGTGGGTCAAGAGTAAGATTTCGATAAGAAGATGGAAGTTGAGGCTGTGAAACAGTCATGTTTTCCAGGAACTTCAAGGATTCATCCATACGAGGGCAAAGGTGAGTGATATGACTCCCTTTTCATAACATACACGGGAACTTGACTCTACTTTTCTTCTTCCCAATGGTATCTTGACTAGTTGATGGGAGGTCATCGACATGTTGTTCAGAGGTTGACGACATGGGTTGGTGAGGTTGTGTGGACCATGATTCTTTAACCTTGGATAGACCAGGGAAATCCTTAAGAAGATGTCTACCCTTACAAATCCTGCAAGGGTACCTAGGTTTACGGGTTGTTTGGGTGATCTTGACATCATCAACACTCCTAGCATGATTAACAGTAACTGGTTTCTTTCCAACATGTCTGACAATGGTTGGAATTTTGGACCCTTGTTTATTCTTCTTCTTATTATTCTTTTGTTTCTTCTTCTTCTTATCCACTAAGTTACTAGCTTTAGAGCTTTCACTCGGTGAAGAAGATGAAATGGAAGAAGACCTTGCAAGTGAAGAAGGAAAAGAAGATCTTACCAGTGAAGAAGGTGAAGGATCAACATGAGGTTGATGTTCTTAGGGGGAAGTGCTTACAAGTGAAGCACTAACTGCATTCAGGACTACCTGAGTGGAAAACAACCATACCGATAATCCAATCGTGAGACCTGGAAGGCTCAAAGTAGCGATGTGAGGAGGACCAATGTTTCTGTAAGAAGGAAAAAAAAAGGTTCCCCTGGAGCAAGGGTTCCTTCGTTGGTCATTCTGGGAACTGATGCCATTAAAAACAAAAGAACCAACCTAGACTCCACTAGGGAAAAAAAACAACACACGCTAAAAATCTAGTAAGCAAGCAAGCAAACAAAACCTTCTCACAATGAGAACACTAGTTGGTGATGAAATCCAACATTGCGGGAACAAAGTAAGAAGGGGATGAGATAGAGTGGGTGGAAACGTTGCGTTGAAAACCTTCTTAACAGGCGTATGCCTTGGTGCAAGCTCCCACACATAATTGTGGATATACCCTCCAAGGATCCCAAGTGAGTTTGGTCAACGTCGATTCCAGGTATCGTGAAGACTTTCCCCTCCACAGTCACCTGTTGTAAAGACCCTAAAGAGATAGGCCACTAAGGTTACCAATTACTACAGTGATGCCTAGGGAAACAATCGATAGTTCGATCCATGTGCAAAGGCAGGGTATCTAGCCTGAAATCAACTCGAAAGGCTTCCACTCATCATTGTGGGTATACCTTCAAGCGACCCACATAATACACGCAATCTCTACACCAAGACCAACAAAGCAGGGTGAGAAAATCTACCAGTCTTAATGCGACCTCAGGTTTGACCCTTGTGTGAGAAGGGATTCCTAGGAAAGAATGCAATAAGTGGATTTTACCACTCCCTAACTGAAGATTCTATTTTTGTTTGCATCTTTGGAAAGTTATATTTCACACCTATTCCAAATCCCTACAACTAATCTAATGTAGGTTTGCTACCAGAAACTATAAAAATGTCTAATCAATTTTTATAAGCACTTTATTTTTAAGTTTGTTGTTACTCAAAAGGAAGATGGAGTGGACAATATGGTGTTTTGACCAACTCAAAATTTATGCAAAGAGATGAAGATGCAATCTTTTCATTTTGATGAAAGCTATGCTACGAGAAGGAGAAAACATTTATCATTCCCATATGCACAATGTCCCAAAATTTTAAAAGTCATCAATATCAATATCTTCAAGAAATGATACAAAGAGATTGTACACCAATACATGATTCATGACCCTCACCCCCGACCATGAGGGGGAAAATTTTTCAGAATTTAAGACCAAAAAATGCCAAAAATCACGCAATTTTGCTACTTCAAATACAAGGATTCCCCCAATCTAATATAAAGAAAAAAATTAAAAATCTTTGTTTCAAAGATAGCTAAAAGCAATAGAAAATAGACATGAAACAAAGCAACCCAAACAATTTTCTCTTTTAACACGAATTATTCAATAAAAGAACAAGAAGTTCTTTCACCAAACAGTTCTAAAGAAAAACAATGCTTTGTAATTGAAATACACTCAAAGAAAGAGATCAAATCTTTAAAAATAAAACGAGCGAAAACACAGCAAAGATGGCTAAAAGAAGATTGAAATATTTCAAGCAGACTATAAACAAACTATAATCAAACCCAAAAATCCACCCCAAAACCAAATCCAAGGTCTGGGTAAGGAAAAAACCATAAAAAATCCAAATTTTCACAATTTCCGCAGGCTATAGACTAACACAGTGCATAAATCCATGATTTCCACAGGCCAGAGGACCAATACAGTGCAGAAACGCCACACTGTGTCAAAAAGGTAGGGTGCAGAAATCTTATATCGCCGCATTGTCCCTCGAAGCAGGGTGCAGAAATAAAAGTAAAAATAAAAAAATAAAAAGTAAGAAGGTTTTTCCAGTGTGGTTTAACAATCAGAGAGTCAAGTTGGATCTCCCAGTGAATCAGAAAACAGAACCAAAGAAAGAAAGCAAGACACACTAGGAAAACAATCTGATCCCCAATGGATTCACCAATTTTGTTATTGGGCTAATTGTTAAGTGTGGACACAAATCAATCCCCCTAGATCCACCTAGATCTAGAACAAAACAAGACAGGACATGGTGCTTTCCCTAAGCTTTAATCATTGAATTTACTATCAAACAAGAGATGAGTGACATACCTTTGAATATCGCTTCATTATATCTTTGTTGTCCTCGCTCTGCTCCGGTGCTCTTGTGATATTGGATCTGCAATGACACAAACCAACCAAAGTGAAAGAAACAATAGTATACTCAATGAAATCTTATACATGTGATCAAGGAGTCATGTAATAAAATGATAATGATTTTATGGGAAATAAACATGCCACTGTATTATATTAAGTAAAAGTGGAAGAAAGATACAACTAGATGCCTTGATGTTGTCAGGTTCCTTCCAACAGTTATTTTCTTCCCACACACTTCTTGCTCCAAGGATTCTAATACCATGGATTTGATAGCTACTCACAATCTATCTTGACAAATCAAAGCTCAAAGCCAATCCAACAAAATCTCAATCCCAAGCCAAGCTCAAGATAACTTTCTCCATGAGAGATCCTCTTCTTTTATAGGCTAAAGAGGATAAGGTGAGGAGGTTAGGATGATCCCACTAAATCATGAAAGTGAGTGAGATCCAAAGCATTCAGAGGCCACCTCACCATACAAGATTTTCCTTCTAGAAGCATCGAGAAAACGCTCATTTTTCCCACGTACGAAGGTCATCGCACCATATCTATAGTGCAGCCTACGGAAACTCCGCAGTCTAGCTTTAGTACAGCCTATGGAAATCAGGCATTTCCGCACCCTGTGTATAGAGCAACCTGCGGAAATCCTCTTTAATAGGGTTTTTACAAAGGAAAGTACAACTTCTTCTCTCAGGCAAATTTCTTCTCCTTTCTTTCTTCAAGAATTCAAGCCATTGATCCTTCTAAAGACAAAGGATAGGTTTACCTCATTAACGGTCATACGAGTGACAAAAATAATGTGTTACACATGGATGCCCAGCCAAAGCTTCACTCTCCTAATCCAGCGCCCAATTATGGAGGATATGTAATGGAGGAGGAGATTCCTCATAACTTGCAGGATACTGGCAGAGAATTGATAACACAGTCAAGTATCGAAATCTCCTTGAATTATCGGGAGCTGGTCATGACAAGATATATGGTAGAGGAGGAACTTCCTGCTCTGTTGTTGGATTGTTGCAAGAACT
Source organism: Picea glauca (assembly GCA_000966675.3). Classification (NCBI taxonomy): domain Eukaryota; kingdom Viridiplantae; phylum Streptophyta; class Pinopsida; order Pinales; family Pinaceae; genus Picea; species Picea glauca. The sequence continues at coordinate 347,875 of JZKD02S1425987.1, read as the reverse complement.
CCGCCGACCCAAACGCGACAGACCCATAGATCCAATGGGGTGAATTATGGAATGAGGAGGAAAGACACGACCCACCCAGTAGGTATTTACATACAAACACGCCAATGAAACTGAATCTGGATATCCACAACCCACCCAGATCATCCAGGCTCACGGAGGAACACTTGGCCCTAATTTTCAAGATGAGGAGGGACCTGGCCGAGCAACTGCACAACCAAAGCATCATAAGAAAGAACATGGATATTATGTTTGATTCCTTATCAGGAGAGACTACAAAGAGATGCTTCCCAACATGCTGACATCCATAGGCCTTCACAATCCGCCAGGAAGAGAGCTCGAGTTTGCCTCGTGTCTAGTTTTTTTAATGTTAATTTTCTAGTCTTAGCTGTTATGTTTTTTGCTGTCATGAAACTCTAGTGCACTAGATGATCAATGAACAATGTCGATCGCATGTTTTGTTTTCCATGCATATGGCAGAACAGGTGGAAAGCTATTATGATTTTAGACATGTGTCACTTTCTAGTCTATGCCCAGTGCCAACCAGCTGTTTTGGTTTCCACACCTATGGAAAAACATGTGGCAAGTCTTGACGTACTCTTTGACAAGTGTCGCTTTTTGATGGCATACGGTAATACAATCTCTTTTTATTTACAAAAAAAATAAAAATAAATGTACAAATTCAATTTCTCTGCCTATGTTAATAAATGTACAAATTCAATTTCTATGTCTATGTTACAGTTATTGATCTCATTGGTTTTTCCACTTCAAACCCTTGGCAATCCACGGTTTTCAATATACAAATATTTCCAGTTTTTAAGGGGCCCACCCTAGTCTAAACTTCCTATTCAGTCAATCAGAGGCAAATAAGTTATGTCATGCATGTATACAGCATAGTTATCAAGTTTGAATTCAAATTCGATTCAATAAGGAAACAATTCGACTACCTAAAATTCAATAAGGAAAAAATTAGGGAGTATATATCTTACAAATAATAAAACATATTATTTTTTCAAAATTTTAGAAAATCTAAATTAATAATCATAACATTCAAAACCTCAAGACCCTTCGAAAATTGTTTCCCATATATCCTCATCGATATAATGTGTGGATGTAAAAGATGATCCCACAATTAATACTAATACTTGTGAATTTGAAATAAATACACTGAAAACAAAAATAAGGGAACATATTCTACTACATTTAGAAAAACTGTGAATTCTATATGAAATTAAAGTAAAACCGTGAATTCTATATGAAATTAAACTTTAAAGTGTATTTTTATTTTAAATTTAGAATATAAAACTACCATTACAATATTAATAATGAGGAACATGATAAATAAACTCAAAATCCTTTTAACATTTTAAGAAATGAGGTTATGTTGAATATAAAATAAGTCATCATGTAGATCCTCCCTAGCCCGCTAAAGTTTACGTCCTAATTGTACGTGCATTGTAGTCGTGGATGCTTTTTGTGTCTGCAACTTTTTTCATAACTGAAACAAAAAATTTATGGGTCAATTGAGATTTTGTTAGTGTCCATTGATTGAGCATTCTTACCAGAAACATTTTCCGATTGATTGAGCTTTGGGGTTGTTGTGTTTTCCGGTTGATTGTGATTTTGTGGCCACGACTTCAATTGGGCAAGAGCGGTAGATAGCCTGGACCCTATAGGTTGTGGTCAACAAGAATTGATAATCATGGATCGACAAACTAGAAAACCCGCTATAGCTATTGATATCATATTGAACCAGATCGCTAATGAAGTCAAAGTCAAAGGATGATAGTGAGAAATTGTATTGTGTCTATGTAGCCATTGGACAGAAACACTCGACTGTGGCACAATTGGTTCAAATTATCTTGGAAGTAGATGCTTTGGAATATTCACCATGGTTTACAGTGTCAAAAGCTGATGCTTTGGAATATTCATCATGGTTTACAGTCTCGATGAACAAATTCTCACAATTTGACTGTTTGCCATTTTTTTATATAGAAATATGTAATCAACCCAAAAATTCTCGTATTGAACTCGAATTGGCATATGAATACGCGATTTGAACCGTATCATCGAATTTTTGAATTCTTTGAGCCAATACGGTCAAATTGGTAACTATGGTATATAGTAGTGCCACTATATTTTTTGATAATTTAATAATTACTATTTAAAACCGTATTAAAACCATGGTAGACAGGCTAGGATTTTTGTTTTGGGGGTTTCAGTCCAATTCCAACCTTAGGGAATTCAAGGGAGAGTTTGCAGTAGCGATGGTGGCCAATATCACTAAGATATTAGTATATGGCCTCCTCTCCCATGATTAGGAGGCCTGGATCCATCCTGGTCACACTACATACCATCTGTGAAGACAATACCAATGCTACATCAAAATGCCAACACAATGGAAACAATTCTAACTAGTGAATGGTATATCACACACAATTAGTAGATCGAAACCAAGGTGTAAGAGAAAATGATTATCTTAGAGGAAGTGGTTATGGAGGCAGAAGAGAGGGTCGAGGTGGTCGAAAAGGTGGAAGAAGTGGTTTCTTTTGACCATATTGTTTTATTTTCTTTAAGGATGACCACATCAGTCTAGACTACCCTCCGAATTAAAGGACTAACTTGAAATTTTGCAACATGAAATGTCAATCTTGCAACATGAAATGTCTAAACATGAAAAAAATTTGAATATGGAATCATATTGGTATATAATGTTTCTATTTTGAAGAACAAGAATCTAAAAAATACTTAGGCATTCCCATTCACCCGTTGAGGGAGTATGCTAGTTTAAATTTAGTCGAAATTTTAACTTTATGTTGACTTAGAGGATGCTTTAAAAACGAATATTTTCTCTAAAAGGGAAATAGTAAAATAAACGATACGTTGTTTATTTGTTTTTTTAAATATAAAAATAATATTGTTTTATTCATGTAAGAGGTGGGGTTGTTGTGTACGTTATATAATTATGCCAAAGGAATATCTTAGGGATAGGTTTTGTAGAAAACCTGTCAACTGGTTGACAGGTATTGGAAAAAAACTATATTTTGAGAAACAACCCTCTTTTTCCACCTTTACAGAAACCGGCCATCAAATCCTTGTCCTTTTATATCCTTATTTCTATGTTGTCAGTAATCTGATAAGATAGGGTCAGATTTGATTTTGTTGTGACTGCCTCTTTTGCTACCACCTCCCATGGAATATCTTCATCATCTCGATTCTGGACAGTATTTTCGATAAAAACCTTCCCTAACTCATACGAGCTCCCGTCCATACCCCACCCCTGTTCGAACCATCGAGTTGGAAGTTCGATTCAGGTGCACCATGCTCCTCTTGGGTATATATAGGTTCACAAGTGTTGTAAACTTCCAAACGAAAAGTATACTACCGACTTAGAAAGTTGGTTGTCCAACAATTTTGTCCAGTTAATCTTTACTCGTGAGCTAGTCTTGACAATGGAATCGCAAGGGTCTGACCAATCAAGGTACGCCGAAGGGAGCAATGGTCCAACGTAGTATACATGCAATTTCTCCGTCAAAGCCTCCACTGAATGACCTTCTAATGCTTCTAAGGAATTGGCTACTACCCAATCTGCTTCTCTGGCTCTTTCTAAACAAAGAACAACAACTCTCGTGTTTACAGAGTCTGCACTTGGTTTAAAAAATGATGGAATATCGACAAACTCTATGAATATTACACCTAGATTGTGAATTACCAATTCCAATCATACCTGACCTTGGAATGCATAACAACGAGGAGAACAAGTCATTACAACATTCCTAAGAAAATAGAAATGATCAATACATAAAGGTTTGAAGGGAGAGTTTTGATTATGAATTCTTGCAGGAAAGAAATCATCACCTGTTTCTAAATGGTAAGAGATGGAAAACATAGAGACATTATGTATCTAGAAAAAATGGATAGCGGGTTGTGCTTATTGGCTAGAGACACTGCGCAGTGGAGGAAAGTGTCAGCCAAGATGCAGGGGACAGGTGCTACATTGGGTTTTTGATGGATATTGTTAATGAGCTCTTCCACAAGGCCTTCCATCTTACCCGATTGATAAAATTGTTGGATCTTATTCCATCTCTCGAACTCGCTAGGAACACAATCAGGTATAACCACCATCCGAATGTTGAGGTCAATATTTCAAGCATGGGAGAATGAATCCATACCAGTTCCCAAATGGGCCTCAGTGATGATTTTATGCCACAATTGTGAGGACACTTTTATCATATATACCTCCAATATTCCTTATAGTTACCAAATTCCCTTATTTTCAACCGAAAATTTTGGATGGGAAAACTATGATTTCATTTTTCATTCAAATATGTTCGAAGGCTACAACTCTCTCATACCTTGCATAAAAATTCACTAATAACAATAAGAAGATTATATTTTTTTCACAAGGTCTTAATTTTATATTATTTGAAATGTGATTTAAATAATTTTGATTCTGGGTTTGTAACATGGTGGTCAAATTAAGCTTGTAGTTGTTTTAAATATAGATAGTTGGAAACATGATGTTCTTTTTAAAAGGATGATGAGATTAGGGGAAAGGAAAACCCTACTGGCCAAGTCTTTTGTTTCTTTTTCATATTCTCAAGGCACCTATTCCAACTATTTGGAGGGATGGAGAACTTGAAGTTTTGAACTAGCATGACCTTAGCTGGTTTAAATGACTATTAGGTATGGAAAAATGACTGGAGAAATTGATCAAGGATGTCTACAGTCAAGCACAAGCCAAGGGATGTGCACATATAGGGATGTTCACAGATATGGGCTATATAAAGTTGATTATGAAGGGATTCATGTTCATGCAATGTGAAAGGCACCTTAACCATAAAAAAAAATTATGTAGTTGAAAGGACAATGATTATGTACATGATGTGGAAAATTTAAAATGCAGTCTCTATTAGATGCACACTGAGTGAACCTTGTCACTCATGGATCCAATGTCTATTTAAGGTATCACAATTATAATAGTCCACATATTGGGAGTAGTACGCACCAGATTATCTTTTTGTTTACTACTATTCTTTGAGAATAAAGCATGATGAAATTTATGAAGATGGAATAAAGATCTAATATTTATCATTTGCAAGAGAAAATTTATGTCTCTCTAAGTTTTCTTTGACTTATGTACCATCAATACTGATGTTGTTATTCCTTTTTAGCTGGGCTTGAGTTGTTTAATAGGTTCATTTTCTCTGCATTCATATTGTGATTAATATATATATTAAATTGACATTAGAATTTTAGGACACTTGACCTTGTGACCAAGTTATCTCAAATACAAAGAGAAGATTGAGAAAATTTCCAATTTAAATGGGACAAAGACTTCGTAGGTCAATCATACCAGAGGAGGGTTTCTCATGGGATCTTCTAGTTGTATTGAACATCTCTTCGTCATGGATTTCTTATTTGAGCATATACTCATGCTTTGACCATTTGAAACTCATTCATATGCATGTTTTCATATCATTTCAATCTTTGTTTGTGGTTTTTTTGGTGTATCGTGTAGGTTACTAGCCACAGAGAGAGAGATTTTAGCATCTATATAATTAGTTTGGTCAACGGTCAAATCCTAACAGCCAAACCAAATCGTGAGAACCAAACCACCTTGTATATGATCACCTCCAACTCCAATTGTCAAGCATGTAACACCTCCAGCTGTCAAGCATTCACTCTCACCCGCAATAGTAGCATAACCATCATCAAAATACTTTCCCATTCAACAAATTTTATAAACCCATCAATCATATGGGCATTGATAGACATCGATAGACTTAAAAATCTAGCATCATATGTATAATTCTTGGGAATACTTTCACTTAGCCCATCCCATGTGAGAAGTCGTGGTTGTAAAGAAAGATGTTGTTTTTAACGGAAGAATGGAAATATCTAAGTGAATTGAGGGGTGAATATATAGGATGAGGAAATAAATAAAGAACATTGTTATGTTGTTAGTGAAGTCTGCATTGAGATTGCAATCAAACTATCTCTTAAAAAAATTCTCTCTGTTGCTTCATATTTTGGAAGTTGATTGATACAGATAAATAGTTGTGATTTGAGATCATTTGATTGCAATCGCTATATAGACTTCACTAACAACATAAAAATGCTCTTTATTTATTTTCTCATCCTATTTTTTGGAAAATGTGAACATAAGGATTTTATGAAGTTGTTGAATTGATTTTACATAAAGTGTTGATGTTCCATCCATATGTGATCAAACATAGTTACACCAACATAATAATGCTCTTTATTTATTTCCTCGTCCTATTATTTGGGAAATGTGAGCATAAGGATTCTATGAGATTGTTGAATTGATTTTACATAGACTACCTATATTCCATTCATTTTTCATCAAACACAACTTCTTGGCAAAGGTATGGTTTTTAATAAATACTTTTTTTAAAAGCCAATTTTATTAAATATTTTTTTGTTTTTATAAAGATAATAAAATATATCAATTGAATTAAAAAACATTCATAATAATTATTTTTTAAGTATTTTAAAAATAATCTTATTTTGTATACCTTCATTGCTTTTGAAGAAATGATAATTCTTTTATGATGAAATAAAATCGTTCATTTTCCATACCTCAATGTCTTCCTTAGGAAGGGTAGTTGTCCATTAATCATAAGGTTGTTCTTTTCACTTACAACTCTTTTGTGACTTATGACTAGAGGCATTGTTCTATGTAATCTATTTAAAAACACCACATTAAAATGATATTACAGATAATCATGAAAAAATATTAATTTTAATTATTATTTTTATGTATTAATGAAAATTTATAATTTATTTTTAAGATTAAATGAATTTGTAATGTTGTGTATTATTTAGGTTTTTTTTACGAATAAAATAACACTTATCTATATGGATTCACATTCTATTTTTAAATTTCATTATCATCATTATAACATCTTTATTATCATCTTTAAAATAAATTTATAGATTCATATATTAAAGATCATGCATTTAATTATAGAATTTAACCTATAATATATGTCAATCTTCTGACTCTTAAAATTTACACTCTCTTTTCAAGAAGTATAATTTTTCAATTTGATAGTTATAAAAAGAGATCTTCATCAAAATAATGAACCAATCTCACATATGATCATTTTAATTGCAATATCTTCGTGATTCAAATTAACAACATTAATAGAAAACTCTCCTGAAATTACTTCGCCATTCACATTCGCTCGCTTAAAAAGTATGCTAATTTTATTAGTAAAAAAATTGCCCATCACATTGAGATACTTTCTCTAACATTTACAATGTGTGAGATACTTTCTCTAACATTTACAATGTGTGAATAGAACAACTTAGAATTATTAATATTCATGTGCTTTCCCATCAAAAATTAATTTTCATGTGCTTTCCCATCAAAATACGAGCATGACGACTTTACCTATAGTTTTAGATAATCAGAAATGTTGTCCCCCAAACTCAAGCAAGTTAGCCTTTGTCCCATCATGGATCTTCATTGGCTAGTTTTTTGTGGAAGACTTTGCATAATCATTAGACCCAATGCTGCAAAGCTCTTACTATATTGGTCCACACTAACACATATGGGTGTCGTTTTGGATAATTGAATTGAACGCCATTAAATTTAATGAATTAAATTAATATGGAGAAATGACCACCAACCAAACCAATCAAGACTAAGTATCATGGATTAGGGCAAACATCATGCTATAGCTCTATTAAAATATCGGGCTTCAAATTTGTGAGTCAAATGGTTATTTAGGAATCAATCGCTTTCACCCAAAAGTTTACTCTTGCTCTACATATAGGAAACTGCGATCATCCCATGCCCCTCCACGTATCTAAGTTATGGTACAAATATCTATATTATTTAAGCAATAGATTTTTTAAATAATAGATTTTTTAAGTTTACTCTTGCTCTACATATAGGAAACTGCGATCATCCCATGCCCCTCCACGTATTTAAGTTATGGTACAAATATCTATATTATTTAAGCAATTGATTTTTTAAATAATAGATTTTTTTAAGTCTTTTTGTGTAGAGGTTGGGATGAATTTTTGTGTAGAGTTTGGGATGAATGTGATCATTAAAATAATAATTACAAATAAGTTAAAGATGATTTTAACGATAATCCAAAACTATAAATATTTTGCATTAAATTTTAATGAGAAATTAAGATAGGATGTATATATAGACAAAACTGTAGTGAAGATGAAATAATTCTTTCTACTTTAAAAATAGTTACAAGATAATACATTCTTGGGACTTGCAAATATTGCTTTCTCTCTTTTTAATAATTGTAACGTTAATATATCTTTATAGATGTGAAACATAGGTATAAGTATATTTAGAAATAAATGGATAGAATGATATAAAAGCATTGGATAACGAGTTGTTTAAGATTAAAAACGATACCCTTGTAAGATACTCCTAGATGAGATATGACTATACTTCACATAATTGGGGACATTGAGAAAATTGATTTTGCATAGAGAGAAAATGACACCCATGGACAACAATAGGTTTCGATTAAATCAACCAAGATGAGCTAAAAAGGGGGGAGAAAACATGACAACAATAATGGAAAAAATGTTTGAAGAGAGGGCATATAGAAGAAAGGTGTCAAATGGATAAACAAAATTGAAAAGTCATTTTCAAGAATGTTACAATGGAAAATTGAGAAAACACGCCAAAATAAAGCAACAATACTACACAAACGATTTCAACAAATAGAAGGAGATCAAAGTGAAAGATTAATTGAAGATTAACATTCCATGGTGTAAAAAACATATAATAGCACAAATAAGAACCAACTCACACAAAATGAGATGTGAAATAGGAAGATGGAAATAACTAGATGAGCAATGGGAGGAAAGGTCATATCGAGTATGCAAAAATGACGAGGTAGAAATCAAACAACGATTTCTTCTACATTGTGCAACATACTCACAAATCGAGGACAAGTCAAATTTGTTGAGAGGCACAACAAGGTTGGCTAAGAAAGTGATGTAGGCAAGAAACAAATGATTGGAGGAAAGTTCACGAGGCAACTAGCCCTTGATGTAAAGTGAAGGGTACTAGATGCATTTGAGTAAACCAAGTTCATAATTTGAGACGTGCCATTAAACCACTAACTTTAGTTATCGTAATTACTTTCTTTAATATTTTGAAAAATAATGCACAAAATGCAAGCTTTGTTATTTCATATGAAAATTCAATCTTGTGAACGGTTAATAAAACATATATATCTCTCTAACTATTAACCATTATGAAACTAGTGAACTAGATTAAATGGTTAAGATGTGCTTTTAGCTTCATGCCAAATAGATAAAATATGAAAAACAAACAACATGGTGAGGCTATGCTCACTTCTATATTATTCAATGAAGATGGATTACATCCTTATATAGGAAAGGACTCTACCAAGTCGGTTACATGCAAACCAAAGACAACTAGACTCTCAACTATGAACTGACTCTTAACACGCCTACAACTGACTCTCACAACTGAAGCTTATAACTGGTGCTTACAGCTGGCGCTTACAACTGGCACTTACTCCATTATTTCCAAGTCTCCCCCTTAATGGAGAATGGATTGACTTCTACACCTAACATCTCCCTAAATAGCTCAAACTTAATCTTTCCAAGAGGCTTAGTGAAAATATCAACAGCATTTTCACTAGTATTACAATACACAAGAGTTATTTCATTTGACTGCAACTTTTCTCTAACAAAATGATACTGAGCTTCAACATGCTTTGTCATTGCATGAAAAATCGGATTCTTCACAATATTGATTGAACTTTGATTATCACATCTGATCATCCTAGGTTCCTTTCGTTCTTCTCCAACATCTTGAAGAAGTCTTCTTAACCAAATAGCTTCACAAGTTGTTGCACACAAGGCTTTATATTCTGCTTCAGTAGAAGACAAAGATACAGT
>JZKD02S1425987.1:317619-334328 GCA_000966675.3 Picea glauca | reverse complement strand
GTGTTGCTAGTTTCATACAATGCTTTAAGCGTTGTCCATGTTGCAGCAGAAGTTGTAGCTTCTCTAATATGTGGAATTATGCTATCTTTAACAAACATGCACAACAATACCTTTGCCTTGTTTTCGCGCTTCTCCCAATCTTGGATTTGTGTTGTTGTCGCACCTGTAGCCACATCAGGTTTCAGTTCAGTTCCCTTCACAATGTTCTAGACACCATAGCCTTTCATGAGCATCTGCATCTTGAATTTCCAGTTAAGGAATTTCGATCCATCTAACTTGTTGGCTTCGTTGAGGTAGGTCTCTACCAGAGGATTCGCCATCGCTGCAATCTAGTCTTTGCAAGTAAATCACCAAGGATATGCAACTTTTTGTCAAGTTTTCTCCTATGCTGAGCAGTCTGTCGCTCTGCCTTCGAATCCTCCACTGATCTAAATCTATCTCTGTTCTTAGCTTAAATCATGCATGCACTTTAATATCCACTTGTTAAAGAAAAAACTTATAACTCCCTCTTCACCTCTTTATACAAAATATCCACTATGAAAAAATTCACTTTTAACAAACTTCAAAATAAAACTCGCTTTAATAGTTTATTAAAAACCCACTTTTAATAACTTTATGTTCCATTTAAACTCCACATTTAAATCATTGATCACCCATTAAGCTATAATGGAATTTTACTCTAACAAATATATTGGAGAGAGGGATTTAAATACTAAGCCTCACGCTTTAATATAAAAGATATCCACTTTTAATTAAAGCTCATGCTCATAACTCATGCAAACTTTAACAAACCTGACGGTTTAGCCTCCTCGCGCTCAAAGCTCATGAAGCAAATGGTGATTCACAGATCCCAGTCCGCTCCTCCAAGAAAAAGCGATCAATGCTCCTCAAGCTTCCATGCAATTTCAACCAAATGTGGATCACCTCTACACCAGATCGAATCGGCCTTCACAGTATGAAGCCTGGAACCCATGATCTCTCACCTTCACGTATGCTCAAACCTCACGCTCCACAAAAATCCTTCACGATTTCTGAATGGAAGGAGGCCCCTTTTTAATGCACGTATGCTCCAAAAACTTATGCTTTACCACAAAGCTCACGCAGCAAAAAAAAATTCATGATTTCCACACCCTCTCCCTGTGGCTCCAATACCAAGATAAAATATGCGAAACAAAGAACACGGTGAGGCTATGCTCACTTCTATATTATTCAATGAAGATGGATTACATCTTTATATAGGAAAAGACTCTACCGAGTCGGTTACATGCAAACCAAAGACAACTAGACTCTCAACTATGAACTGACTCTTAACACGCCTACAACCGACTCTCACAACTGAAGCTTATAACCGATACTTACAACTGGGGCTTACAAGTGGCACTTACTCCATTATTTCCAAGTAGAATGTCTTAGAGTCAATCTGCAACACTAATTACATTCATTGTGTATCTCATTTGATGTTTTTAATAAATCATACACCATAATCAATTCTGATAAATTTATATTAAACATCAATGAAAATAAAATACAAAATATGACATTTTTCCCTAAAATAAAATAAAACAAAAAAACCATTACACACCATAATGTTATAGAAAGTAACCTCCTCCCTATACTTCTCATTGTTTTTAAAACTATAGAAACTCAAGTAGTCTCCATGTACTTCTCGTTTTTATTAAATAGTTGTACTCCGTGCGTTTCTCATTTTTATTAAATGCTTCTTGCAAATGGTTATCAATGAATATTTAGATCACTCCCAACTAACTAATTTTAGACACGTTGTCTTGTATACGAATCAAGGCAAACTTAAGTTGAAAGTGTGATGTAGTAGGGTGAACATTCAATGAGTATTTAATAAATTTTCTTATTTTTAGACGTATATTAAGCATATTCATACTTACAAATGAGAAAATATATTAAAACATATATTTTTTAATTTAATTATGGTCGTGTATAGGAGGAACATAAGAGCCATGTTGAGACACAAATGTGTAAAACAACCCAATAAGTTTGGAGTTAAAGAGGTTAACTCAAATGCAAAAATTAAAATAAAATTATTAATAATATTTATGGATAGTATTAAAATTTTATGTTTAATTTAAATATTTTTAAAAGTGGTTTTAGAAAGAATAATGTGAAACTTAATATAAAGAAAAATGTTTAATTTGTAAATTTTATATGGAAGATAATAAGCTTTCCATCATTTCTCATATTGCATTTTACAGTTTTCTTTTTATAGGTGTTGAATTATAGTATATATAACTTCACAATGCGAGTCTGCATGCTATTGTTTAAATACTAAGTAGATTGTTCTATATTTATTATTTGGCATTTTGGCTAACTATTTTGTAATCAAGTTAGGTTATGGCTTAGTGGTAGTATATATAACTTCATAATGTGAGTCTGCATGCTATTATTTAAATACTAAGTAGATTGTCCTATATTTGTTATTTGGCATTTTGGCTAACTATTTTGTAATCAAGTTAGGTTATGGCTTAGTGGTTGGGATGGGGTGCCACTCATGCATCATGTAAACAACCCAAGTACAAACTTTAACAAGTATAGATCCCCCGTGTGTGAGAGAGAGAGAGATGGAAGGTGTTTAAGCTTTTAGAGTTGGTTTCCTTCTATCATCAAATATACTTAACACATGTTCGATAAACCAAATTGGTTTAAGCAATGTTAATAGGACTCTCTCTCTCTCTCAAGTTTAAAGTTCAATGCTTCAATATATGTTATTCATCATCAAAGTTATTTTAACTCCTTTGCAAAATGCTAAGCATATGGAAAGGATAACTTAGAGTATTGGAGAGGATATGAAAATGCAAATATAAAGATCAATGCTTCAATATTTAGTATTTGTCATTGAATTCATTTTAACTCCTTTGTGAAACACTAGGATGGAGGGAAAGATAAATTAAAACATTAGAGAGCAAAAGAAGTTTATATATATATATATATATATTAAAAGGAAAACCTTGCAGAATCTTGTCCTTCTTCCTCAACATATCTGAATGGAGGGTGGCTCAATCACTAGTCATAATAACAATTGGTAACCTAGAGGGACTTGATTATATTTGAACTTATGACCTATGGCCTCCCCAATTACAACGTGCCTTGGGAGGATGGTCCACTCGATTGAGTTAACCCTTGGAGTTTATACATACATACATATGTATACATGTGTAACTATTCACCCCACCCTCCCACATACAAGAGAGATAGAGACATTTCTCATGGCTTACAACCTCAACAATATTGGCTCACAAAGAGTGAAACATGTCACAAGAGGGATTTGAACCTAGGTGGGGAGGATAACATTTATCTTTCCTAACCACTTGTGCTAAACCTAATTAACAATACATACATACATTAATGGTGGATCTTTGATGTCCAAACATCCTCTCTCTAGAGGGGCCCTAACTGTGTTCCAATTTATTAAATGAAATTTCTTTGTGTTGTTTGCCCCCCTTACCAAAGGAACTTTCTAATCTCTCTTCCAATTTGTTGCATGAATCCTACCAATGCTAGAAGAATTGACCCTTGGTACAATGGGATAGATGTGAATATTGATTTTAGAAGGATCAATAGGCATGTTGGATTTAGCCATTGGGTACCCTATTGGTTCATTTTGTTTCTTATTTTTGGAAGGATGACCTACTAGTTTGCAACCTTGGATTAATTTAGAGCTGCATGAATTCCAAGATATTGAAAAGAAGACCATATAGCCAAACATGTGAATTCCATGGTTCAAATGATTCTTTCTCGTAGTTGTGGAGAGGCATTCCACCTGAAAGTGTTACTCTTAGCCTTGTTGATCTTACCGCTTGATGCTTCCATGTACTAATCCAACACCTTTTTTTACCTCATGGCTACAATCACTTATGTGCCCCCCATTAGTAGTGTATCATCCATGAATTGGGAGTGGTTTATCTCCTCGATACCTTGGATTGTATATATTCCTTTCATATTTCCAGTTACCCTTTCCTACTTGATGCAGGAGCATCTCTCCATGCAGCTAGCCAGCCATCCATCCACGTCAGCGCGCACTTATTCAGGCTGAAGGGAGGCGCAGCCTCATTTTTGAATTGTAATGAATGTAATTTAATGTCTTAGGCCGGTGAGCCATGAATGCCATGCCTTTGCGCAGGCTGTAGATAAGATAGGTATTTATTATAGATCGGCTGAGATCTAGTTCTGGATAGCAAACCAGACAGCCATTGATTGTAAATTAATTAGAGTAGGTGAACCTGGAGGAATGAGCCCTCAGGTAAAAGAGATATTTAGATCTCATTCCGTAGAGGGAGGCAGATGTATGTAGAGCAGAAGAGAGAGACGAGAGAGAGCTCGGGGAACACCTTGTAAAATATACAGGCATTTGCCATTATTAATACAGAGCAGTTTTTCCTGCATTTTCTGTCATTATATGCATGTCTGTGTATGTGTTCATTATATGTTGTATTTGTGTATTGTGATTATGCCATTGCAGAGAGTGTGTTTGATTTCAGGTTTGAGAGGTCTTTGAGGTTTCATGCCATGAGGGCGTGACAGAGTGTTGAGACTCTGAATACCGGTGCACAGAGGATGCGCTTCTGAACTCGGAGGAGTCAGACAAAGACGTGCTGAGAGCACAAGCATTGAAGTCAACAACTCATACAGAAGGAGGACTTTTGGGGTTACTGAACACCTCAATTGTCAAGACAGTGTAGCTGAGACACTGTTGTGGACAGAACCTGTCAGGAGTTCTGTAGGAGCTCTACCAAGAGGGTATCGATCGTGTGTACAGAGGTGCACAGAGGAAAGAACTCTGTTGGGAGTTCAGAAGGGACCATAAGTCTGTTGAGGATTCTGAGAAGCTCTGTCTAGGGGACATCGAGCGAAGTGCGTGAATGTACAGGGAAAACATAGTTGTTGAGTGTTCGGTGGAAGAGATACTCCTCCAGGAGGGTGTTGAGGGACTGTGCAGATAGCACAGGAGAAAGGAACTCTTTGAGTCCTATCATCTGAGGAAGCATCCACTGAGGGAGCTTTCACTGGGTTACTGAATACCCAGTGCACTCAGCAATAGGTTGCTCGAGTTGGAAGACTGCCAGGGGCATCGTGTTCTCCATCTGTGGGAGAAGGAGGAGAATGAGTTTAAATTGTTTCTCTGTCTGAGCCAGGAGATTCCTGCATAGAGTGCAGTGGAATTCATCCACATAGAGTGCGTTGATGAGGCCAGACAGTTGAACTCTTATGCTCATCTGCCTAGATTCGGATTGGGTTACTCGTGTCATGCAGGAGAAGTGCAGGCCGAGGTTGAAATCTCAGCAGTTAGTCTAAGGAAAGGAAAGCAGGGATTACTATTGCAGGAAGTGCACAGAGTCCGAAAGATCAAATACTCAGAGAGTGATTGGACGCCAAGCGCAAGGAGTGCGCCAACCTTCAGTTGAAGGAGTGGAAGAAGTTAAGCTCAGGAGGAATAGACCCTTCGAAGTTCCTGGAAGCAAGACCCAAGTGAGACTCGAACAGGAACGAAACTTTAGAATAGAAGAAATCTCCAAGAAGGAGAACCAACGGTCAAGGATCACGGAGAAGAAATCGTGAAGTCTCGATGATCGTTGGATTGTGGAGAAGCTGCGCGGGAGTTAGACCATAGGCGCAGGAAGGGCCAAAGCCCATCAGGGTTCGGCATTCGGCGATTCACAAGGTGAGGCGCAGAATCATTGAAATCGTGAGTCACGACTTCCCGAGTCATTAGGAGTCGTTGATTTCCACAGGACAGGTGGCACGCGATCCCAGGAGGTCGGGGTTAGGCGTTCGGGGTTTTCGACACCCAGGAAAACTTGTATCATGGATTCGCGATCCACGAAATCCCGAAGTGACGTGGCAGTGTGGGCCACGGGATATAGTGGAGGACAGGTGTCATCGGAGTTTGGGGTTCAGAGGTTTGCGGCGCAAGTGAATCGTGGAATCGCAAGTACTGATTTCCCTATAGGGAAATAACCGACAAGGGTGGAAAGTGTTGACCCCTTTAACCATCGGGATTCGGGGGAGTGAAAGACCCGATCTTGTGAGCGTTAAACTCGTGAACTCGCGAGTGCCGATTTCCTGAAAAGCGAAGGGGAGATCGCAGGAAGAGTACTGTGGGTAGTGAGAACTCCCGAGAGGAGTTGGCAGAGTCTTTGACTCTTCGGGCCCGAGAGAGAAGGTCCTGGTGAGAGGCGGGTTGGACCGTGAGGGTTGTGGCTTGTGTCAAGTGGTATCAGAGCCCAAAAATATTGTCTGTATATTTCAGGCAAGAAAAGGAAAGCACTCTGATACACACGACTTGCGTCAAGTGGTATCAGAGCGGGAACTACATCTGTACATTTCAGGTGAAGTGAGATGGAAGAAGAAGGAAGACAGAGTTACTGAAGACTCTGTGACGATGGCGTGCAGGTGGACAGCAGTCGTGGATACAGTCATTAGAAGACTGTGATAAAATGAAGCTAGGCACTCAGGATTTCAGGAGTGACGGTAGCATATCTGTCAGGGAGGCAGATAGAAACAACATCATGGCTACTGAAGGCCATAAACCTGCTGAAAAGAAGAGCACGAAGTTGATGAGTGGAGCAGAGATGGATAAAGAGATCGCTGACATAAAGCGAGAGATGGAGGAGCTCGAGATGAGGATGCGACAGGATAAAAAGCCGAGATGGTTTAATAAATGGCTCATGAAGACGCCAAAGGTTAAATGGCCAGTCAGGGAACTGATGGTCAAAAGGCAGCAGAGGCTGTTGAGAAGGTGGTTGAGGTATGTTGAGGACCTCAGGGCCACAGAAGAAGAAATGATTTGTTACTGTTGGCCAAATACAGGGAAATGTCTCGATGATGATGATGATGATGATGATTGGGATAAGTTGGAATCAGCTGATGATTTCAAGTACTGTCGGTTGGGCAGAAAAGAAGAAATTCCAGTTTTCCAGGAGGGCAACGAATTGGGATTAGTTGAGGATCTCAAAGACTGTCGTGAGGGAAGCTAGGGAATTTCAAATTGCCAGTTGGGAAAGGAAACATAAATGAGATCGGCTGAAGATATCATGGATTGTCAGGAGGACAATGAGAAAACTTTGCATTGTCAGCTGGGCAATGAAAGGAGAACGGATGAAGATCTCGAAGACTACCAGGAGGGCAGTGAAAGCATCAAAGATTGCCAGGCGGGCAACGGAGGAGTGTTAAACTTCCAGGTGGGCAGAGATGAGAAGGCGGGACTAGTTGGAAGTCTCATGAGCTCGATGGAGAGTTCAAGTCAGCATTGGGTGCTGATGCAGGT
This sequence comes from Picea glauca, assembly GCA_000966675.3. NCBI lineage: Eukaryota > Viridiplantae > Streptophyta > Pinopsida > Pinales > Pinaceae > Picea > Picea glauca. The sequence continues at coordinate 327,034 of JZKD02S1425987.1, read as the reverse complement.
GGGGTAAATGGATCTCAAAATCTGTCGAGAAGGCAGCAGAAGCATTCCACATTGCAGGAATGAGCAAATGGGCTCGCGATTTGATTGGGATCAGTAGGCGCAGCTAACCACAGGAGATTTGGAGAGCCAAATAATGGTTGGGGGAATCGAGGTATTCCTACCGTCCGACCAGGAAGGAGAAAAAATTTATGTTGCAGGTATAGCAACAGCAACAAGGGAACAGTCGGTCGTGACTGTCCAAGAAGAATCGGTGCAGATAGCGAAGACTGCCCGAGCAGAAGAAAAGAAATTGGAGCAGGCTTTGGAAGTTGCCCAAGAAGAAGGAGAGAGCGAGCATTCTGAGGAATGTCTCAACACATTCAGCAAGGGAGATGAGGAAGCTGCAGCACTAAAAATAGCAGCGAAAGATGTCGGGGAGCAGGCAGGAAGATTTATTACTCCATGGGAGATGGAGCTGGAAATGCTGGAGGATTGGCTGAATAATCCAGAGCCGACAATAGAACTGATAGAAAAGAAGATGACTGAGCAGCAGGACAGTCAAGAAGAAACCGCAGAGCTGAAGATTGCAGTAGAGTGGCAATTGAAGGCCACGAAAAAAGAGGAAGAAGATGGCATGGGAGATCATGATGATCTGTCCATTGGCCAAAATCTTTTGCAGCTGAGGAGACTGCAAAAGCAGAACCAGCCACAGGAGCAGCTGGACCAAGAGATAGAGTACATCAGAAGGTTGATGTTGAGGTCAGCGCAGACTACCAGCGAAGAGAAGCTGGGTAGAAAGAAGGCAGCAACAGCAGCGCAGCGGAGGCAGCAACAATAGCAGCAGAATGGAGTACATGGAGAGCTCCAACGACTTGTCTGGGACCCAGGTGGATTCCAACAACTACAAGGGAAGCTCATGAGCAGGAGCTCATTATTTTTGCAGCTGTGGAAAATGATGCAGGAGGATCTCTCCATGCAGCCATCCAGCCAGCCAGCCACGTCAGCGCACACTTATTCAGGCTGAAGGGAGGCGCAGCCTCATTTTTGAATTGTAATGAATGTAATTTAATGTCTTAGGCTGGTGAGCCATGAATGCCATGCCTTTGCACAGGCTGTAGATAAGATAGGCATTTATTATAGATCGGCTGAGATCTAGTTCTGGATAGTAGACTAGACAGCCATTGATTGTAAATTAATTAGAGTAGGTGAACCTGGAGGAATGAGCCCTCAGGTAAAAGAGATATTTAGATCTCATTCCGTAGAGGGAGGCAGATGTATGTAGAGAAGAAGAGAGAGCCGAGAGAGAGCTCGGGGAACACCTTGTAAAATATACAGGCATTTGCCATTATTAATACAGAGCAGTTTTTCCTGCATTTTCTGTCATTATATGCATGTCTGTGTATGTGTTCATTATATGTTGTATTTGTGTATTGTGATTATGCCATTGCAGAGAGTGTGTTTGATTTCAGGTTTGATAGGTCTTTGAGGTTTCATGCCATGAGGGCGTGACAGAGTGTTGAGACTCTGAATACCGGTGCACAGAGGATGCGCTTCTGAACTCGGAGGAGTCAGAAAAAGATGTGCTGAGAGCATAAGCATTGAAGTCAACAACTCATACAGAAGGAGGAATTTTGGGGTTATTGAACACCTCAATTGTCAAGACAGTGTAGCTGAGACACTGTTGTGGACAGAACCTGTCAGGAGTTCTGTAGGAGCTCTACCAAGAGGGTATCGATCGTGTGTACAGAGGTGGACAGAGGAAAGAACTCTGCTGGGAATTCAGAAGGGACCAGAAGTTTGTTGAGGATTCTGAGAAGCTCTGTCTAGGGGACATCGAGCGAAGTGCGTGAATGCACAGGGAAAACATAGTTGTTGAGTGTTCGGTGGAAGAGATACTCCGCCAGGAGGGTGTTGAGGGAATGTGCAGATAGCACAGGAGAAAGGAACTCTTTGAGTCCTATAATCTGAGGAAGCATCCACTGAGGGAGCTTTCACTGGGTTACTGAATACCCAGTGCACTCAGCAATAGGTTGCTCGAGTTGGAAGACTGCCAGGGGAATCGTGTTCTCCATCTGTGGGAGAAGGAGGAGAATGAGTTTAAATTGTTTTTCTGTCTGAGCCAAGAAATTCCTGCATAGAGTGCAGTGGAATTCATCCGCATAGAGTGCGTTGATGAGGCCAGACAGTTGAACTCTTATGCTCATCTGCCCAGAGTTGGATTGGGTTACTCGTGTCGTGCAGGAGAAGTGCAGGCTGAGGTTGAAATCTCAGCAGTTAGTCTGAGGAAAGGAAAGCAGGGATTACTGTTGCAGGAAGTGCACAGAGTCCGAAAGACCAAATACTCAGAGAGTGATTGGACGCCGAGCGCAAGGAGTGCACCAACCTTCAGTTGAAGGAGTGGAATAAGTTAAGCTCAGGAGGAATAGACCCTTCAAAGTTCCTGGAAGCAAGACCCAGGTGAGACTCGAACAGGAACGAAACTTTAGAACAGAAGAAATCTCCAAGAAGGAGAACCAACGGTCAAGGATCGCGGAGAAGAAATCGTGAAGTATCGATGATCGTTGGATCATGGAGAAGCTGCGCAGGAGTTAGACCATAGGCGCAGGAAGGGCCAAATCCCATCGGGGTTCGACATTCGACGATTCACAAGGTGAGGCGCAGACTCGTTGAAATCACGAGTCGCAACTTCCTGAGTCATTAGGAGCCGTTGATTTCCATAGGACAGGTGGCATGCGATCCCGGGAGGTCGGGGTTCGGCGTTCGGGGTTTTCGACACCCAGGAAAACTTGTATCATGGATTCGTGATCCACGAAATCCTGAAGTGACGTGGCAGTGTGGGACCACGGGATATAGTGGAGGATAGGTTTCATCGGAGTTCGGGGTTCAGAGGTTTGTGGCACAAGTGAATCGTGGCATCGCAAGTATCGATTTCCCGATAGGGAAATTGCCGACAAGGGTGGAAAGTGTTGACCCCTTTGACCATCGGGATTCAGGGGAGTGAAAGACCTGATCTTGTGAGCATTAAACTCGCGAACTCGCGAGTGCCGATTTCCCGACAAGCGAAGGGGAGATCGCAGGAAGAGTACTGTAGGTAGTGAGAACTTTTGAGAGGAGTTGGGAGAGTCTTTGACTCTTCGGGCCCGAGAGAGAAGGTCCTGGTGAGAGGCGGGTTGGACCATGAGGGGTGCGACTTGCGTCACTACTCCAACTTGCAACTGCGAGACTCTAATGTGAGGATATAAATCATTTGACAAAAGGGGCATCCCTATCTCAATCCATGTGTTCTCTAATAAAATAAATTATTTGACTAGGAGATGGGGGCATACCTCTTGTGATTACATTAAGGATTGAAGCTCTACCAACCTAACTTGAACTTCCATTCTTTCTTGAGAGGGATGACAATAATGTTCTTTTGCTAATTCCATTGGTTGGATTTTAGTGATCCAAACTTTTTATTCCCATACAAAAAATGGGGATCTTGTAATTAGGGTCTTCCATGCTTCAATGTTTACCTCCACTGCCCTTGAGTCTTATAACCACAAATGGTTGAATATGAAATGGATTAGTCTATAGTTTTGGTCCACTTGCAACATAAAAAATACAGGCTTGTGATCCAATGCCCCTAAAGAGAGAATGAAGGAGGTACAAAGATAACATGAACACAAAGCAAACCAAGATTGCATTCATAATCAGAAAGTGAATGCTTTCTTATAAATGGTTACAAGCTAGTCAAGTCAATCCACTTTATGAATGTGGGATAGACCGAGGAACACACTAAAGTGAAATAAATCATAAAATAACCTAAATTCAAAGTGACTTTATTAATTCCTATGTATAATATCTAATTTACCAGTATAATTTGATATTTACTTTAACACCTTCCCTTAATGGTCAATCTATTAACTACACCAAGTTTATCCTAGAATTTTACATATTTTTCAGTATCAAAAGACTCAGTAAAAACATTTGTATTTTGGTCCTTTGTGGGATAGTACTTCAGCTCAATAGATCCATCCTTTACAAGTTTTTTGATGAATTGGAAATGTATCTCAATATGCTTGGTACACTTGTGGAAGATTGGATTCTTGGCTAGTTTGAGCACCCCTTGATTGTCACAGAGTAGGGGTGTTGGTTTTGTTTGTGACATCTTCATCTCTGAAAGAATCCTTCTAATCCAAATTGTCTCACACAGTCCTTTCACTACTCCTAATATTCTTGTTTTGTTGATGAAAGGGCTACTACATGTTGCTTCTTGTCAGTCCATGTGATTGCACCCATGCCAAGGTTGAATACATGTCCAAAAGATGATTTTCTATCATCCACACAACCTTCCTACTCTGAATCTATATACCCACACAACCTAGGGTTTTTGCTTCTTCTATAGAGAATGCCAAAGTCAAGTGTCCCTTTTACATGTCTCAACACTATATTCGTTGTAGTCCAATTCTCTACCTTCAACATAGTCATGAATATCAAAATGAATATCATGACATAACTCAAATCGGTATAGTGGCTATAAAATATATCAAGCTCCCCACTAGCTACCTGTAGCCTGACTTATTAATTGCCTTAGATTTGGTCTTAACTGAAAGCTTCAACCAGGCCATTCTCCATAGGTGTAGATGAGATTTTTCAATTTGTCATTCTGAACTTATCAAACAAACTCCTAACATATTTTTTTTGTGAGACAAAAATGTTTCTACCCATTTTCCAAACTTCTACACCTAGACAGTAATGGAGGAGGCCTAGATCACTCATGTCAAAATCTCTACTTATATTATATTTGATTTTTTCAATAGCACTTGCCTAAATACCTATAATAATGATGTTATCTACATAAATCACCAGTAGAATGATATCGTTACCACCATTTTTTATTTACATATTGGAATCTAAAGGAATCCATTGGAACCCTTATTCATCCAAGTACCTATCAATCTTAATGCACCATGCACGAGGTGTCTACTTCAAACCATATAGAGCCTTCTTTTGTCTACAAACAATATGCTCCTTCCTTGGAACTTGTAACCCATATGGTTGATACATATAGACCTATTCCTCCAAATCTCCATTGAGGAAGGCACTCTTCATATCCATCTAATGGACCTTCCATCCAAATTGTACTACCATGGATAGAACTAATTGGATGGTGCTCATAGTTTTTGTAGGAGCAAAGGTCTCCCCATAGTCAACGCCCTCTCACTGCGAGAACCCTTTCGCAAACAATTGTGCCTTGTACTTGTCAAGTGTGATATCTACCTTGTACTTGAACTTGTATACCCATTTTCCACCAATGGGTTTCTTCCCTAGTGAAAGACCTATGAGATCTCAAGTTTGATTTTTCATCATACTTTCATCTTCAGCTATCATGGCCTTCTCCCATTTAGGTCTCCCTTTTGCCTCCTCAAACACCCATAGCTCATATATTTCCTAAACATTGGCCATTAGAGAAAAGTTAACCATGTTTGGTTGTTGTTTTCTCCTATCTCTCAATGATCGTTCCTTGATCATTTCACCTACTCAAACATCTCCAATGGTGTTGTTCCACCACTTTGGTCTTTTCTTGGGATCTTCCCCATCGAAGATGTCACCATGATCTGGGATACCTTTACCTATAGTGGTACCATCAAAATCAGATCTCAAAAAATCCTCATTCTTATAATCTTCCTCCCTTTCAAGTGAAGCTACCTGAATCTTGATATCTGGATCCTTAGCCAAAATAAGTTGTTGTTCTTTGATTTTATTTTTGACTAAGAAGGTCTAGCTTTCTCATCAACTATGACATTTTTATTGAATCTCAATTGATTAGTGTCAACATCAACCAATCTGTAGGCTTTACGACTGTCGATATATCCTGTGGTCATTAGTTTCTTTCTCTTATGGTCTAACTTGGTTCTCTTCTCATCTAGAATCCAAGCATAAGTAGTAGAATCAAAGACCTTAAGATGACTGAATCGAGGATTCCTCTTGGACCATGCTTCCTTTGAGTTATTCTACTTCACCACCATCATTGGATATCTATTTAGTAGGTATATTTTTGTGAATATTTCCTTGGTCCAATCCTACTGGGAACACACCTATTCTCCATCAAACATAGATCCATCTATGTGATAGTACTGTTTCACCTCTCAACCACTCCATTTTGTTGTGGAGTGTAGGGTGTAGTGAATTATTTTCTGAATCCATGTTTAGCACAAAATTTATTGAATTCTTTTGAATAGAATTCACCAACATTGTTAGACCTAAGAGTGGTAATGTGATACCTCGACTCTTTTTCTACTAATGATTTAAAATTTTGAAATTCATTAAACACTTTAGATTTCAATTTTAGAAAGTACACCCACATCTCCCTACTATAATCATCAAAAAATAGAAGGAAATACCTATCATATGTGACTGATGTCATGTTCATTGGTCCAAACATTTGCATAACCCAGTTGAAGGACTCTCTATTCTCTCCAAGTTGGTCCTTCATAAAATGGTGCTCAATATTGCTTCCCTATCTAGAAATATCCACATACACCTTGAATATGTTGTTGTATGTCAGGATTTCCATCGACCAAATTCTCACAAGCTAACTAAGAGAGGTAGGGTCAAGTTAATATTCCCATACCATTGATGCATAATGCACTCTCCGTTCATTCTTGGTTTCTAATGCATACACCCTAACCCGTCCAATGTCAACCAATTTGAATAGTCCATGATCCTCCACACCAAGAGATAGTTTTCTTGGTATCTTTTCCAACTTTGTAGCAATTTTTTGTTTGTTGAAGTTGAGATCTAGCTAGGGGTAGTGTCTCATAGTTTGACTAATTGATAGTATATTAAGATCCAAGACTGGCACATAGTACACATTAAGGAAATTCAACATTTCCCTCCAAAGGAAATTTGCACATTCCCTTTACCAACTACTGTGTACTCTTCCCCACTACCGAAGATTAGTAAATCCTCGAAGGAAGAAGCAATATACTCTGTGAACCAATATTTCCTATTGGTGAAGTATTGTGATGCACCCAAATCGATGTACCAAGTAGATGACATTATGATTTGCAGCATGAGCCTCTTGTTGAGACCCTCCCTGGTTGAATTTGTTTATCAACTAACCTCTTTCTGTAATGTTTCTGCATAATTGGCCCACCTTTCTACAATAGTGACATGTGATGTTATTCTAACTAGTTCAATCTTCACCACCACCTTTACCTTTCTTCTTTTCTAATTTTCCTTTCGCCTTAACATTAGATGCAAAGACCTATTTTGAACCCTTTGTCTCACTGCTTATACTAAATTGTTTCTTCCATCTGTCATGTTGTAGAAGCATATTGTATAGCTCATCAAACTTTAGGTCAACATTCATAGTGGTGATATTCAAGGTCTCAATAAATTGCTTGTAATCACATGGTAATATTTTCAATGTGATTACCACCATGTCCTCTTCTTCCATCTTTCGACAAATTGAAAACAATTGTTCTCTGATATCCTTGATCTTGAGTAGGTGCTCTTGTAACAATGCACTCTCATTCATCATGGTCAAAAACAACATATCGTCCAAGAAGAAGGTGTTTCCCTTGTCCGAAGTCTCATGCAACTCTTTCAAGTGCTTCCAAATCTTTGTTGAAGTATTACCTTTATAGACCTCAAGAAGCATTTCATTTGTCACATACAACTTAAGTACCATTACTCATTATTTGTCTTACTCATCAAACTTTTATTTTTCTCTACCCGTAACTTGTGGTCAGGTATTATTACTTAGGAAGATAACATACAAGCACATGTACTCAAATATATCCAACATATGTTGTTTCCATGCATTTTAGTTCTTACCAGAGAACCTCTAGCTACCTTCTAACATGATGTTGGGTAAAGAGACCATTGGCACAAGTCACAAATGTAGAAATAAACACTGAAATATAGTAAAAAGATGAAAATATATGTTCTTCCCTCCCTCAATTTGCAATCCCAGAGTAAGAACACTTGGATACTATCTCTAAATAGTCATAGTAACCACTTGTTACTAAAAAACACACAAATTTCTAATAAATCGTTCTTTTAGAACCAAAATTCAATTGATACTAGTTTCTAATGATTCAAAACCATTTTGGTTTGTTGAAGTGCCAATATATCAATCCTTCGACCTGTCTCTACTAGCAACATTTCCTACATCTTTACGCTCACATGCCTTCCATGGAACCTAGACTATTGAAGTCGTAGGAGTGGAAACCTTATCTTTCAAAGGTTCCCCAAGAATAATGATATTGATTCAAGAATGTTGGGCTGTGATACCATATAACAATAACACAAACACATAAAGACAATAAAGATTGCATTCATAATGATAAAGTGAATTCTTTCTTATAAAGGGTTACAAGATAGTAAAGTCAATCCACTTTATGAATGTGGGATAGACTGAGAAACACACTAAAGGGAAATAAAGCATAAAATTATAAAATAATCTAAATTCAAAGTGAATTTATTAAAGCCTATGTTTAATACGTAATCGACCATTATAATTTGATATTTACTTTAACAGGAGGTGGCTTGAATCTTTTATAGACTACTTTGGAGTAGAAATCAATCCAATCCAGCCATAATGTGCCTAGGTCTAGTGCATCAATTTGTAGAGGTGTACCTACCTTTATTAGGTTTGATATCTATAATATCCTAGTAAAATACCATATCATCAATCAACTCCTTAAATTGGTCTCTTATAAAAATACCCTCACATTTTTCCTCATGAAAAGTAATCATGTTGAAATCTCCTATAAGATTGATATTCTGATTTGAAGTGAGTCCATCATTATTCTCAATGAGCTCCAACAATCCTACTTTTTATGTACTAGATTGGAGCTTAGATATTAAATACTTGAATTTGTCTCTTAGAGGGATTATGAACCAATGTTGTGTTACTTGTAATGTGACCAACTCAATTGATGCTTGATCCCAAATAGTTGAAACTACAACCAATGTTCTCACAATGCTTACCACCACTCCTTGATTATTTCTCCAATGTTTATTTCTTATTCACATCATTATAACTTCTACTATCTTTGTCCCCTAAAGAATAAGAACAAATATCTTTTCTAATTTGATTTAATCCCTTATTGTTTCTATTTTAATTTCACTTCATGTTCCCCTACAGTTCTAGGAGACAATTTTCATTGTTTAAGTAAAGAAGATTTGGATCCACCACCATAGATAACATCCAAAGTTGCCTAAATTCCCAATTTCTTTTCTTTGTTTGTTATTTCCTCTCTCCTCTCTTTGTTGGGTTTCCATCCATTTTTCTTCAGAATCCAATGATTCAAAAATCCTTAGATGTTAATTTGTTAGGGTCCTAACCTACACATAGGTAGAGCAATATATTCAGATGTAATAAAGGTCAATATTAATAAGGCCTTTCAATAAAATAGAATAAGGCGGATGTAAGAAGACCTAATAG
>JZKD02S1425987.1:257682-315818 GCA_000966675.3 Picea glauca | reverse complement strand
TGGATTTTAAGGAATTAACCATGTAATTCGACCAGGAAGGCCACCAATATAAATTCCAAGGCATCATTGTTGGTTCACCTGAGGTCATTAGTTCCCATCGCATGGAAAAGTTGCTAAAAAAAGGCATTTTGGTGTCATTGCCCAACTTCATGCCATACAAGCAATAGAGACACCCCCAGTGCCGCAAGACCTCCAAGCCCTCCTTTCTAAACATAAAATGGTATTTTCCACTCCCCAAGGACTCCCTCCTTCCCGCGGTGTTCATGATCATTCCATTCCCCTTGTACCTGGAATCCTTCCTCCCAATATCCGTCCGTATCACCACCCCTTTTCAAAAAAAAATGAAATTGAGAAAATGGTCCAGGAACTCCTTAATGCAGGCATTATCTGCCCTAGTACGAGCCCTTACTCTTCTCCTGTAGTCATGGTCCTGAAGAAAGAAGGTTCTTGGAGAATGTGTTCTGACTTCCGTGCCCTCAACAAACTAACCATTAAAGACAAATTTCCCATTCCTGTCATTGATGACCTCCTGGATGAATTGAGTGGCACTCAATTCTTTACTAAACTTGATCTTCGCTCAGGCTATCACTAGATGCGTATGAAAGAGGAAGAAATTCCCAAGATGGCCTTTCAAATTCATGAGGGCCACTATGAATTTTTGGTCATGCCCTTTGGCTTGTGTAATGCCCCCTCCACCTTCCAAAGCTTCATGAATCATGTCTTCCATCCCTTTCTCTGTCATTTTCTCTTAGTTTTATTTGATGATATCATCGTCTATAGAAAAACCTAGACATACCATGTTACTCATGTGGATCGAGTTCTCCATCTACTCTCTCAGCACCAACTTTTCCTGAAACAGTCTAAATGTGATTTTGGTGCCTCAGAAGTAGAATACTTGGGTCATGTGGTTGGCAAGGATGGTGTCAGGGTGGATCCGAAAAATATTGAAGCTATGCAAGACTGGCTGCACCCAAAGACTCTCAAAATCTTGTGTGGATTTCTGGACTTAACAGGGTATTATTGCAAGTTTGTTAAGAATTATGGAAAGATTGCAGCACCTCTCACTTCTCTCCTCAAAAAGATATCTTTCACTTGGACTCCGTCTGCTGCTCAAGCTTTCCAAACATTGAAGATGGCCATGTGCACCACTCCGGTTCTGGCCCTTTCTGATTTCACAAAGACCTTTGTGTTGGAATGTGATGCTTCAGGGAAAGGAATCGATGTTGTCCTTATGCAAGAGGGTTGACCTTTGGACTTCACCAACAAGAAACTATCTGAAAGGAATCTGGGCAAACCCATCTATGAAAAGGAAATGTTGGCTATTATGCATGCCATTGATTTGTGGCACCCTTATCTCTTGGGGAAACGTTTCCAAATTAAGATAGACCATCATTCCAAATTAAGACAGACCATCAAAGCCTCAAGTACTTTCTGGAACAACGCATTTCCTCCTCGAAGCAACAAAAATGGGTGACTAAGCTCTTTGGATATGATTATGAGATCATTTACAAGAAATGCAAAGACAATGTGGTGGCGGATGCATTGTCCCGAAAATATGAAGAAGAAGAATCCTTTTTTTCTCTTTCCTTCTTTGTACCAGATTGGCTCCAAGTTGTTCGTCAGGAATGGATACAAGATCCCAAAAGTTTGCATCTGATCTAGCAATTGCAAACCAATGCTCTAGTTCCCCCAGAGTACTCTTGGCACCAGGATGATCTTCGATACAAAGGTCGTTTGTATTTAAGTAAACAATCAAAGCTTAAATCCATGGTACTTTATGAGATTCATGCTACACCCATAGTGGGGCACTCCAGGTTCACCAAAACCTATGACAAGGTCAAACGTTCTTTTTTCTGGGATGGTATGAAACAAGACATCCATAATTTTTTCATTGAATGTGATGTGTGTCAACACAAAAAGGGAGAAACAGTCAAATCTCTGGGCACACTACAACCGCTTTCGATTCCACCTTCTATTTGGAAGGATATCTCTATGGAATTTATTACTGGCTTACCCAAATCGGGAAATAAATCAGTCATAATGGTGGTTGTGGATCGCCTTTCCAAGTATGTTCATTTCTGCGCTCTTCAACACCCATTTACTGCATCCACAGTGCCTCAAATTTTCATTGACCAGGTCTTCAAGCTTCATGGCATGCCACACTCTATTGTTTATGATCGTGAACCAACTTTCACAGGAAATTTTTGGTAAGAACTGTTCAAGCTACAGGGCACCCAATTGCATCTCATCATAGCTTATCATCCCCAGACTGATGGTCAAACAGAAGTTGTCAACAAGTGTTTGGAAACATATCTGAGGTGTTTTTCTTCTAGAAATAAAAATCAGTGGGCTCAATGGTTACCCCTAGTTGAATGGTGGTACAACACTTCCTACCATACAGCTACAGGCATGACTCCTTTTGAAGCGGTATATGGATAGAAGCCACCTTCATTTCTCTCATACTTACTGGGTACCTCGAAGGTCCAGGCAGTTGACCAAACACTTACAGTTCGAGAAGATATTCTTTGTACCCTCAAAGAGAAATTGGTCATGGAACAGAATCAGATGAAGCAACAAGTAGATCAAGGTCGCTCTGAACGTCAATTTGCAGAAGGAGATCAGGTGTTTCTGCGACTGCAACCATACAAGAAAAATTCCCTCAAGGCTGAGCATTGTCAGAAGCTAGCGCCCAAATTTTATGGTAATTATATAGTTCTCAAGCGTGTGGGACAAGTCACCTATTAGTTAGCTCTGCCCAGTCATTCGAAGCTACATCCTATTTTTCATGTTTCATGCTTAAAGAAGGTGATTGGAACTAGTTGCCAAATTCAAACCAACCTTCGCGAGTTAGCTAAAGAAGGATCCATTTGGATATAGCCAGAAGCAGTTTTGGACCACCGTGAGCATTGCTTGCGTTAGAGAACCATCAAGGAAGTGCTAGTCCAGTGGAAAGATACAACTCTAGCAGATGCCACTTGGGAACCAGCTACCATTCTGCAGCAGTTTCCACATATCAAGCCTTGTGGGCAAGGTTGTTTTTAAGGGGGTGGACATGTTAGGGTCCTAACCCACACATAGGTAGAGAAATATATTCGGATGTAATAAAGGTCAATATTAATAAGGCCTTTCAATAAAATAGAATAAGGCATATGTAAGAAGACCTAATAGAAGCTTCCTCTTCTAGAAGGATATTCCTCTAGATGTTTCTCTTGATAGACATATTTAGTATAAATAAGGGTCGAGGGTATGAAAACCCTAGCTTGGAGATTATTGTAACAGAGCGTTGCTGGACTAGAGGTTGCCCCCTCGAAGAGGCCCGTGAACATTGCTTTCTAAATCAAAGTGTTATTTCTGTTGTTATTCTTATATCATTTCTATGTTATTGTGGAGATTATGCTGGTTATATTACTGTTATTCTGCCATTTCTATCATTTTATTTCTGTTCTGCATACTTTTTATATCTGGTATATTACATAATTACTCTTTAAACACACATCAACATCTAACCTGATTTAGAAATTATTACCGTCTTGACTATTTGAAAAAGCACATGTGAATCACCTTACTGATCCAAAACTTAATTAAACTGATGAATAACTTGCATAATTATGAGAGATAACACAACATAAAATAAAATAACTAAGAAAAAAAGAGTTGATAATAGAGTTCACCCATCTGGGGCTATGCCTATGAGTCCACTTCCAAATAGTGAGACCACTCTATATTGCTTAAGTGCCAAAATTATAATGAATGGATTAAAATTTGAAGACACCCTTAAATTCTACTACTCAACCATAGAAACATAGGTCACCATTGCATTCCTCTCAAAATTATGAGAATAACAAGTATAAACTTGACTATGTTATGAACGGGTGCTCAAAGACCCCCTTTTTCATGCTAAACGAGACTATGGCTCTCATACAAGGAAAATTGTACTAAGATTTCCTTACATGGTAATTTAGCATAGAAATGATATCACCATCATACTCCTCTCATAAAACTGAGAAAATTGAGTATAAACTTGCCCATATTTGGACACAGTGCCCAAGGACCCTCCTTGGCATGCACTTCTAGACAAAGGTATAACTCTTGTTCAAAATTCCCACCTTGGGATCCGTGCTAGATCTATGCACCTCCTTGGAACGCAATTATATTATTTCTCTCGATACACATTCTCATGCTCAAATGATAGACCGTGTGGCTTTTATATAGGCTAGGTTGAGAGGTCAAACCACACCCGACTCCATAAAACTTAAATATAACCATTCCCATTTTTTTAACAAACTGTATGGTTGGTGCAATGGTCGGAGAATATAGTTAAGTCATCAAAATATTCTTGTGGAGGTCAGGGTTCAAACCCTACTCAGCACAAACAACTGTTATACCCCTTAGCCATTATTGGCCAATTGGAGGATGCCACATGGCATCCTCTGGTTGGTCCACTTGTTGTACATTTAACACCACATCAATGCACAATCAAATTTCCTCCGCCAGCTACAACTTGTCACCTGCCATGTCACTGTATGACCTACTACGTGTCACCCTTTCATTGGTGCCACATGTATCGTACGTATTCCACGTCATCTGGACGGATGATACATGGCAAATTTTTACTAGTCCAACTGGGAGTCGAAAATGCCAAAACCAAGGGACACATGGCAACCTCTCATACTGCCACGTCGACATGATGATGCCATCATGATGTCACCCTGTTCCCTGTCAAATGTATGGATGGACATGATCCCATGATTAGATTACTAGAATTTCAGGGAGAGGCATCAGAGGACCCTGAAAAGAACTTATTCATTTGTGAGAAGATATGGGAAGTAAAGTAGATCACAGATGAGGATACAAAGATCGCATAATTAGCTACACACTAAGAGACCATGCACTGGACTGATACATGAGCCTATATGTAAACATTCCACAGGGAATACCAAACACTATCACATACGTGAAAAATCTATTGGTAAACAGATTTCAGAAGCCCAGCTCAGAAGACCAGTACATGAATGAAATGATTGAAATTGGGCAGAAACCAGGTGAGTTTGTTTGGGAGATTGATTAGAGGTTCAAATGTATGAAAGGTATGTTGAAATATGCAATTACTGACATGCAACATAGGCACTTATTCATGAACTCACTGTTACCACACTTGAAATACCTGTTAAGACAACAAAAGTTCCAAACTTAGGCAGAGGCTCTGTAGGAAGCCTTACAACTGGAAGAGAACCAATATCAACAGAAAGATCCAGCAATTGCGGAGTTGAAGGAGGATTTGAAGAATATAATGTTTCAACTTAACCAGAATAAGGGAAAAGAGAAAAGAGAAGTTGTTTGGTGTATGCTATGAAGGACATAAAGACACCATAAAAATGAATGTCCAAATTTTGCACAGTATATGGCAATAGGAGTACCAAACCCTAGACCATGGTGCAAGATTTGTAAAATGCATGGGCATGATTCATATCATTTTCCAATGGTGTAGAAGTATAATACAATACCCAAAAGTTCATATTGCATTTTTTTCAAATCAGTGGGTCATGATGATAAGGATTGTAGAAAGATGGAGCCGATGAGAGAAAGAACTTTAAATACTTATAGGGTGCAAGAAGAAATGATGACAAGACAAGTTGCACCTTAGTTAATCTAGGAACCATCACCATACAACAATGCGCAGTAGCAACAATACAACAATGTATAATCATAGTATAATAATGCACAACCATAGTATAACCCCGCAGAGTATAACCAGGTACCCCAGTACAACGCACCATAAGGAGATAGAGGTGGATACAAAGGTGGAGGATGAGGTAGAGGAGGATTTGTACGAGGCAGAGGACTAGTAGTGTGCCACAAATACCAAAAACCAGAACATTATGCAATGGATTTTCCACTTCCACCAACAACATGTATGTACTGTCGTGCAACAGATCATGAAACAGAAGACTGCCCAACACTCTTAGGAAAGATCCAGGGAAAAAGGAACCAGAACAACCAAAATGTCCAGTGGATTTTTGCAGAACTTGGGGATGATGGGAGAAACATCAATATAGTCACTCGAGGAGGAGCCAAGATAGGAACTGATGAAGCAAAACAAGATCCAACGCAACACCAATGGGTTAAGAAGAATACTAAGCCATAGAAGCAGTTTGACATGTAGAAAGAAAAGGAAACATTTAAGGAGGCCAGACAAGATTTTCTCAAGAAAAATGTTGTGTCTACATCAATGGCGCAACAAACTCAGAACCTACCAATGTACGAGATTCCATTCTCAATGGGTCATACCAATAAAGGACAACCTTTAGAGAAAGTACTATAAAGAAGTTTTTGCAATCCTGTGTTAAGATATTGAATGATCCATCATTTGTTAAAATCATACAAAATATTCTAGAAAGATGCAACAAAGAGGTAAAAGGGAATTTAGAGTAGAAAACAGTCAATCATCTCCATACAAGAAGAAGGACAAGCAAAGAATTAAGAATGAATGCCAACATTGGGGATTTCAACATGGGACATGCTATACTAGATTTAGGCTCTGAAGTAAATGTGTTACCTAATAAGGCATGGCAGTGTATGGGAGAACCCACACTAGGTTATTCACATGTCCAGTTGAAACTAGAAAATCAACACAGTGTTACCAATTGGAAGTCTTAAATGTGTGACAGTAGATTTGGATGGAGTGTGCAATATGGCATATTTTGAAGTAATAGAGATAGTAGATGGCACAACACTTTACCCAACATTACTTGGATTGGATTGGGAATTTGGTAATCAAGCTATAATCAACCTGAAGGCAAGAAAAATGACTTTTGAATCAGGTGAATATAGAGTCTTGGCACCATTGGATCCTTCAGAAGGAGAAAGGTTTGTAGAGGCCACTAGTTTGGATTGAAGAAATAAACCAATTGTATAGAACCACCATGCAAGAAGAGGATTATATTAACCCAACTGCATATGGGGTACTCAATTGGAGAAGCATTACATCATGTGCTTCTGACTCAGACATAGGTTTGGAGAATTGGAAACAACGATTACATGAAGTTTCCACAAGGAGGTGCACAATAATAGATTGTGCAGTAAGATGGGTTGGTACAGAGATAAGAGAACCTCCAAGTTTTCATGGGCTGGATGACTTAGATGAATTCTTGACAAAATATGAAGAGGAAGTGTTAGAAAATCAAAGGCTCTTAGACTTAGATACTGCACTCAAGGAAACACCTACAATATGGTCGGGTGCACACAAAGAAACAATTCAAGACTGGTATCAGTGTAAATGACTATTGTGCATTAGATTTGGCGTAGAACCAGGGAGAAATAGAGTCCATAAGTATGATGGGAAAGGTACACCAATTGAACACTTGGATAATTGCAGAACACAGTGGAAGATGACACCACTAGAGGAATGGCCTCATCATTTTATCCATACATTGGAAGGGATCCCAGGGAACTGGTACATAGACCACAAGATGCACAAAGGCACTGCAAAATGGACAGGATTACAACAAAATTTTGTAGTAACCTTCTCATTTGAACATGAGAACCCCAACATTGATTCATCACTAAAGATGATACGGGGAGTGATATTTGTTTATGAGCCATAGTTTCAAATCATGACAGAATATCAACAATAGAACATACATACAGTTAAATATTTACTCTCTTGCTATCATGTCGAAGAGGAAGCAACAGATGAAGATGACCCGCACAACATTCATATTACAAAGATTGAAGGAGAGAGAGAGGTGGAAGGTCCATCTCTGGAGTCAGAAGTATTTTTTGCACCAATCAAAGTGAATAAAGGCAACATTGGGATGAATGACAATCCTAAAATGGCAAGTATTGGAGACTATTGGGATGAACAAACAGTAGAAAGAATAACAGATTTACTGCACGAATACAATGACATGTTTCCAACAACCTTTATAGATATGAAAGGCATAACAAGGGAGCTAGGTGATATGAAGATACCCCTCAAACCTGAGGCCAGACCTGTTAGGAAGATACCTTACAGACTGAATCCAGTGTATAAGAATAAATTGAAAGAAAAAATTGACCGAATGTTGGACGTTGACATTATAGAACCAATATAGAAATTTGAATGGACCAGTCCCATGGTATTCCAATAAAAGAAGCAAGGTGGGATAAGAATTTGTGTATATCTGAGGAAACTCAATGATGCTTTCTTACATGACTCTTTCCCTACCCCTTTTACAAATGAATTCTTAGAGAATGTGGGACGCTAGGAAGCATATTCATTCACAGATGGATTCCCATGATACCATCATATCAAAATAACTCCAGAGGATAGGCATAAGACTAATTTTGCTATAGAATGGGGATCCTACCAATATGTAGTCATGCCCTTTGGACTGAAGAATGCACCAACCATTTTTTCAAGAGTAGTCATAGCTTCTTTTAAGGAATTCATACATCAGTTTCTAAAATTATATTTGGATGATTGGACTGTATATAGTCTGTTAAAGGACCATGTAGAAGTGTTAAGACTAATGTTGGAAAGATGCAGGCAATCTCAGATATCATTAAATATCAAGAAATTCATTTTTGGTACACCTTTTGGGATATTGTTGGGACATATAGTGTGTAAATAAGGTTTACTGGTGGACCCTACTAAGATTGCAGTCATTGTAAATTTACCACCACCAAAGTCAGTGCGCCAGTTAAGAGAAACATTGGGACATACAGGCTATTACAAGAAGTTTATAAAGGGGTATGTGTAGATTACTACACCAATGAAAAATTGTTAAAGGATGCCAGATTTCAGTGGAATGAGTATTGTTAGCAAGGATTGGACACTCTAAAGGAAAAGATGGTGAAATTCTGGCGTAGCCAGGAGCATGGGACTTAGAACATCCTATAGCATTTGAAAGCAGAAAATTGTTAGAATATGAGCATAATTACAACACCAAGGAGAGAGAAGGCCTAGCCATGGTATATGCACTTCAGAAATTCAGACACTACTTACTGGGTAAACACTTTAAAATGTTCACAAACCATTATTCCCTCAAATATCTAGTCAACAAGCTAGTGTTGGGGGGGGAGGATTTGTAGATGGCTATTATTATTCCAAGTATTCAATTTCAAAGTGATAGTCAATCCAGGGAAGTTGAATGTAGGACTCGATCACCTGTCAAGGGTAACCAATGGAGAAGAACCTACTAAATTGGAAGACAACTTCCCTGATGCACAATTATTTTCAATATAGGTAGTTGATGAATACTTCATTGATATCATTGAATACTTAAGTACAGGGGTTGTACCATAGGAATTTATCACTAAGTAGAAGAAAAACCTGGTAGTCAGAACTACAAAATATCAACTCATTACAGGTCATTTATACAATATGGGCACAAATAACAGTTTGAGAAGGTGTGTATTGGAGCATGAACGACCCATAATTTTTGTAGAATCTCATGAAGGTATAGTTGGAGGACACTATGTAGGCAAAGCCACCGTGCATAAGGTATTTCATGTAGGATTATGGTGGCCAATAGTCCGTAAATATGCCAAGGAATATTGCCAGAACTATGATGTATGTCAAAGGGTTGGAAAACTCGACATAAGGGATGAGATGCCCCTAAGACCATAAGTGACTCTGCAGGCATTTGAAAAATGGGAAATAGACTTTGATGGACCTATTAATCCACCAAAAAAAAGGTCAGAAGATAGATATATCATTACTGCGACTGAATACTTACGAGATGGATAGAAGTAGCACTAGTCAAACATTGTAGCGCAAAGACAACAACACACTTCTTGTTTGAACAAGTGATCACTAGATTTGGATGACCCAGGATTTTCTTGAGTGACCAAGGCACTCATTTTATTAATAATACCATCAAGGTTATGACTGAGGAGTTTGAAGTCTATCACCAGAAGAGTACACCATAAAATCCTTAGACAAATGAAATAGTAGAAGCTTTCAATAAGGTTTTGGAAAATGCATTGACTAAGATATGCAATGTGAACATGGATGATTGGGACTTGAAAATACCAGAAGTACTATGGGACTAAAGGAACACATGCAATAAGTTGATAGGACACACACCATTCATATTGGTGTATGGACAGGAAGCAATGGTGTTGTTGGCCCTTGACCAAGTTTTGAGGGTTCTTGGTCATGTTTGGCCTATTTTTGGGACTTCGACGGGATGTCGAAGGCAAAGCGCAAGATGAAGCAGAGATCACAGGATATCAACCCCTTTTTGGGTCATTTTTGGGTTTTTGGATTATGTAAAGGGTATGGGATGTCGTCCCATGGGTTTACCCATGCTTAGGCCCACTTTTGTAATGTATAAATATATGTCTAGGTAATGTAAGGGGTACATATAGGTGCATCTAAGTGTATCTAGGTGATGTTATTCTAAGTGCAAGTATGGTTTGTATATGCTTCATGCATACTGTGAGAGACTTGCAGAGCTAAGTGCAAGTGGTTGTAAAATATTGTGGAAGGCTTTGTGCTGTAACGCAAGGAAGGAGGATCTAGCGAGGTGTGTAGATCTCCTGTCTTATGTGGAGTGAGACTTGGATGCTATGTGCCTGTAAGAAGCTTGACCGAAGATAATAAAGAAGAAGAGTTGGTGGAAGTATCCCCAGGGTGGGGCGGAACCATGTATATGTTGTGTTTCTCTGCTTTGTGTGATGTATTGATGTGTTTATGTGTTACTTTCTAGGTGCTTAGATATAGATAGATAGATCTGTTTATGCTTTGTGCTTATAATGAATGTGGATTCTAGATCTGACCTATGTGAATGTGCTTAGTGCTTAAATCTGCTAGATCTAATCTATCTCTTTATGCTAAGTGCTTAGACACTTTATATCTGAATAAGTGTTGTGATGCTCTGTTTTATCTGTGAAGTAGATATTGGTTACATATTGATGAATTATCAGTGCTAAGTACTATGTTAAGTATTATAATCACAAATATGTGTCCTAGCTAAGGTTGCAGACACTGGATTCCTACAACCACCCCTGCCTCTACCTTGAGTGAGACTTCATCTGCTTCATAGGTGTTGCCGAAAGGGTTGGTAGTTAGGGTTTTGTTGGTGCACTTGTAGCATTGAACCCTGGGTCTTCCCTTGTGCCAACAAATGGTTATGTTGCCAGGACCTGAAACTATGATTGCTGGGAACTGAGGAAGAAGAAGCTTTGTGAAAAGATCCGACCTGAAACTGTGAAATCTCTGTGTGTAGATTTGTTTCCCTAGTGCACAGTATCTTACTCGACCTGTGAAGCTTTGTGCCAAGAAAAGAGGTCATATCTGAAAAAAAGAGGTAAGATATGCAAGATCTATGCTCTGATAAAGGTAGGAATAGTGAAACGTTTTAGATCTGGAAGTTTTGTGCTCTATAAAAGTAAGATAAGTGTAAATTTTTGTTTCTAAAGTATGGATCTAGGTATGATTGATAGAGTCTATCCTATCTTGAAAACTATGGTACTGATAGATGAAAGAAGGTTTGAAATGAGTAGATCTGATAAAAATAGTGAAAGATATGTTATACCTATGCATAGAAAGAATGTTTGGACTAACCAATGGATGCATGATCCTAGGAAGATTTTTTTGCAAGTTAGCTACTATGATCCTAGCGCGCAGTACAGAAAGAGTTGGGGATCATTCAAAAGAAATATAGGATTAACCCTCTGTTGCAGTTGCAGAAAACCGGGACATCTTGCTAAGGAATGCCCTGGGAGAAGACCTAGTTGTCTTTGTTGTAAATCTATGGACCATGAAGTATTAGATTGCTCTAGAATGATTGCTGAGATTGAAGTAATGAACATGAGACAAGAAAATCCTAAGGCATATCCAGAAACTAAGATTATGGTAGAGCCCTAGGAAGAATCAGAGAAAGTATTGTTACAGATGAAAGAAACTCTGAATGACCACCGACATGTCAGATTATCAAAGATATTAAAAGAAAAAGAATCCATTGAAGCAAGAATAGGAGACTTTGACATTGACTGTGTTCTGGACGAGGAAACACAGGTGAATATTATGACAAAAATAACTTGGGAACTTTTAGGGAAGCCTGCTATGATTCCTTCGCTGGGAGGAATATGATTATTCAAAGGAAAACTAATAACCCTATGTGGAAAGATTTCCCAAATATCTATGAACGCCAATGGTACTTCGACAGAGGAAGATTTTGAGATTATTAAATTTATTGAGAACAGCGCCCCATTTACCATGTTACTAGGAAAACCTTGGATTGAAAGAGATCAGGCCAAAAGGAAGGAAGAAGAAGAAGTCTTAGAGAAGAAGAAGCAAGAGTTAAAAGATTTCATGACTAGAAGGATCACACACTTGATTGAAGAACAGGAGAAAAGATCACAGTTATTTAACCTGGATATCAAAGTTGAAAGAAAACTAGAAGACCCTCAGAAGATTGAAATACCTATCCCAGATAAAGAAGAAATATTACCCTTGAATCCTAGGAAAGAATCTCAACAGCCCGAAGTGACTATGTCAAAAGAAGATAAGAATTAGAATGGAAAAAGGAATACCGAGATGAAGCTCATTGGAAAGAAGGCTAGAAATCTAAGTAAGAATAGAGCTAAGTTATAGAAGGATCCAGAAGGAACCTCACAGAAGGAAAATTTGCAAAATTGGAAGTTCGCCAAGATATCAGAACAACGACACATGGCACTTCACCGTGGCAAAGAAATATAGTCATTGGGTACATTATAATCGTTCAACCAATGCTCTGAATGGGTAGAAAGGCGTTTATGGCTCACCACCAGACCATTGGACTGCATCGTAATGGACACAACAAAGTTAATGAAGGCTACATCCCCGTTACCAGAGATCCCCAGTTACCTATTTATCCTATCGCGCCATGTACCGAGAACACTTTTGCTAACCGAGAATCTGAGCCCGAAGACTAAGTTGATTTTACACAGTGATCTTCACGTTATTTCCATCTACTTCGTTGTAGTAACTGGTTAATATTGAACCCGATATATTCAATCTCGAGCGCATATGTCCGAAGATCTCACCGCAGTCAAAGAATCAATGATGGAAGTACTCATTGACCTAATGACTCAAAGAGTCATGTATGAGAGAGGAATGTCAGAAGGGGTAGAAGCTTCATTGACAAGAATAGTGCAAGACTCTCCATCGACTACTCGAGAAGCTAGACCATCCCAACCATCATAAGAAAAGAGAACCAAGCACAGGGATGACCTAACGAATGCAAAGCTGATATCGACCATATTACCCGCCTATATTCCACCTTTGACCGCCTATATTCGAGCAGACCAGGACAAGATCGCAGTGTTGAAGTTCAGCGACTTCAACCTCGGAGATCGAAAGGTATATAACATGCTCGCCCCGTACAAATACCTGACCAGGATGAAGAGGAAGAATTCGAAGATAATCCCCCAGTCATGGATGATGAACCTTGTGCAGTACACCCTGCTAAATGTCATGAAGATTCCACACTTTGGTAGACACCAGGAAGTCAATGCCTATGTCAAGATGCTACTTTCATGCTACCATGGCGGCTACTTGTGGATAAACTGTCGTATTATAGTTGATCCAACATTGATCCATAGGATCACAGGGTTGAGCATGCAAGGACCTGATCCACAGGATTTCTATCCCAGAAAATCCATGGACCATGAACTAGCATAGAAAATCAAGGACACCTATGGCAATGTTGAGAAGGAAACAAGAGGCTACAAGGTAGCCTCCATCCAGAATGGCACAGTGCACCTCGCCTATCATTTTATTGCAAGAAAGTTAGTAAGGAAGAACTGACCTACGCAAGTCACTGGATTTGTTGTTGACCTCGCAGGGAAGTGTGCAGAAGGCCTGCAGATGAACTGGGCGAAGTACCTAGTAAATCAGCTCGAGCTAGATTGTCGCGAAGCACAAGATCAAGGCTATGAATTTCACTTTAGCTGGCTCTTGATCCTTATCGCCTTTATTTTCTGGGAGATGCCGGAAGGTGAGACCTTCCCCAACATTGAGCCATTTGAGCCGTTGGCCACGAAGTTTGTTACACTATGGTATTCGAGTGATATGAACAAACAGTGGAAGTCAAACGTTTTTTTTCATACCTATTACCTTCAGATGAAGAGAGCCATAGAATCTGAGCCTCGCATGACTCTGAACACTCTACACCGGTTCTGGCCCCTGATGAAGTTCAACACAGATCAACATTTCATTTACTTTACAGTGTGAGCCGATGAACATAAGCAACAACTTTAGTCATACTACAAGCTGACAGAAGAAGACCTAGAGGAGATCACTAAGGACTGATCAGCGGAACTCCTTATTTCAATAGACCCTGTCGAGCTATCCGACCTTGACAGCCTAGAAACTGTGCATGATACACCTAGACCCAGCAGGATGAAGAAGACTGAAGAAGTCCAAGATTTAAGAAGTGCCTCAGTGAAAACCGCTTCCATATCACCAGAGAAAGGGGGTGATGGCGAAGAGATAAATGGAACAGAAGTTGAACAAAATAAAGGCGAAGTAACATTGCCTAGAGATGAGAATGACCCCTTGAAGAAGAGGAAGGTTTCTCCCCCAAAACCTTCTTCCTGGAAGAAATTGAAAGCCTCCATGACCAATATGCAAACTATCCTCACCTTTGATGATTTTGACTTCATCATAGCAGCCTTGAATGATGCTTCGCTGGAAATAGCTGAGAAACAGGAATCCAAACAAGATAAAATGTATGATAGAATTGAGATTGAACTCCGAGGGGTACAACAAGCACTTCAGTCCAGTTGCACAGTCTCCACTATGCCCCTTCCATATGGAGAACTTG
Organism: Picea glauca; assembly: GCA_000966675.3. Classification (NCBI taxonomy): domain Eukaryota; kingdom Viridiplantae; phylum Streptophyta; class Pinopsida; order Pinales; family Pinaceae; genus Picea; species Picea glauca. The sequence continues at coordinate 301,023 of JZKD02S1425987.1, read as the reverse complement.
AGTTGGGAGATGAGACAGCCCAACTCCAGTGACTAGTTGATACAGTCGAAGCTCGCCTTCAATGAGCACAAGAAGAAACCAAACAAGCCACCTAGGCCTTGAAGCAAGTGCAAGGCATACTCATAGAAAAATGCATCACTGTAGAATAGGAAAATATTTCTCTCCAAGTGAAGTTCGACGAAGAAAAAGCACATATGCAGTAAGGAAAAGAGCAGTTGCTCACGAAGCAACTAGAAGTGAAAGAATCGGTCAGCAGAGAACTTCGCTTTGTGACAGTCATAGAAGTAAAGGCAGAAGACCAAATCACGACCCAAGTATACCAGCTCACAGAAGCTATCCATAAGCTATAACAACGCATAGCAGACTTAGATCTCCACATAGTGCCTGAGACTCCACAAGATGTAAGGGATCAAAGAGAAGCCATTACCCAAAGCGCAGTTAAGAGAATAAAATCCCTTACAACGGAATGAAAGCAACTGAGTAATCGTAGTTCCCATACATATGAGAAAATCGCTGAGAATCCAGAATTGCAAGCACTAGAGTCGCAGCTCCAGGAAGCGAAGCAGCATGCAAAGACACTACAGGCACATTTGAAGGCCCTGTCAGCTGTGGAAAGAATGAAGAGATCTCAAGAGAAACGCACTGCCCAAAAACAGGTCCACACTATTCAAAGTAGAGTTATGGAAGTAACTCAAAGACTCCAACCTATACAAGATAAGGCATACCAATTGTTCACAGAGGTTGAAGACCGAGAAGCAGAGCTGGAGTAGGTTGTCACCACAGCAGAACAACGACTAGAGGGACATGTCAATGATGTAGTCATCCAAGAGTTCATTGAACATGAGGTCATGGCACAACAACAAATCCAAGAAACTCAAGCCAATCTCGAGGATTTTGAAGCTGAACTACCCAGACTAGAGTGACTCGGGATGAGTCACAGGTGAGTGTTGGGGGCCTATTGGCCCTTGACCAAGTTTTGAGGGTTCTTGGTCATGTTTGACCTATTTTTGGGACTTCGGTAGGATGTCGAAGGCAAAGTGAAATATGAAGAAGAGATCACGGGATCTCGACCCCTTTTTGGGTCCTTTTTGGGTTTTGGGATTATGTAAAGGGTATGGGATGTCGGCCCATGGGTTTACCCATGCTTATGCCCACTTTTTTAATGTATAAATAGATGTCTAGGTGATGTATGGGGTACATCTAGGTGCATCTAAGTGTATCTAGGTGATGTTGTGCTAAGTGCAAGTATGGTTTGTAGATGCTTCGTGCATACCCTGAGAGACTTGCAGAGCTAAGTGAAAGTGGTTGTAATAGATTATGGAAGGCTTTGTGATGTAACCCAAGGAAGGAGGATCTAGAGAGGTGCGCAGATATCCTATCCTCTGCAAAGTGAGACTTGGATGCTTTGTGTCTGTAAGAAGCTTAACCGAAGATAATAAAGAAGAAGAGTTGGTGGACATAGCCCCAAGGTGGGGGTGAACCACGTATATGTTGTGTTGCTCTGCTTTGTGTGATGTATTGATGTGTTTATGTGTTACTTGCTAGGCCCTTGAATATAGATAGATAGATCTGTTTATGCTTTGTGCTTATAATGAATATGGATGCTAGATCTGACCTATGTGAATGTGCCTAGTGCTTGAATCTGCTAGATCTAATATATCTCTTTATGCTAAGTGCTTATACACTTTAGATCTAAATAAGTGTTGCGATGCTATGTTTTATCTACGGAGTAGATATTGGTTACATATTGATGAATTGTCGGTGCTAAGTACTCTGTTAAGTATTATAATCACATATCTGTGTCCCAACTAAGGTTGCAGACACTGGAGTCCTACAACCACCCATGTTTCTACCTTGGGTGAGACTTCATCTACTTTGCAGGTGTTGTCGAAAGGGTTGGTAGTTAGGGTTTTGTTGGTGCGCTATTGTAGCATTGAACCCTGGGTATGCCCTTGTGCCAACAGATGCATTAGAATTTTTGGTACCCAGTCTACGCATAACAACAATTACCAACATGCCAGAAAGAGGTTTAGTACATGAGAGGCTAAGACAACTAATGGAAATGGAAGAGGAAAGGATTCTGGCAGGATTTCAACAGGAAGTATAGAAATCAAGGGACAAATCCTGGCATGACAAACATATTAAAAGGAAAATCTTTAAGGAGGGAGACCTAGTTCTTATCTATGACAAAATTGTTTTGCAACACCCTGGTAAGTTTAGAATGCATTGTCTATGGCCATATGAACTAAATAATGTCACAAATGGGGGATCTGTACAGCTAAAGGACTTGGCAGGAACATAACTGAAAGGCATGATCAACGGTAGTTGACTGAAACTGTATAGGAAGAATCGACCTACTAAATCTTAATAGTTACAAAGCAGTAAGAAAGTCATGTATACAATGTACTATAGTAGATATTAGGAAAGAAAACTGTTAAAAAGAAATAAAGAGTGGAAAAGGAAGAAAAAGGAACACCAAAATAGAAAAAGAAGAAAAACACAAAAAGAGGCAGAAGTTGACTAAACAACATGAAATTGGGAAAATCGTCGTGCGCAACAATTATTGTGACAACATAGAAAGACAAAGTGCAGGAAAAATTGAACTCGACGCAATGCACGGAAAAAGAGAAAAGAAATTATGATCGGGTCTATAAAGTGTAGAAATCACGCGTTAGTTCGATAGTTAGTGATTTATTATCACATAGCAAGATACAAGTGTGTTCCCTAGCTAGAATTGTGTGAAGAAACAAGTGAGTGTGTGAATTGGATAAAATATGACACCACCAAAGTTTGTCTCTCTAGGCTAGTATGTACAGGTTACTCGAAAGGGACAAAGGAAGAAGGAAAGGATGAGGGCGCTCGTGAATGTTGTCGAGATTCAAGATGTCATTACTTCAAACATAGAGTCAATCAACCTAACATAGGTTGAGGAGGAAACATTGACAATGGCGCAAGGGGAAGTAGGGAATATTTCTGGGATCCAGAATGGTATTCTGAACCCTAATCCTGAAACACCCACTAAAACTGATGAAACAACAGGTCAGCAACAGGGCCACGATGAGGAAGAGGTGTTGGTCGAGGAAATCACCAACCGACCAGTCTCTGAGAGGGAAGAAGATGATGCAGAAATAGCATAGGTAGGCCCATATGCTATTGGGAAGAGAAGCAAGGTGCAAGTTTCCACGGATATTACATTCCCATACCTCCTAGATGTAGTGGTCATTGTGGATGACATGCTAGGAAAAGTACCTAAAATGAGGTACTCGAACCATGATTTGTGTGATGCGACCAAATTCCCATATTTGGCCGAAGAAACCTACTTAGCAAACAAAGGGGAAATTGGACCCCTAGGAAAACCTATAATGGAGCCCACGTAGTGGATAACAGGGCTGTACAATTCCAGAATAATGAACATCTTAGACATACTACATTTGGGTGCGGTAAAAATGTTGGTCTCTGCGTCAAACAATTATTAGCCCACGTACATGGTGGCATATTTTGGATGGATAGGTCGGTACAGCTAGATGTGGTGTTGATCGCCAAGATTACAGGATTACCTATAGTTGACGCACAACGAGAGGACTACTTAGACAACAAGGTGCATGAGAAGGAAATCGTCGAGCTGGTAAAAACACAATTTGACACCAGCAAGGGAAACATGGGCATTATGCTCAAAGACATTAATGACAATGTGACAAGTTTCACCAACAAGATTATGGATTGCAAGTTGTTGAGGAAATGAAATAAAGAAGAAGCTCCAATAGGATTCACCGTAGTAGCCGTGCAGTGCACAAAAGGAGTGATGTTCAGTTGGGCACCGTACCTGCTGAACCAATTTTTGGTTGATTGTAGAGATGTGCAAGATAATGGAACTAAGTTCCATTATTCTTGGCTCATAATTATTATAGCCTTGGCAGGGTAGTAGGAGCCAAATTTTTCATCCTTCCTGGATAGGAAAGGAAAGTGTTATGCAACCAGATATGAGTCCCTCTAGCAGGCCAAGGACAATAAAAATTAGCAGGCAAATAACACAGTATTTGCAATGTTGCTTGAATAAATACAACAATGCACAACCAATGTGTGGCACATTCCTATGGAGTTAGTCCATGAAACTGAAGGGATAGTCAGGTTCAAGACATCCAGGCATCACATGTGGATCCAGGCCACAAGGGATCCAAAGAAGGCATGGTTGGAGATGCAATATTGTATCACAAAGGAAGAAATTGACTGGATAATCAGAGACTGGCCAATGCAGTGGAATATTCTAGTAGAAAAACCAGCAACATAGCTAACTTTGACACAATCCACCGATCCCAAGGAAAAGGATGAAGTAGGTTCCTCAACAAAAACAAACAACCCAGTCGATAATAGTAGAAAGGCTGCAGCACAGAATCGACCGTCGACAAGCAACGCAGTGCCCAAAAGACCAAGGAAGACATCAACAGGGACTAGGAAAGACAACCAACATGATGCTAGAAAGGGGGACACATCACAACATGGTGACAATTCAATAAAGGGTACAGGTTACAACAAGTGGGGTGCAACCATCACAAACGAAAAGGAATACAATGCAGGTAGAAGAGATGCGCAAAATAGGAAGTATACCACAGAATAACTAGTCATCAACCTGATAGAATATGATGTTGATTTTGTCGTAGACAAGGTCCAAGATAGGGGGGATGAGGTAGTTTGTATTGCAGAGGAACAAAGAGAAGAGATCATGGAAAAAATCATAGAAGTCCATGAAATTCTACAACAATTACAGAGTCAATCAATACCATAGGCCACAATGCAGTGACATGAAAAGACAGAGCAACCCCCTGTGCAAAAAGAAGGAGAGGAGACACTACAATTGGTAGTGCAAGGTAGGGATACATTCACATTCACTCGCCAAATGATCAGAATGGATCAAGAGACTGTGCAGAAACCCATGGGGGAAATGGAGAAATTTGAAGTAGTCATGGCGTAGATACCCACCAAGGCATTATACGGACTCCAAGCTAGTATAATGTAAGAAGTACAATCCAGAGCCCGTGCGAACGGGACTAACTTGGAGGTGGGTAGGGGAGTCACCGAAATGTTACAAATTACATGCGACCAACTGACCTCAGAGAAAGAGGATAAGAAAGAACACGTTGATAAGCTAGAATAGGGGCTAACAATGGTATATGACCGCATGCCAGACAATGCACAAGCACCATGGAAGAGTGTAAAAGAAATATAAAAAATATTTCATAGATGATTGAGGGATATAGGAAAGAAATCGAGGAGCTAAAACAAAATCTCAAACCCATGCCTCCTCCCGAGGTTCGAGAACCAAGTGAACAAAAATCCACACTCCAGATAGAGGAGATGGTAAAAGAAGCGAGGGAATTCGCAAAGTTGTTTGACATAATCACGCAGATTTGGACCGTTTTAGAAGAGGATGAAAAGGTCCAATAGTTGGACCAACAAGAGGAGAAAATTAGCTCTTCCATATAGGAGTTAAAGAAACAGTAGAAAATAATGAGTATTACAGAGTGCTTGAAGGGCACACAAGAAATGAAGACTTTGCAGACAGAGTTAAAGATAACGCAGATGAATAAGCAATAAAGAGAAGCCCAATTGGAACTCCTCCAGGAACAACCAACACATATGATTACATAGTTGAAGGAAGAGAAAATGAGCATGGCACAGGCACATTCAAAGAGAGAAACATTACTACATGAATATATAACATCACAGATAGTCGAGGTGCTAAGAGACAAAGTTGCGCAAATGAGGGAAAAAGGAAAGGAACTAGGAAAAAAATTCCACAGCTTGGAAGAGGCGGTACAGGGAGTGTGCACTACCTGAGTGGTTCAGGACGAGCCACATGTCAATGTTGGGAGCCTATTGGGTGCAATTCTTTTTTGAGAAGGAAGTTTATTTGGGGTGTAGGCCTATTTTTGGAAAGGAAGACCTAATTTTGGAGCGCATGTAATAGGTGGCAAGAAAGAAACATGCAGAAAATGAAGGAAAGCAACATGCAAGAGAAAAAGAAACATCGCACTCAGGAAGACAAGCCTAACTGGGATAGGGTTAGGGTTTTTGACAAGATTGTAACAGCTATGAGCCAATAAAATAGTATAAATAAGGACCTAGGAGGTCTAGGAAGGGGAATAAGAGAGGATGTCAGTTAAGGATAGGGAATATCATAGCAGAGAGAGTTGATTATTATGAATATGTGGGTTGTTGATTGTAATATGTCTTGTATAAGAGTCAAGTAAGGTATTCTTTGAGGGTTAGGTCATAGGCTGAGGAACCTGGTGGGATCTAGTCAACCTCATAGATGGTTCTTACCCTCAATCTTGATAGTATTAATGGAGATGTAATGCGCACAACACAATATTTTGCAGCAGAATAAATAATAGAGCAGATAAGTTATATCTTTATGAACGTAGAGCTAGGAGGGGTTGAACCATGATAAACCTTGTGTGTTGTGTGATTTTTAATGAATGATTTTGTTTTTTTTTATCATTAGCTTAATAAGGAATGGTTAAAGTAGATTTATCAACATGCATGCATAGGTTTAAAGATGAATAAATCATAGAAGTAATTGAATGAATAACAAGGATAATACATAAGGAATGAATAACACAATCACAGATCCCCACTCATTCCTAGACTATGAACACCTGAGTATTGAATTCACCCATAAAATCTATCTCAAGTAAGACTGTGTTGTGCACCTTGTGCGTAGTTTTCCACTCTGGATTACCATGAGGGCCGATAGTTTTATAGGGCTTTGTTGGAAACCTGTTGAGATCTGAACCTGGGTTAGCCCAAGAAGAAGAAAAGAAAACCAACATTGAGTAAAGTAGGGTTTTAAGCCTTAGAATTCATTTATAAATATGTAATGGGTTGGGAGAATAGGGGTTCCTCTATTTTATTTCTCTCTTGTTCCGTTCGAGAAGAGAGTGATAGAATGTTCTGCAGAGTTACTATTGAGTCTATGTCTGAATGTTAGGGAGATGTTGCAGAGAGAGAGAGAGAGGCTTGCACTACAAAGAGGGTAGGATAGGTGAAGGAAAATACAACATGGTGTATCTTTGTAAGCACGGTGCGCAAGCCTGAGATAGTTACCGAAAGCATGATAAAGAAGGTAGTTGTTGTGGGCATAGCCCAAATTTGGGTGAACCACATTAACTACTATGTTCATTGTATTTTATGTGATTGATCATGGATACTTTCTTGATGTATGTTAGACTATATTTGGTTCCGTGATCATTACTCAATAGTTATGAATGTTGCAGTACTTGGTTTATGTTGCAATCTTAAGTATAATGGTAATATGTAACTGAATTCACTAAGTAACCAACGAAGAACAAATACTGAATAATGTGCACAAAACAGATAAGTAAGAATGAATAGAATGATCACCTTCCATTCCCTCACTACTGCATAAAATTGGTTCCTGCAACCCTAATAGATGCATCGGGTGAGGCTTGACTTGCATGCAGGTGATGCCAAGAGGGTCGATATCTGAAGGGTTTTGTTGCTTAAGATAACTTGAACTTAGGGTCTTACACTAGTGCACCAACAAATGGTTATATTTTCGGGACCCTGAATATGTGATTGAGGGAATTTTTTGGAGGCTGACTAAGAAAAAAATCTAAGAATGTTTAGAAGGGAAGGAACGAGAGTTTTCTTGAAAAAATAATAGAAACCCTCAGACGAGTGACAAACATTGGATGCAAAGGTATGTGTACATAGAGCTGCATGAAATTTTCTTTAGTGAATTTTCGATTATTCTTACTGAGTGGTTAGAAATATTAATGGAGAATATTGGATGCGACATGTGACGAGGACCATCGATCTCCACCCTTTCGCAATGGAAAAGGTGCTTGGGCCTTCCACCCTTGGTCTTGGCCCCATGCACCAAGTATAAACGCATCGTTGGTGATTTAAATGCTTTCAGGGTCACGATAAGCCCCTTTTCCTTCCTTCCTGATGCTTAAGCCCATTTTTAAGCATCTGCAACCCTTTTTAGGCAAATTTTCATTAATTCAAGATCCCTAAGCTTATTCCTTTATCCATTGATCTAGGTGGATATTGGCGGCCACCCACCTATTCCAACTAGCTCCTTTTGCCAATTTTTAGTTCAACACGTTCTTTTGTACTTCTTTGTAATTGTGAGCTCTACACTTCTGAGGCTATCTGGATCCCTACACATATTTCAGGTGGATACTGGTGGCCTCCCACCTAATCCAACTGGCTTATTTTGTATGTATTCATGTCAGCACATCTTGTTGTACTTCCAGGGTTGTTTTGGGGCCCTAAACAATTTTATTTTGGCTTTCCACAGTCAAACTATAGATGGACTCAAATTTTGATGGCGTAATGTGTAGTTCTTGAAAATACCTTTCCAATAGGCTATCACATGCCTACAACAGAGACTGTATGCAAAAGTTACAACCCCAAGAAGTTAATGTACTAACTTACCCAAATGGGGCCCACGTGACTTTTGGCATTTCATCTCCTAGGGTTAGGTTTTAGGATGTCTATGGTTTTAGAATTCCTGTTTAACATAAAAAGGCCTTCAGAGCCTCATTGTAATCATCTTCTTGTGAATGAGTGTAGTTGTCACATCTCTTCTCAGAGATAAAACTGCCACCATTCTAGCAAGTCTAGCACTTTGTATTTTTACAGTCTCTTTACAATTCTTTTATTAATAGAAATCAAGTATTGTTGTATTTCTTTGTTTATGGAAAATTTCATGCGTATTTCATTGTAATTTCTCTACTTTCATTTCGTTCCGAAAATAATATGGATCAGTTGTATTAGAGAAGGTTGCTTTTGATCATTTTTCAGCGCATGTCCCCAATGAGGTCCGAGTATATCCAGTTGGTTCTCGATTTTTTCTCTCTTGAGGAAAATCACTCTCGCACTCCCAAGAAACCCTCGATGGTGGCAGAAAATAAAGACGATGGAGTAAAAGATTCTATTAACCTGTTGCTTGAGCAAGCTCTCGTGCGACAGAGTGACAAAATGATGGAGAATTTTCCACACATTCTTCAATGCCTGCCTATAGCAACATGCGCATCTTCATCAAGTGACCATTTCATAGGAACCTATCCCTTCAAGGTACAAGTTGATTTTGATATTCCCATATTTGAAGGTCAGATAGATGCGGATGCCCTGGAAAAATGGTTAAATCTATTAGAAGGTTATTTCTCTATTTAAAATTTTTTCGACAGGGAAAAGATCACCTTCACACTCCTAAAGGATCTCCCCCATGTCAAGCATTTGTGGGAAACTTACTGGGAGAAAAGTTCCACAAAGGAATCTGAAATCTATGGGGCCGAGCCCACTTTGGATTTTTTTTTGGATGCGGTCAAAGAACAATACTATCTTGTTGATAACTATGAAGACTAGTACATGATATGGACCACACTGCAGCAAGAGAAGATCCAAACAGTTATGGAGTTCACAAATACTTTCCATACCTTGCACACCAAGCTAGGTATCAAGGACTCTGAGCATCATCTGGTTCTAAAATATCGTGGGGCTTTGCATAGGTACATCCAAATTGAAATGTATTTCCTGAACATCTCAATATTGGGAGCTGCCTATCGATATGTTGTCAAAATAGAATAGAAATTTAGGCACCAGAACAAATGGGAATTTGGGTATGAAAATATGCAACAACCAAAGCATGGTAAAGACGACCCTAACCAACAACCCCTAGACAACTAGTCCAAGACACAGGACAAAAAGGGTAAAGGGAAGACGAAGAATGAAATTGGTAAGTGGTGTGACTTCCACAAAATCCCCTGGCACAACATCGATGAATGTCGCTCGAAACAATCATTGGGGGACGAGATCAAAGACACGGATCCGAACCCTGATTCGGAATCCAATCCAGAAAATATTGAAAACAGACATATCATTGACACATACCCCATTACCACTGTCGCAACCACAACAATTCAACCAGAAAAATCATCATATCCTGAAGAGGGGGAGTGCCTATTCCATTCACAGATGTGGGTGAAGGGGAATCTGTTACATTTCATTATTGATAATGACATCTAGAAGAACCTCATCTCAGCTAAGGCTGTCAAACAGTTGGGTTTGTTGACAAAACCACATCCACAGCCATACAATATCAGGTGGCTTCACCAGGGATGAGATATTTGTGTCAGCCAACAATGTCGCCTATCCTATGAAATCCAATCCTTCAAGGATGAGGTAGTGTGTGATGTTTCCCTTCTTGATGTATGTGATGTGGTTTTGGGCCAACCATATATGTGGAGATGACATGATGTCTAGGAGTCTAGACCCCATAGTGTCATTATTACTCTGAGAGGTCAGCTCTATTGGATACCATAGGTAGTTCTGACTACTTCTCTACCAAAACAATGCCACAAGGTAATCTCTCATACTGCAAAATTCATCCTCTTCACAGTTTGTTCAAAGTATGTATAGAAGACCGTTATAACCACTACAACCACTACATCCTCAACATGTCTATCCAATGAAAATATATTGTCAAAGATAAATAATATATTGTTTATTCACCTACAATGGTGCCTACACAATGCCCTGCCAAACCCAAAGACAACAGGTTGGTGGAGCATATTCAACTCCGCCAACAACCGGTTTGTGACAGTCTTTCACAGAACAAGCAAAAAAACTTCTCCAACAAAGCACACAGCTCACCAAGATTCAAATTCAAAACATGCTTTCCCCTCTTCCCTGGGCACTCAACGGAATGGAGACCATTGCTTCCTAAGGGGGGAGGATTCATCCAGGTGGATATTTGTGGCCACCCACCTATTCCAACTGGCTCCTTTTGTCATTTTTTAGTTCAATATGTTCTTTTGTACTTCTTATTAATTGTGGGTTCTACACTTTTGGGGTGTCTGGATCCTTACACATCTTCCAGGTGGATATTGATGGCCTCCCACCTAATCTAACTGGCTTATTTTGTATGTATTCATGTCAGCACATATTGTTGTACTTCGAGGGCCATTTTGGGGCCCTAAACAATGTTATTTTGGCCACCACAGTCAAACTGTAGACGAAGTCAAAGTTTGACGAAATAATGCATATTTCTCGAAAATACCTTTCCAATGGGCTATGACGTGCCTAAAACGGAGATGGTATGCAAAAGTTACGACCCTGTGAAGTTAATGTACTAACGTACCCAAACGGGGCCCACATGAATTTTGGCGTTTCATATCCTAGGGTTAGGTTTTTGGATGTCTAGGGTTTTGGCATTCCTGTTTAACATAAAATGCCTTCAGAGCCTCATTGTAATCATCTTCTTGTGAATGAGCGTAGTCGTCACATCTCTTCTCAAAGATAAAGATGCCACCATTCTAGTGAGTTTGACACTCTATATTTTTAGACTCTCTTTACAATTCTTTTATTAATAGAAATAAAGTATTGTTGTATTTCTCTATTTCTGGAAAGTTTCATGAGTATTTCAGTGTAATTTCTCTTATTTCATTTTGTTCTGAACATAATCTGGATTAGTGGTATCATAGAAGGCTACTCTTGATCATTTTTCAGTGCATGTCCCCGACGAGGTCCGAGTATAGCCAGCTGGGTCTCGATTTTTTCTCTCTTAATGGAAATCACTCTTATACACCCAATAAACCCTCAATGGTGGCACAAAATAAATACGGCGGAGCACAAGATTCTATTAACATGTTTCTTGAGGAAGCTCTCTCTCGATAGAGGGACGAAATGATGGAGAATTTTGTACACATTCTTCAACGCCCGTCGATAGCAACATGCACATCTTCATCAAGTGACCATTTTGGAGGAACCTCTCCCTTCAAGGTAAAAGTTAATTTTCATATTCCCATATTTGAAGGTCAGAGAGATTTGGATGCCCTAGAAAAATGGTTAAATCTATTAGAAGGTTATTTCTCTATTCAAAAATTTTCCGACAAGGAAACGATCACCTTCACACTCCTAAAGGATCTCCCCCATGTCAAACGTTTGTGGGAAACTTACTGGGAGAAAATTTCAACAGAGGAATCTGGAATCTATGGGGTCGAGCCCACTTGGGATTTTTTTTTGGATGTAGTCAAAGAACAGTACTATCCCATTGATAACTATGAAGACCATTACATGAGATGAACCACACTATGGCAAGAGAAGAGCCAAATAGTGTCGGAGTTCAAAAATACTTTCCATACCTTGAACACCAAGCTGGGTATCAAGGACTCTGAGTAGCATCTGGTTATGAAATATCATGGGGATCTATATAGTTACATCCAAACTAGAATAGATTTCCTGAACATGTCATCATTGGGAGTTGCCTATCGATATGTTGTCAAAATCGAGTAGAAAGTTAGGCACCAGAACAAATGGGAATTCGGGTCTGCAAATATGAAACAACCAAATCATGGTAAATACGACCCTAACCAACATCCCCTAGACAACCAGTCCAAGACAAAGGAAAAAAAGGGTAAAGGGAAGACAAAGAATGACACTGGGAAGTGGTGTGACTTCCACAAAATCCCTAGAACAACACCTATGAATGTCGCTCGAAACAGTCATTGGTGTCCAAGTTCAAAGAGACGGAGACAAAACCTGATTCAGAATCTGATCTAGAAAATATTGAAAATAAACAGATCATCGACGCAGACCCCACTGCCACTTTCACAACCGCAACAATTCAACCAGAAGAATCAGTAGATCCTAAAGAGGGGGAGCGCCTCTTCCATTCACAGATGTGGGTGAAGGGGACCTCATTGCATTTCATTGTTGATAACGACATCCATAATAACCTCATCTCATCTAATTTCATCAAATAGTTGGGGTTGTCGACAACACCACACCCGCAGCCATACAACATCGAGTGGCTTCACTAGGGATGATATCTCCATGTCATCCAACGGTGTTGCATGTCTTATGCCATCCAATCCTTCAAGGATGAGGTAGTGTGTGATGTTGCCCCTCTTGATGTCTGCGATGTGGTTTTGGGCCAACCATATATGTGGAGACGACATGATTTCTATGAGTCTAGACCCCGTAGTGTCATTATTACTCTGGGAGGTCATCTCTATCAGATACCAGAGGTAGTTCCAAATACTGCTTCACCAAAACAGTGTCACAAGGTAATATCTCATACTGCAAAATTCATCCTCTTCACAGTATGTTCAAAGGATTCACATAAGACCACAACAACCAGTGCAACCTCAACACCTTCTATCCAGCAAAAACAAATTGTCAAAGAGAAAGAATATATTGTTTCTTCACCTACAATGGTGCCTACACAATGCCCCGTCAAACCCAGAGACAACAGGTTGGTGGAGCATATCCAAACCTGCCAGTAACCAGTTTTTGACAGTCTTCCATAGACCAAGAAACACAACATCTCCAACAAAGCACACAACTCACAAAGATTCAGATTTAGAACATGCTTTCCCCTCTTCCCTAGGCACTCAACCCAATGAAAACCATTGCTTCATGTTGGTTATTACTCTACTTTACCCTCTGATTTATTGACCCGGGGTTCATGTCTTTCATGTTTCCAACAAAGCCTCTAAAACTATCAGCCCTCCTGGTAAACGAGAAGGCAAAAAAAAACATGAATGCACTGCGCAGTCTCACCCAAGATAGCTTTAAATGGGTGGCTATAAGACTCGGGTTTTTACAGCCCAGGAATGAGTATGAGATAGGAGATCTGTATTTATATATGACTACTATAAGTTGTGATTATCATCTACCGCATTCACGACTATGCATTACCTTCAACAATTTATTCTCTTGAAAGCACAAACATATTTCATAGCAATATAATAACTCATCCATTCATTAGACACAATTCCTAACTACTAAAAAGAATATAAAGATATGCATGCATTCATCCCATTACACATATATTACCGTGGTTCACCCCCTCCTGGGTTACGTCCACAAATATTTGTCTCTTGGCTCTTTTATTATGGTAGTTTTTCATCCCTCGCGTTGTACGCTTACAATTCTCCTCAGATGGGTAAAATCTATATGAGGTGAACTAGATCTCACCAGGATCCTTAGCCTATGATCTAATCCTCAGATCTTCCTTCTCTCTTCTCCTCTAGCTCAACATCTTAAAAAATAGTTCATAACCCTATTACGTATCGCATCAACTCGTGCCTATCTATGATAAAACAATAATGCAAAAACAAGGAACTGAACCGAATCGACCCGACTATGATACTTGTGTATCTATATTTATACATTTCAGGCTCTTTAGCCATTTACAATACATTTCCAAAACCCTAACCCTACCGACATTAGGTCTTCCTCCCATGTGCGTGTGTTGTTCTTCCTCCAACTGTCACTTTTCTTGTGCATGCTTTCTTGCATGTGCGCATGTTGTGTTTCCCTCCAGCTGTTACTTCAGTTTCTACATGCTTTCTTTCCCCACGATCATCCTTCTTTCCACTTCGGCCATCCTTCTTTCCAATTTGACTGGCTTCCAACAGGCCCCCAACACTGACATGTGGATCATCCCAGGTCACCTGATCCTTCTGAGCTTCGTCGATCTCTTTTGTGATCGTCTGGAACTTTTCCATGAGATCTTCCGCTTGTGTCAGTGCCTATGTGGTCTTCTCCTTGATTGTGTCCACTACCTGGACTGCTACTTCGTCATTGATCAATCTCACACATTCTTCCTGGGTCTGTGCTATCTTTGTTTTATCCTCCTCTACTTGTGCCAATACCTCTGCTACCCACTCCTGTAATATCTCAATTTGATCCTGATGCTCAGGTTTCTGCATTTGCATAGTGATGAGTTCTCCCTGCAGCTTCTTCATCTTCTGCATCCCTTTGACTTGTTTTGGGATTGATATTTTCTTATGCTTCTGCTTGAGCTCTTGGATCGCTCCGTTGATCTTTTCCTCTTCCTTATCCCACCATTGGACCTGTGGATCCTCCTCTAATCTTGTCCAAAGTTGTGTTGCTTTATCGAACAAGTCAGTTGTTGCACTGACCTACTGCTCTATCTCCTACAGCTACACTATTTCTTCCTTCTTCCTTTGCTCCTTTACTATTGGTGGAGTAGATGGTGTGATCTTTTCTCGAAGATTCTCGATCTCCTTATGATATTGATCAATTGTCTGCACAATCCAATCAATATGTTTTGCAGTTGCGATTTCCTCACTCTGCGCAGCCTGTGGAAACTTCTCATAAGTTCCTGCCACTTTCTTCTCCAACCCTTTTAGGCACTCCCTTTCTTCCTCGGTCTCATATTTGGCCTTCTCATAGCCTACTTTCAATTCGTCTTGTGTCTTTGTTTCATGATTCAATTCTATTAAGTTTCTACGTGCGCAGGACTGTACCTTGTGGTTGGCACTCACCTACAACCTGCGTAATGCCCCTAATGGTAGCCTTGTCAACATAAGTTGGATTTGGATTAAGTCTTTCAAGGGTGTCTTCCCCACAATTTCATCCATGCACAACATGTTGGGGTTGATATGGAATGTGACGTGTGGATGCAATATCCCCTAGTCTGACTGTCGATCTTCCTCTCGCACTCTTCCTTTTGTCTATGGTGTTGATGGCTCTATGCCTCTGTTGCTACTTACTATATGTACTTCGCCAAATTTCTTGTGGAACTTCCCCATTTCTGCCAGCTCTTTTTGCAGTTTGTCTCTGTGGTGTGCTACATGGTCGAAGTCTTCTGCTAGACAATCCTGGACCATTTTGGCGATCATTTCCCCATCGTCCTCCATGATCATGTAGAATGGCGATGTTCATTGTGCCTTTAATTTATTGCATGTGCCTCCTTCCTGCATGGTTGGTCTCTTATTTCTCCCTGGTTCCTGTGTGTTGGGATTTGAGGCGATCTCCTGCACGTGTTCAGCATGCTTCTGCACTCCCTCAACCTGCTTTTGTTGTCCCTTGGGCGGCTGTGTGATCTCCTTCTTCCCTTTTTGGGTCCCTATCTTCTTTGGCCCTTCATCTGCCTGTGTCGGATTGCCTTGGCCCGTTCTTGGTCTCTTGGGCACTTGGATTTCCGACGGCTGCGTTTCTCCCTGCTCTGCCTCTTCCTCTATTGTTCTTTGCGGTACTTCCCGGGTAATGGCTGGGATCCTCCATTTGTCGGGCCATTCACTAATGACCATGTTGATATCACCCTCTATGATGAAATAGCACATATGTAGCCACTTTTTAGCTGGATCCTTCCTTGCCTGTATCCAAATTATTTGTCGTGTCGCCTGGAAATTGGTGATGTCTTCATATCGCGCAACAGCCTCCGGGGCTATTCTCCATGATCTGCTAATGGATTCTTATAGGTCGCATAGGTATGCTTCAAATATGATCCCATTCTCCCTCTTATTCCTGAAATTTGGCATGACTCTCACCAATAGATACCTCACTCCCTCAGGCTTTGGTCTGGTACAAAAAACTACATACCTTGGTTCTCACCATCCCATGAAAGATATTAAGGCAATTAGCCATGAGTAATGGAACTCTGTGCCTAGGTCCTATGCATCCTTACATTCCTATTGAAATAAGTTCAATAAATATGACGCCCAGCTCATTGAAGTGCCTTCTGCAAACTGAGTTGCAACTGCAATGACTCTAGCTAGTACTTCCTCTCTGCGACATTTTCTTAGCAACTTGAAGGATACGATTTTTGCACCCAATTATGTGGTTGCATTGTCGATCTGTTTGATGATGATGCCTCTTGTTCCCCTGGTGGTGCCATACTTCTTCATTTCTTCTGCCAGTGTTTTCTCCTTGGATTTGTCATCCATAACCAACACGGGATCCATACCCCAAATTGGTAACCCTGTTATTTGTGCAATAAGCTCAACAGTTATGGGGATGGGTTTGTCCAACCATATTTCCCCTCCATGTGTGACTGCTAATAGTTGTTTGAAACACGTTTTTGCGTATTGGCCTCTGCAAAAATGGGGTAGGTTCAACAGACCTAAAATTTCTATTTTCTCCAGCCCAGTTTCCCATTGGTACGGCTAGTTAATCGGTTCTCCAAGCTGAGTTGTGCCTATGGTATGTATAAATACCCTATGCACAAGTTCTGGGAACTTGGTTTCGTCTACTATGTCATGGTGTGAATATTTGAGTTTCCCAACGTGGCCCAGTAGCTCTGGTCCTACTTGTACTCCAGCTGGTATGCGTGGTAGAACAATTTCTATTGCAGGTTTCTTGCGAGGTGAGCTCGGTATCTGTACTTTGTCTTTCTGTTGCGGTGGTGATTCAAAGTTCTAGCATCTTCTGGTTTCTCCCCCATAAGCCATTATGGCCATGCCGAGGCATCTTCAGCAGTCTCCCCTGTTGGTTTTCCTGAGATGGTCATTTGAGACTCATTTGGCTCCACTGCTGCTTTCGGATTTTGTGTCGTTCCATTAACTTCTAGGGTTGCTTCGGTGCTCTCTAGTTGCAGCTCCTTTTGGGTTTCTTCTTCCTGGCTTTGGGGTTCCTGTGCCACTGATGGCATGTCTACCTTCGTAGCCTCTTCTTCTAACTCTTGAATTTCTTCCAGTATCGGTGTGGGATTCACCGGTATCGTCTCTGGGGATGGGATTTCATCGATATTGACAATATTCAATGATTGTTGTTCACCTTCTTTCGTCGGTCCTCGGGACCTGGTCTAAAATATGGTTCTTTTGGTGGTCTAGCTTGCTTCTTCTTTCTTGGGTGGTGCCATGGTGGTGAATGGAAACTTTCTGCTGGACTTAGATGGTCTGGGTGATCTCTGTGCACTCACTCTATGTGTTCAAGCTGCTATTGCTCTTTGTCTATTGTCTTTTCGCGAATAGACTAGTTTCTCCCGTGCCCGTGTGTTGTGTCAACTTCCCATGAAGCTTCTCGAGGACACTTCCTCCATTATGGTTTAATGCACCATAACTGTGGGATTAATGCATTTGTTGCGGTTTCGTACTTTCCTTTACTCTTGTGTTGTCGTTTCCAGTTGGCGTGATTAATGTGATGTCCCATTAGTCCTTACCATCCTTTAATTCTGCCTAGTGTTGTCCTTTCGTCTTGCTTTTGTCGTCTTTCCTTTTCCCTCTTGTTTCCTTTTGTATGTAACCGTTGTCCTTATTATTTTTGAATTCATGTTTCCAAATTCATGTGGCCTTTCTGCCTCTGGCACACTTCGCCCTCTTTGGTTTTGTTTCCTTTTTGTTTCTTTGGTTTTGTTTCCTTTTTTATTTTTTTTTCTATTGCACGGTGGATGGTCGATTGTCCCTGTACATCTTCAGTCGGCTCCCATTGATCATTCCTCTAAGTTATGCACCTACTAAATCTATTAATTATACAACTCCTCCATCTGTGACAGATTTTACCTTGTATGGTCCTAACCAATGCATTCTGAGCTTACCCAAGTGCTGAAACAATTTGCTATCATACATCAATACTATATCTCCTTCCTTGAACGTTTTCTTCTTGATGTGTCTATCATGCCAAGATTTGTCTCTTTCTTTCTGAACTTGTTGGTGGAATCCTGTCAAGATTCGATCTTCCTCCATGGTCAGTAATTGATTCAATCTTTCCAGTACTGCGCCTAGTTCTATCATTCGTGTAATAGTTGCTACGCGCAAGCTAGGTACTAAGAATTCCAATGGAACCACTGCTTCTTGGCCATAAAGCGTGTGCCCCATCAAATTTTTGCATGTAGTCTTGTATGCCCATAATACTACTAGTACTTTGAGGTCCCAATCGTCCCTATTTACATTATAGATCTTTGTCAGCGCGTTCTCCAAAATTTTGTTGAAGGCTTCTACTGTGCCATTTTCATGTGGATGGTATGGAGTGTTCTTTTGATGATGGACTTCAAACTCTTCAGTCATTGCGTGAATGGTGTTGTTTATGAAGTGTGTTCCTTGGTTTCTCAACAAAACTCTTAGGCACACAAATCTACTTATTACTTGTTCAAACAAAAAGTGCGTTGTTGTTTCCGCGCTGCAATCTTTCACTGGTGTGTCTTCTACCCATATTTTTAAGTATTTCGTCATGGTGATAATTCATCTAGCTCCTTTTCTCTTTGTCGGTGGGTTGATTGGTCCCACAAAGTCTATTTCCCACTTTTCAAATGCCTGTAATGTTACTTGTGGTCGTAATGGCATCTCGTCCTTTCTATTGGGTTTTTCGACCCTTTGACAAACATCGCATTTTTGACAGTACTCCTTTGAGTCTGTGTGAATCGTTGGCCACCAAAGTCCTTTGTGAAATACCTTTTGCATGGTAGCTTTATTTGCATAATCCCCTCCTGCTATTCCCTCATGGGCTTCTGATAAAATTCTTGGTCTTTCTTTCTCTAACACATATCTTCATAAGATGTTATCTGCACCCATTTTATACAATTGTCCTGCAATCAGTTGATAGTCGGCAGCGCGGACTACCAGGTTCTTCTTCTGTGTGGTGGTATATTCTTGTGGTGCAATACCTGTACTCAAGTACTGAATGATATCTACAAATTATTCATCAACAATTTTTACTGAGATTAACTATGCATACAGAAATTTGTCTTCTAAATTCGTAGGTTCTTCTCCATTTGTGACCCTTGACAAGTGGTCAGGTCCTACATTCAATTTTCCTGGTTTAACTATTACTTCAAAGTCGAATTCTTGAAATAGCAGTAAACATCGACAGATTCTCCCCCCCAACACTGGCTTGTTGACTAGGTATTTCAGGGCTGAGTGATCTATGAACATCTTAAAGTGTTTTCCCAATAAGTAATTGTTATAACCCTAAATTGCACTTTACATGCATACCTGGCATTAGGCCATCCTACTTGCTATCTTTTCCAAGCCATCATTGAACATCTCTTCTAAAACAATATTCTTTTGAATATGTACACACCCTGCACCACTATTTCCTGCATACACATGCTAGCTGCACCATTACAGCTCGCGTATACTCACAAAAATGCGCGAAAAATAAAAATTGCAAAGGGATAAGGCGTTTGGGACGTTACTTAACTATTTGAATGCCCATAGCCAGTTACCCAACCATTACTATTCTTTTTGGCCTATAAAATAATGGTTTCGGGTCCCATTCCAAAAATAAGCACGAGAGCGAAGAGACTCTACCCATTTTAGTATTCCCCCTTTGCCCCAATATTTTGCAACACCTTGTGAGTTTGAGCCAGAATTCCTTTTTCTTCCATTGAAAACCCTTTCCATTTCCCTAGAGAGGACTGAAGAGGAGAAGGATACGTGGAATAAGTTGGTGGATGGCGAAGAGGAACCCAAGACCAAGTTCGAGGAGTAGTTGTCGGTCTCATATTGTAAACGACTTTTGTGAGATTGATATAAAGAAATGCTTTTTCCGTCCCGCCAAATGATCTCTTCAATCTTTATGTTTTGTTTACATTTTTTGTTATGATATTTAACCCACTTATCCATATATAGAATGCATGCTTGTAGTTTCTTGTTTGTCTTTTGGTGAATACAAGTCAGCCTTGGGAGGAGATTTGTAGTCGAGAAACAACCGAGCACAAAGGGATTGACACCGGACACGGAGTTCAAGGTAGGACTACCAAATCCCTATACTTTTTTTTTTTTTTATATATGATGGTGGGGTCATATTGGGATAGTTGTTAAAAGTAGGAGACTTTAGACAGTTAGCTCTGCCTGCACTTTAGAACCCTGGTGTAGTCTGTAGGGGGGTTTTCCCGCTATAGCAGAATTGGCGACCATATTGGGGAAGCCTCTAGGGTTTTTTAGGGGATATTATTTTTGGGTGTTTTAATTGGTTTAATTTCCTTTTTTGATTTTTTGTAAGTGTCTGAGTCTTTAAGGGATTCTAGTCTTCCATACCAGTATTCCCTGCCTTGTCAGCTTGACTATTGTTTTCTTTTTTTAGAAAGTTACAGAGGTGTACGCAGCCTGTAGTGGGTCTGAACGCGTACATACGCGCCCTACCTTTGGACAACCTGTGTACATACGCAGGTTGTTGAAGTTTCAATAGCATGCCTATGTCAGGAAGCCTTTTTCTTAAAAAGAGGCAGTCATCCTCTTCCTTGATTGAAGTCTTCCAGTATTTATACCAGCTCTTCCCTTTTTCTTAACCCGGGCTCATTGTCCTGAAGATGGATCCTGATTTGGATCTGAAACATAGACAGTCTATTGACAACACTATGGCTTTCCTGATCAAAACCGAAAATCCCAACCACAACAATCTCACTCATCAGATTATTTCCCTGTACGGTAGGGAGACTCTGGACAAAATTTGAGTTTTAGAAAAGCTTAGGGTTAAAATTAAGAGAAGAGTGGTAGATCTCGAATTTCTCAAGAAATGTAGAGACGAAAACATGCTACCCAAATTTTCACAGATCCAGCATAGAACCAAGAACAAATGGAACAATGTGACCTTCTCCAGACTGGGGTTATCCATTGTTAGAGGTGAAATTAAAAAGAATAGATGTAGTCTGGAACACACATCCAAAAACGCATTAATACTCCACCTGAAATTAGCACAAGTCATGGCACCCAAACTGTGGAAGATAGTTGACGCCTTGGCAATGATGAAAGGAGAGAAAGCATGCACAAAAGCTCAGAATAGACACTCGTCCAAATTAGAACAACTTCTGAACAACAAAAACGGCCCAGACACCAACGCAAGGAACATGGTAAACTTATCTGTACATGTACTAAACAAAACCGAAATGGATGTTTTTGGAAGAGGATTAAGCTTCGTGGTCTCACCGACCTCCATCCCCACGGATAATATTATTTGCTGCATAGAGGACAACATATAGAATCTCAGTGATGAAGATAAAGAGTTAATAATACAAGACTGCTTAGTCATCCTACGCAAAGCCAAACCTCAAAAAATTAATATGAATAAAGAGGAACATGTAGCCCTAAAGAACCTAAGAAACGATGAAAATTTGGTTATTCTCAAGGCGGAAAAAGGAGGCACTACTGTTCTTATGAACATGCATGACTACAACAAGAAAATGATAGAACACCTAACCAAGAGTGGCAGCTATAGGAAACTAGATTTCAATCCCATCAAGAAGATTATAAGGCAATTAAAGAAAGCCATCAACATTTCTAACCTAGACGAGAGAACCAAAAAACGCCTAACCCCCAACAACGATATCACCCCAAGGATCTACGGTCTACCGAAAATTCACAAAGAAGATGTCCCTCTTAGACCCATAGTGAATACCATAGGTTCATGAACCTATGAGTTGGCTAAACACATAGCTAAGATCCTTAGCCCTCTAGTAGGCCACACTGACTCTTTCATCAAAGACTCCAATGATTTTATCAATATCATCAAAAATGAAAAGGTAGGGCCTCAAGACACCCTCATAAGCTTTAATGTAGTCTCCCTTTTCACTAAAATCCCCTTAGATGAAGCTATCCAAATTGTCAAACAAGTCACCGATCCAGAAACAACTAAACTAGTTGAGGTCTGCTTACGCTCCACTTTCTTTAGTTACCAAGGAGAGTTCTATGAACAAACCAACGGTTTAGCAATGGGCTCCCCACTGTCCCCCATTGTTGCCAACCTTTTCATGGATAATTTTGAAAAGAGAGCCCTGGACTCCTTTCCCCTAAAACCCTCGAGGTGGAAAATATATGTTGATGATACAAACGTTCTCTGGCCCCATGGGAAAGTTGAATTACATAAATTCTTTCTACAACTAAACAACATATCCGAAGAAATAAAATTCACCATGGAACTCGAAGAGAACGATAGCATCCCCTTCCTAGACGTTCTTATCAAAAGCAAAAGTAATGGTGATCTTGGACATGTGATGTATAGAAAGAAGACCCACACTGAGAACTATCTCCACGCCAATTCCCATCACCACCCCAACCAAAAACTAGGTGTCCTAAAAACTTTAGCCACTAGAGCCATAAGAATCTCCGATAAAACACACCTAGATAAGGAAACAAATCACCTTACCAAGACTTTTAAGAACATAGGGTATAAACAAAAAGACATTAAGAACAGAATAAACAAAGTCCTAGAAATAACCCAGAATAATCCCAATGCCCCTAAAGACCAAAACCCTAATAGAAGTGCCTACCTTCCTTACATCCAAGGAGTGACCGACAGAATTGCAAGATTCCTCAGTAAAAAGGAGATTAAAACCTCCTTCAAACCTCCTGAAACCATCAAATAGAGTATGAGATCCGTCAAAGACAAACTTAACCCTCACAATGGCAAAGGAATCTACAAAATAGAGTGCTCATGCGGTAAATGCTACATTGGTGAAACCAGTCGCTCCTTCCAAGTTAGGATAAAATAACATGGAGCTGACATCAAGAATGAACGCATCTGCACCTCCGCCCTAGCTGAACACTCCATTAAAACAAGACACCATGTTCGCCTAGAAGACACCAAAATCCTCGCCAAAGAGAATCACCTCTTCAAACGTCGTATTAGAGAAGCCATTGAAATCCGTAAACATCCTAGTAACCTTAACAGAGATAGTGGGTTAGAATTGAGTGAAAACTAGCTCCATCTGATCCACAAAAAACAACAATAATCATTTGTAATTTTCATACATTATTATAAATTAATTTATTCATAAAAAAACCCGTCCTAATTAATTATAATTCTAAGACAACCTAATAACCTCTTAAATAACCTAAGAACATAATTGATTAATATCAAAAATTAACCCTGAAGTAATAAACACTTAGAATATAGATTAACAAGAASGGMAAACCCTAWTATCTTATAAATTACTTAATACCTATAACCTAACCCTAGAACATAGTAATMTAAATRAAGACATTAATAMACAACAYTAAATTAATAATAACCRATTATTTACCTTATAACMAAAAACAAACACATTTAGAAACCCTAATATTAAYTCATAAACAAACATTKARTTMTTTTTAATTATTTAGTTTATACCTTAACCTTAGATTAAAATACCTTAACCCTAAAATAAATTTAATAATCCACTTTTTACCTATTAACTAAACCCTAGAACATAAAATAAAGATTAAAAAAAAAACAAATCCTAAATTGATAATAAACTATTATAACCTTAAATAAACAAATTAATAAACCCTAGAAATCTTAGCAAATAATTAAATTTAATAAATAATTCTACTTTAAACCTAGCTGACACTGAAAACTTTCCCACACTTCTAGTATTTATACCAGCTCTTCCCTTTTTCTTAACCCAGGCTCATTGTCCTGAAGATGGATCCTGATTTGGATCCAAAACGTCGACAGTCTATTGACAACACTGTGGCTTTTATGATCAACACCGAAAATCCCAACCACAGCAATCTCATTCATCTGAAGTCTGACTTCTCAGGGGTTTCTTGATTTAGTACTGGTCTCTGTAGTTATAGTCTTTAAGCCTAGGTTTGACGTCATTTTGCTTGTCTTTTTAAAAAAAAATATTTCTTGTGTTTCCTAGCTTTTTTAACTTATTTTTAGCTTGAAATTTTAAGAAAAAATAGTTGCCATGAATCGTGTATTCATCAGTTTCTTTTAGAATCTTTTGTTATTTCTTATTTTATTGGAAGAAAATAAAAAAAACTTAGTTTATTAGATCTCTTTCTTTCTTGGCATTTGCTTTGCATTGTTATTTGAAAAAGAAAAAGAAATTAGTATAGCGTTGTGTTTTCTTCTAATTTTAAAAGCATTTCAAAAGAAAATAAGAAAGATAATCCTTTTTTGCTAGTGTTCTTATCATTTTCATTTTTCACAAGAGTCTTAACAACATCATTTGCACTACCATATCTTTTGAGTAAATTAATCTTTAAAACAAACGTTAAAATCTAAAAATAACTAGACCTTTTATGTTTGTAGGGTCAACCAACTAGTTTAGGGTTAGGGCCTTGAACTAGGTTGGAGAGGAAACTCTTAAAGCCCGTTAAATCAAACATTGGAGTATGAATTAGGGAGTATTAAAGTCCAGTAAATGTGAAAGTTATCCGAGACACCCCTCTAACACAGGGGCTAAACACAAGGTCGCATGCGGAAAGGTAGCGAAGATAACCCCTCCAAAGCCAAACCAAGCATAGTGGGGAACGCATATAGAGGACTTGTCTTGGGATTCTATTGGCCACATTTGCCACAGAGATTCATGGGTCTCGAATCCATTCAAGGTCCTCAGTCATCTTCCAGAACACTTTCTTTCGATACCCTTGATAGGTTTCGGGCTTGATACCTTGCTCATTGCGGTCCACCCGACTGTCGACTGTACCCGCCTTGTGACTGTTCGTGAGCTAACAACCTAGTTGCCTTTATTCTAGGGATTTACGCAGGTGACTACGGGGGTATATGATGGTACCTAGGGTAGATGTTGGGTCACACTTTCAAGAGTATACTTGGAGGGCTTCCGTGTTCGAGTTGCACTTGCACCGGTAAATTTCTCTAGTGTTGGCTGGCATAACTATTCTTCCAACTAGCTAGTGTTTTGCTTGATTTGTCTTATAGGAATTTTTTTAATGTGTGCTCTGTTCTCCCTAGTTTTCCATAGTGAGTTAGTCAGTCATTTCTTTGGGTCACTGAACTAAGGTGGTAGACTGCCCACTCCGTTGGTCGTGAGGACTTTTTGGTCTTCCGCTTAGAAACGTGGAGTCGCCTCTCTATAGGCGTTGTTTTGATAACACTGGTTCGCCAGAGTCTGTGTGTGAGACTTTTATAGACTTGAATGATCCCGTAAGGGGAGAACCTATGCATAATATCGTCATGTATAAAGTTCCCGATGATACCAACCAAGGAACCCCTTCGCAAGGGGATTCTTGTGCTTTTCCTTTCCTTAAAAACGTTGGTGTCCCTTTAATGGCCACTTTGTACATTCCTGGATTGAATGTGGGACTACCGATTTGGTTTGGCACCATTCCAAATGTCCCAAATTCTCTTGACCCTTCTTAGTTAAGCACTTTATGTCATGGGCACCATGTTGATGTTCCTTTGTTAGCAAAGTCTTCTCCTCCTCCTTCTCCCGCCTCTGGTGAAAGTACAGTTACTAGTAACCGAAAGTCTAAACGAAGTAGAAAGAGGAAGAATAGGAAGAAGAAATCGCCAACCTTTGCAAGTCATATTGTAGATAGTTCGTCAACCTCTGTAAGTCACATTGAAGGCCAGCACCCAGCCTCTGCAATTCATGTTGGGAGCAAGAACCCACCCTCTACAAGTCATGATGGGGGAAAAAGTCCAGTCACTGCTAGTCATACTGGCAATAGGTCTGTATCCTCTGTGAGTCATGTTATCGACCCATCACCAACCTCTACAAGTCATGTTGGATATTTGCAACCAACCACTACCAGTCATGTTGGGGGCATTGATTCTGTTGAGAAACCTAGATGGATAGGATGTAATCCTAAGTTCCCTTGTAATTTGCAAGGGAGATCACCTTACTCATTTATGCCATGTCCTTCCAGAGGTACGAAGATTATGGTCCCTGTCTACAAGCTCTTCTGATTCTGATTCTTATGAGGTTTCCTCACAGTATATTCAGCCATTGGTTGAGAAAGCGATTATGTCGATGCAATCATTGGCTGATCCCACTCCTCTTTTAGGGGGTGAGGTGCTTTTATACCATGTAGTCTTGCAGCCTATTTAGACATTGGTTGAGAAAGTGGTCATGTCGATGCAGTCTTCGGCTGATCCCACTCTTCTCTTGGAGAGTGTCGAGTTTACCAAAGTGGTCATGCCGATACAATCTTCGGCTGATCCCACTCTTCTCTTGGGAAGTGATGTGTCTACCGACTATGTTTTTAGCATTTCCAGTTTAGTACTTTCAGAACAAGGGGGCATTCCGCTCGCTTCGAGCACACCCCCTCCAAGCCCTAGGATGGTTTCCTTTGATTGGAATGACCTTGTTGAGTCTCTTCTTCCTTCTTTTGCACCTTTTCAAATAAGGGTTGAAGTTAGATCAACAAACATTTATCGATGTATTGTAGATGAAGGAGCCTCTGCAAGTATTTTATCCTCCTCGGTTTGGAAAGTCTTGGGATCTCCCGAGCGTGTTTCTACTTCGCATGAGATGTTGGCTTTTGACAAATGTCCTAGTGAATATTTGGGGTTTCTTCCTCAGTTACCTATCTCATTAGGTGGGAATATTGTCCTTGTCGATGTTATAGTGGTGCAAGGCCCATTAGATTTTAATATGCTTCTCGGGCGTCATTATGTATATGCTATGAATGTTGTGGTGTCTATGCTTTTCTGGGTGATGCATTTCCCTCACAATGGAAGCATTGTCACTATCGATCAACTGGCATCTGATAATCACCATCCTAATTCAGCGTTAGTTAAGGCTGCCCCTTTATATGTTCCTAGTGTTCGTGTAGACTCTACCTTGCCACGGGTTAATTATGTGGTGTCTTATCCTCGGTGTTCAATTGCTTTTGAGCAGGAACCTGTGCAATCATGTTTGTCTTCTTGAGACTTGGTCTCAGCAATTGATCCATTGGTTTATCCAATGGGGGCATGGGAGCCCTTTATTCCCCCTCTAGGTCCAAGTGATCTTGAGTCTCCTTCTGAGTCTGATCTCGTTGTTTGTAGCTCCTCAAGCCCTCATGCTTTTGATTCTTTATTGATAGACTCTACTAGTCCTAGCGAGAGCCTCCATCATCATATGAAATATGGTCAGTTTACTTCACCCTTTGGGAGTGTCGACCCTCGTTTGCGTGATTTCTCAAATTTTTAATTGCCTTCAGATGAGGCTATACTTGAAGCCATGACTACGGTTTCTATATCGCGGGAGGACTTACACCATGGTTTGTGTTTTCTTCCCTTTTGGGAGACTTTCCAAATTGACTATCGAAGAGACTCTTGGTCTGAGCCTAGAAGTTGGCTCTACCTGAACCAGTTTCATACATGAGATGCAGCCCCCTCGGATCTTCTTTTAATCCCTTTTCAGACCCTTTAAACATGAAAATATTGTCGAGTGATCTTGTTGCCCTTCATGCTCGCCAAATTAAAATTTGAAGGCATGTCTATCCGATGGTAGTTTACCCCTTTTTCAGTCCGGACGGTCAATTGTACGAACAAAGGCATACTCTAGAAGCTTCGGTTCACTAGAAGAGTATTCTCAAGTATAATTTTAACCCTTTTTCGGGCCTAGGAGACTAAATTTACGAAAAAGGAACCCCCACGAAGTCCATAGTTAAGCCCTTTTCAGACTCCCTAAAATTGAAAAGATGGCCGAGTGACCTTGTTCCTTCACACTTGTTAAATTGGTCCAGAAGAACATCCCTTACGAAGTCCATAGTTAAGCTCTTTTCAGACTCCTTAAACATGAAAAGATTATCGAGTGATCTTGTCTTTGTCACACTCGTTAAAATGGTTTTGAATAGATGTCTTTTCGATGCTAGTTTATCCCTTTTTCTAACCGACTAGACTACCTTTGAAAAAGGTACCCCGGTAGAGTCTCATTTTACGCTTTTTCAGACTCTCTAAAAATGAAAAAATGTCGAGCTTACCTTCTCTGGGCTCGTTAAAATTACATCAAAGTACGTTATCATTGTGTCTTATTAATCGCATTTTCATTTATGCGTCTTTGGCCTAATGCCGGCTTCATGTTGCTTTCAACTGAACCATCTAAAGCATGCCTTAAAATCAAGCCTTGTAGCACTTTGCCTTTGCATCTTGACAACTTGACCCATGGAGGAATTTTCTCAAGTGTCCTTTTCCTGCACATGTCTCCTTGCTCTGAGCATCAGTGTGTTCCTTGCGCTTGGAACTAGTATGTTTGTGACACTTGTTCCTCCTTTGTAACATAGCATTCTTTTATTCTTTTTCAAGCATTCCAAAATTATTGAAAACAAAAAAATCCAATATACCCCAAAAAGAGGAAGGGAAAAGTATTTTCTTTTTTGGCATCACAATAAGTCTCCCTTGGACAAAGCACATCCTTTTGTTTGTTCGTCAAACTCTGGGATTGAATATGACCTTAGGAAGTTGTTCTCGCTACATAGAGTTATGTCCTCCTCCTTTTGGTTATCCTTCCAAACATATGGAGATTTTGCGTTGCCTACTACATCCTGAACTTATGTCAATGTCATGCTACCTGAGTCTCATCATTTTGTCGTGCTATTATCCAAGGGAAGTTTTATCCATCTTGAGTTGTCCCTTCTGCAGTTTGTCTCTTGTCATCATGCCCGTCCATCCTGAAAATCTAATCAAGTCCTTGTTCAAAATCAATGAAGTTCTCTGCCTGATCACCGAGATCCTCTTGTCTATTCCCAACGAGCTGTCAAAGACCTATGGGTAGTGAAGTCGTACACTCATATTACACTCCTACCCAAGTTTTGAAGATCTTGAAGTTGTTGCTCGAGCTCTGAAGGCCTCATCTCTAGTCATCATGCGTCATTGGCTTCTTGAAGATGGATACTCTACTTGTATATATTTTGATTTTGAGATGTAGATCTGTTGTGTATTGCTCACGGCTACACTCTATATAGTTATATGGCATGGATATGCAGTGTATTTGATTGGCAACCATGGTTTTATTTCATTCCGAGCATGGGTATGCCCGCCTTGGCTCACTCGCTTCGTACGTTGGTGAATATTTGTAATGTATTTCAGCCATTAGATTCTCTTCTGATCTCACACACTAGGGGGCATCTGTTATAACCCTAAATTGCACTTTACATGCATACCTGGCATCAGGCCATCCTACTTGCTATCTTTGCCAAGCCATCATTGAACAACTCTTCTAAAAAACCATTATTTTGAAGATGTACATGCCCTACACCACTACTTCCCGTGTGCACATGCTAGATGCACCATTACAGCCCGTGTATACTCACAAAAATGCAAGAAAAATAAAAATTGCAAAGGGATATGGGCGTTTGGGACGTTACTTAACTATTTGACCACCCATAGCTAGTCACCCAACCGTTACTATCCTTTTTGGCCTATAAAATAAGGGGTTTGGGTCCCATTCCAAAAAGAAGCATGAGAATGAAGAAAATCTACCCATTTCAGTATTCCCCATTTGCCCCAATATTTTGCAGCCACCTTGTGAGTTTGAGCCAGAATTCCCTTTTCCTCCATTAAAAACCCTTGCCATTTCCCTAGAGAGGACTGAAGAGGAAAAGGATACGTGGAAGTAGTTGGTGCATGGTGAAGAAGAGCCCAGGACCGATTTAGAGGAGCAATTGTCGGTCTCATATTGTAAACGAATTTTGTGAGATTGATATAAAGAAATACTTTTTCTGTCCGGCCAAATGATGTCTTCAATATTTATGTTTTGTTTACATTTTTTGTTATGATATCTAACTCACTAATCCATATATAGAATGCATGCTTGTAGTTTCTTGTTTATCTTTTGGTGAATGTAGGTCATCCTTGGGAGGAGATTTGCAGTCGAGAAACAACCGAGTGCAAAGGGATCAACACCAGACACAAAGTTCAAGGTAGGACTACCAGATCCCTATACTTTTTTTTTTATATATATATGATGGTGGGGTCATGTTGGGATAGTTGTTAAAAGTAGGAGACTTTATACGGTTAGCTCTGCCTGCACTTTAGAACCCTAGTGTAGTCCGTAGGGGGGTTTTCCCGCTATAGAAGTAATGCCTGAACTTCTGCAGTGCATAGACCATGGCTAGGCCTTCTCTTTCTATCGTGTGATAGTTATGTTCTGAGTCTGATAACTTTCTTCTTGCAAATGTGATCTGGTGATCCAAGTCTCCCGCTCCTAGCTGCACTAAGATAGCTCCAAGTGTTATCGCTGATGCATCTACATGCACATGGAATGTTTTTTCCCAGTCTAGAAATACTAATATTGGCACGGAAACCATTTCCTTCAAGGTATCCAGACTGTGTTGACACTTGTCATTCCACTAAAACTTTGTATCCTTCCTTAACAGTTTTTCCATCGGTGTTGTGATCTATGCATATCCTTTGATCAATTTCCTATAGTAACATGTGTGTCCTAACGTCTCTCTGAGTTGACAGACTGTTTTTGGTGCTGGCAAGTTAACAATGACTGTGATCTTTGATGGATCTACTAATAAACCTTGTTTTCATACTATGTGGCCCAATAGTATCCAAAACGATGTTCCAAAGATGCATTTATTTGTGTTCAGTGATATCTGGCACTGTCTGCATCTTTCTAACATCAGTCATAAAACTTCCACATGGTTTTTCAACAGACTATAAACTGTCCAATCATCCAGGTATACTTCAATAAACTGATGGATGAATTCCTTAAATGTTGCGATGACCACTCTGGAAAATATTGTGGGTGCATTCTTCAGTCCAAATGGCATGACTATATACTGATAAGATCCCCATTCTGTCACAAACGTGGTCTTATATATGTCCTCTTGTGGTATCTTAATTTGATGGTAGCCTGAGAATCCATCAGTGAATGAGTAAGCTTCATGTCCTCCCACGTTTTCTAACACTTCATCTGTAAATGGTGTAGGAAATGGGTCGTGTAGGCATGCATCATTCAACTTCCTCAAGTTGACGAATATCCTGATCCCTCCTTGTTTTTTTTTCTGTACTACCATTGGACTTATCCATTCTGACTCCTCAACTGGTTCTATGATGCCGACTTCAAGCATCCTGTCAATCTCAGCTTTGAATTTGTATTTGTATATTGGGTTCAATCGATATGGTCGTTGTCTAATAGGTCTCGCGTCACGTCTGAGTGGTATCTTCATTTCACCCAGTTCTCCGACTATACCCTTCATCTCTATAAATGTTGTGGGAAAGAGGTCACTATATTCACGCAATAGCTTTGTGATGCTTACTACTGTTTGCTCATCCCAGTAATCTCCAATGTTGGCTATTTTGGGCTGCTCAGTTGTTCGTATGTTAACTTTCTTTACCTTGATCGGTGCAGAAATGACTTTTGATTCTATGGGTGGTCCTTCCACATATCTTTCTCCCTCTACTTCTTCAATCTAAATATCATGTGGATCATCTCCATCTGATGCTTCCTCCTGTACATGGTAGCATGACAACAGGTCCTTGACTGTCTGCTTGTTTCGATGTTGTTCTTCGGTGATTAATTCAAATTCTAGTTCTTTGATGAATATCACTCCCCTGATCTGTTTAAAGGCCACATCTATGTTTGGATTATCATGTTCGAATGAGAAAGTGATTGAAAAATTATGTTGTAATATTGTCCAGGTCGTAGTTCCTTTGCGCAATTCCTGGTCTGTATACCAATTTGTTGGTATCCCCTTGAGAGTGTGTATGAAGTGATGGGGCCATTCCTCTAGGGGTGTCAATTTCCATAGTGTTCTACACTTCTCCAAGTGTTCTGCTGGTGCCCCTTGTCAATCATACTTCTATTGTTTCTTGTTCTTTTGTTCTGCGCCAAACCTTATGCGCAGTAACCGCTTACATTGGTACCAGTCTATGATTGTATCTTTGTGCACACCCCACCATATTGTGGGTGTGGCCTTGAGTGCTAAGTCAAGCACTAACAGTCTCTAGTTTTCTAACACTGTGTCTTCATACTATGTCAATAATGTTTCCAAATCGTCTAGTTCGTGGAAACTGGGTGGTTCTCTGATTTCTGTGCCTACCCATTTGACTGTACGGTATATTCTTTCACATCTTTGCATGGATACTTCATGTAGCCTCTGCTACCAGTTCTCTAAACCGGTGTCTGAATCTGTTGCACATGAAGTGATGCTCTGCAACCTAAGTACCACATCTGCAGTTGGGTTCATGTAATCTGCATCGCGCGCAGTTGTTATGTACAACTGGCCGTTTTCCTCTAGATATAAAAAAGTGGGTTCTACAAACCTCTCCCCTTTAGATGGGTCTAATGGTGCGATGACCCTGTATTCTCCAGACTCAAATTTCATTTTCCTGGTTTTTAGGTTGATTATTGTCAAATGCCCAATCCAAACCAAGAAACGATGGGTAAGGTGTTGTGTTGTCCACTATTTCAATGACTTCAAAGTCTTCTTTGGTGCGCACTCCATCCATATCTATTGTCACTCCTTTTAGTCTACCAATTGGTAGGACTCTATGTTGGCTTGCTAGTTTCAATTGAACAGGTGGGTATCCTAACGTTGGCTCTCCCATGCACTGCCATGTCGTCTTTGGTAGTACATTCACTTCAGATCCTAGATCCAGTATAATGTCTCCCATATTGAAATCCCCAATGTTATCATTCAGTCTAAATTCCCTACTCGTTCTTCTCTTTGTGTGTAGGTGATTAATTGTTTTTGGTTCTAGCTTTTCTTCCATCTCACTGCTACATTCTTCTAATATGCTTTGCAATGTTTTCACAGATGATGGATCACTTAATACCTTTACACATGATTTCAAAAATCCTTTGTTTATACTTACTTGTCCCATGTATTGTATCTCGTTGGTATGATCCAATGATGGAGGCATCTCGTATTCTAGTGCTTGCTTGTTTTGATGCACAGTTGAAGTCAACGCCTTGTCCTCCTTCTAAGATTCTTGTCTAGCCTCTTTAAAAATCTCCTTTTCCTTCTGCGTGTTGAACTACTTCCTTGGTTTAGTGTTTTTCTTTACCCATTGATTGTGTTCTGGTTCCTGTCGAACTGGGTCAATGCATGTTATAGCTCCTCCACGAGTGACTACGTTGATGTTCTGTCCTTCATCCCTTGCTTTGGCTGAGATCCACTGAACATTTTGTTTGTTCTGTTTCCTTTTTTCCTGAATCATTACTAGTAATGTCAGACATTCCTCTGTATCGTGGTTCGATGCACGACAATACATACAAGTCGCTGGTGGAAGTGGACATTCTCGTGCATAATGTCCTAGTTGTTGACAATTGTGACATGTGACTAGTCCTCTACCTCGTCCGAAACCTCCTCTCGCTCATCCTCCTCCTCTATAGCCTGCTCAATCACCCCTCGCCACGTTATACTGTGGTGCTTGATTGTACTACGCGGTATTGTACTGGGGTTGTGTCGGGTTGTACTGCAACTGTGCATTATTGTACAGTTGTTGTGCAGTATTATACTGTTGTTGTGCAGTGTTGTATGAAGCTGGAACCTGATTGAACTGTGGTGCAGCTTTCCCAGTTATCATTTCAGCCTGCACTCTATATGCATCTGATGTACTTTCCCTCATCAACTCCATAGTTTTGCAATCCTTATCATCGTGGCCCACTGACTTGCAAAAGGTGCAATATGAACTATTTGGGACTATCTAGAATTTATGCATCATCGTGCAGTGATAAGGGTCGTGACCCGGTTTCTTGCATATTTCGCACCATAATCCTCCCGTTGGTAACGGATTTGGCATACCTTCTTCCATATACTGTGCGAACATTGGGCATTCATTCTTGTGGTGTCCTTTCGTCCTGCATGTGGTACACCAAAAAACTTCTCGTTTGTCCTTGTTCTTATTCTGGTTTAGCTGAAACGTCAGGTTCTTCGAATTCTCCTTCAATTCTTCGATAGTTGGGTCTGTCTGCTGGTACTGGTTCTCTTCCAGCTACAAGGTTACATGCAGAGCCTCTACCTGTGTCTGAAATTTCTATTGTTGTAATGGATATTTTAAGTGTGGGAGTAGTCAGTTGACAAATAGATGTTAATGTTGCATATTGTTCATGAGGTATTTTAACTTTCCCTTCAGTCGCTTAAATCTCTGATCAATCTCCCATACAAACTCTCCTGGTTTCTGTCTTATTTCAATCATCTCATTCATGTACTGATCCTTTAAGCTCAACTTCTGGAACTCATTTATTAGTATCTTCTTAATGTCAACCAGTGTCCTTGTCGTCCCCATGGCACTGTTTGTATCTAGACTCATGTACCAGTCTAGTGCGTGGTCTCTTAGCGTAATCGCTGGCTGTGCGAGTTTGGTATCTTCATCCATGATCTATTTTGCTTCCCAGATATTTGCACAAATGAATAGATGCTTCTCATGGTCTTCTACTTCTTCTCCCCAAAATTCTGGTAACCAGATGGTTGGACCATGTCCTTCCATTCTGAACATTGAACTACTACCTCCTCCACGCAGTGTAGATACTTTACTAGTGCTACCTGAACTGGATCCTCCAGTTGTTTCTCCTTGTGTAGATGTACTTCCTATTGTCGGACTTCCTCTGAAATTCAGTTGTCTAAATGGTGGTGTTCTCTTTGGTGTATTAGTCGCACATGGGTTTATGGGTTCCACACTGACATTAATATGGATAGGATGGCTACCTTCTCCTCTTGTTCTTGGACCTCTCCTCTTCCTCTCGTATGTCACGTGAAGGATTTCCTCAATCTGCTCCACAGCCCAGAGATCCTCTACCTCTTATTCATTGCTCGCCAAGCCTTCCCTCACAGCTACGACTCTCTTCTTGGTATTCATATTGTATTGGTAGGGTACTCCGCTATGCATCCTTTCCTGTCGACACCAAGATCCACTTGATCTGGTCGTCATCCATCATGATCAAGTCCAAGGGTTCCTCCTCTTTCTTGCCTTTATCCTTACCTCCTTCCATTTTCTCCTTTCTCTGTCAGTGCTTCCCCACTTCCCCCGTGCACACATGGAAGTTTAGTTGTCTGATTCCATTGTTATTATACCTTTGTTATATAGTAGTATCTTAATAGAAGTATACAATGATCGAGTGTACATTCCTCGAGGTCCACGTATAAATTCTTGCTCTACTGCACTGTATGACTTCGCTGTGTCAACTGGAAACTCTGTTATGAAACCTGCAACAATGTTGTCAAGCCAAAAGTCTACTACGCGGGTGAACTTGTTGTTCACCTGTTGTAACTGCTCAATCTATACTGGGGTCCAATCTAGCTATCGAATCTGGTTCGTCGCGTGGTTATCCTTCAACCTTAGTATCCACTCCTGCATTAGGTGCGGAAAATCATAGAAAAAGACTTTGTGTAAATCAGTAAACACGTATTTGTCTAGGTATTTACGGGGTGTGAGTCTAGGGTTTCTATTATCTTTCTGTGCAAAATCTAGCTCTTTTGTTCTCAACCAACTCTTGATTTATGCTTTCGTAGGGTTCCACGGTCTCAACATTCCCTTCTAATGGCTCATTGCTCTCTTCTTTTCTTCGCTTTATTCTCACTCACTCTATCTCTTTTACTCAGTCCTCTCTCGTTCCTACCAACGTAGCAATGGAACCATTTGTTGGTTATTACTCTACTTTACCCTCTTAGTTATTGACCCAGGGTTCATGTATTTCAGGTTTCCAACAAAGCCTCTAAAACTATCGGCCCTCTTGGTAAACCAGAAGGAAACACAACACACGAATGTGTTGTGCAGTCTCACCTAAGATAGCTTTAAATGGGTGGCTGTAAGACTCAGGTGTTTACAGCCCAGGATTGAGTATGTGATAGGATATTTGTATTTAGAGTCGACTACTATAAGTTGTGATTATCATCTACCGTATTCACAACTATGCATTACCTTCAACAATTTATTCTCTTGAAAGCACAATAATATTTCATAGCAATATAATAACTCATCCATTCATTAGACACAATTCCTAACTACTAAAAAGAAGATAAAGATATGCATGCATTCATCCCATTACACAGATATTACCTTGGTTCACCCCCTCCTAAGCTACGTCCACAAAGATTTGGCTCCTGGCTCTTTTATTATGGTAGTTATGCATCCCCCATGCCACGCGCTTACAATTCTCCTTAGATGGGTATGATCTATATGAGGCAAACTATATTGCACCGGGCTCCTCAGCCTATGATCTAATCCTAAGATCTTCCTTCTCTCTTCTCCTCTAACTCAACAAATTACAAAATAGTTCATAACCCTATTACATATCGCATCAACTAGTGCCTATCTATGATAAAACAATAATGCAAAAACAAGGAACCGAACTGAACCGACCTGACTATGGTACCTGCATATCTATATTTATACATTTTGGGCTCTTCAGCCATTTACAATACATTTCCAAAACCCTAACCCTACCAACATTAGGTCTTCCTCCCATGCGCGTGTGTTGTTCTTCCTCTAGTTGTCGCTTTCCTTGTGCATGCTTTCTTTCATGAGCACGTGTTGTGTTTCCATCCAGCTGTTACTTCAGTTTCTGCACGGTTTCTTTCCCCACAATCATCCTTCTTTCCACTTCGGCCATCCTTCTTTCCACTTCGTTCGATTGCCAACACTTCCTAAGGGGGGAGGATTGATCCAGGTGGATATTGGTGGCCACCCACCTATTCCAACTGGCTCCTTTTGCTAGTTTTTAGTTCAACACATTCTTCTGTACTTCTTTGTACTTGTGGGTTCTACACTTCTGGGGTTTTCTGGATCCATACACATATTCCAAGTGGATACTGGTGGCCTCCCACCTAATCCAACTGGCTTATTTTGTATGTATTCATGTCAACACATCTTTTTGTACTTCTAGGGCCGTTTTGGGGCCCTAAACAGTGTTATTTTGGCTCTCCATAGACAAACTGTAGACGGAGTTAAAGTTTGATGGTATAATGCGTAGTTCTTGAAAATACCTTTCCAACGAGCTATCACATACCTAAAACAGAGACCGTATGCAAAAGTCACGACCCCAGGAAGTTAATGTACTAACTTACCCAAACGGGGCCCACATGACTTTTGGCATTTCATATCCTAGGGTTAGGTTTTTGGATGTCTAGGGTTTTGGAATTCCTATTTAACACAAAAAGGCCTTTAGAGCCTCATTGTAATCATCTTCTTTCGAATGAGCATAGCCGTCACATCTCTTCTCGGAGATAAAGCTGCCACCATTCTAGTGAGTCTGGAACTCTGTATTTTTACAGTCTATTTACAATTATTTTATTAATAGAAATCAAGTATTGTTGTATTTCTCTATTTCTGGCAAGTTTCATGAGTATTTCACTGTAATTTTTCTACTTTCATTTCATTCCAAACATAATCTGGATCATCCATGGGCCTAGAATTCATCCCCTTTGTCCTAGATCTTTCCAAATTAGGTCTTCTCACGTCAAAATTTACTCCATGCTTGGAAAATTTTTGAATCTCATACTAACACTATATATGTATGGAATTTCAAGATAAATTCAAAATAGTGGTGAGAGATATTAATCTCACCTTGTGCGTGAGACTCTTATGCATTGTTAGGTGAGACTCTTATGCAGTTTTTCTCTTTCTCTGTTTATGATTTCAATGTCATGATATTTTCCTTACTTTTGAATCCTCATAATGACATTTGCAACACTTGGTATTGGAAGGTGCCTCTTTGCAACCAATGATGTGGCTTGGAGGAAACTAAATATACCAATAAGGGAAACTCTTCATTAATTATCTATTTTATTTTCTATTGTCCAAGGGGTTCCTCATCTTCTTTTTCTTACCATTTTCCTCGTTGTAGGATAAAGTGTTGGAAACTTTTATTTCTTTTTTTCCTCATTTTTTCTATTTGTGATTCATATGTTTGGAGGCCTGGCTATTTTCTCTAGTTGGGTATTGTTGTTTTTCCTTTGAAGGTTGCTCTTTTGAATTCCTTTCACATTTTTTTGTGCAAACTGGCCACTTATTATCGCAGGGTGAGATGGGATATGTGGGTTCTTCTGACTGAGGATGGGATTCCTCATCTCATGCCCCTCATGTCCATTTATATCTTTCTCTGGACCATGCATCCTCGTTCCTTCTTTCAGACATTTATATGCTAGACCATCTTTCCCTTACCTCTACAACGAAGAACCCCGTGGATTTTAAATCTCCATATGCTAAGTCTCTCCTCCAATCTACTAGCCAACCATTCCCCGCGGCCTTTGAATATCCATTTTTCTGAGTCTCTCCCACAGTCTATCAGCTAACCATTGCGGATGGACTTGGATAAGAGTTAAATTAAAACACTTTATAAATTTTGTTAATTAAACATGCGACTTATTTTCTTCTGAGCGCTTTTGAAGCCTTTTTGCTACAATAATTAATATAAAGTACAATGACGTCCAGGTTGCTTCATGACCTGCCACTCATGAAAAATGTTCATCCATAAATTAAAATAAGCAGAAAGTAAGTAAGGAGAGGTCATAGTCCTTTGATATAAAAGTTGGTGTTGATCAATACATATAAATAAAATAACTCTCATATGATGAAGGGAATCAAAGTATGGTTCAACTTAAACCTTGAATATGTGAATCTGTTTATTCAGAGATTTTTGAAGCCTTCTGGTTGTTGTTTTGAGTAGCAAGCGATCTTTTATGCCTCTATATTTCATTAGAGATTGAAGTCTTTTTGGTTTTCCAAGATGCTAGTTGTTGTATCTTGATTCAAGTCACTCTTTGATTCCCATTTGTATATGTTTAAAAGATGAAACTTTCTAGCTTTATGGGATCGTCGTGGTAA
This sequence comes from Picea glauca, assembly GCA_000966675.3. Classification (NCBI taxonomy): domain Eukaryota; kingdom Viridiplantae; phylum Streptophyta; class Pinopsida; order Pinales; family Pinaceae; genus Picea; species Picea glauca. The sequence continues at coordinate 261,867 of JZKD02S1425987.1, read as the reverse complement.
AGCTTGGTATCTTTCTTTGGTTATGAGTGAAAGTTCATACTTTATGGTTGCCTGGATTTTAATTTTGGACTTATTAAACACTCAGTTATATCGAAAAGAAATAGAGATGCAAAGCTTTGAAAGATAATTTAATTTGTGTAAATATATTAATGATAGCCCAGAGAAGTATTGAGGCCATGAGTGAAAAGGATACTAACTGCTTTTGTAGTCTTTTGGTTCTCGGTAAAAGCTCAGAAAATTATAACTCTGTGGATTTTAACTTGGATTTTATTAAACACCAAGTAATATTAAAAATAAATGAAAATGCAAATCTTTAATTACTTAAATATTTTGAGTTTAGATAAATTTCATCTGTGTACATATATTAATTCTATTCCTAGAAACCATAATTATAAATGGTTATTAAATGATCATTAAAAATTTACTTTAGTGACTTCGTTCAGGTCCAATTTCATAGTCCAGTAAGAAGTTGAGAACTCTGTCTCTTTCTTCTTGTGAAGCAAAGTACATGGAAACTAAGGAAGCAACTAAAGAAGCAGTTTGGTTATGACATGTTCTTATAGAGCTTGGACTGGTTCAGAAATCAACGACAACGTTAAGATGTGACAATCAGAGTGCAATTTAGCTTGCATATAATCCAGTGCATCATTCAAAAAATGAACACATTGATCTTGATACTCACTACATTCAAGATCTTGTTGCAGATGGTGTTATTTCTTTGGAGTATTGTCCCACGAAGCAACATGACAGAGGCGAATTTTGTGCGACTTCAAAATTTTTTGTGAATGCAGGAATTTGTCATCAAGGGGGAGTATTGATGTAATGACATCTTCCTCCATAAGTGTTCCTTCTCCATAGTATTCATTAAGGGGGAGTGTTGGAATGTGTTACTCTGGAAGGTATTGTCTTCTTATTCTTGCAGGGAATGTTGGAAGGTATTGTAATACCATCTTCCTCCATAAGTATTCCTTCTCCCTAGTCATCATTAAGGGGAGTGTTGGAATGTGTTACTTTGGAAGGTAATAATGTATAGTTTTATGTTGGAAGAAGTTGTAATCTTATGTAAAAGAGTTATCCCACATTCATCATGGAGTAAAACACTCTTGTTATCATTTATTATATAAATAGGTGAAATTACATTTATCCCACATGTATTATTAGGATGTAATTCCTGCATATCTCTTGGTATATAATAGAGGTAAGAGAGACTCATGAGATATATGTTGAAAAGGTATTATCTTTGTAAAGTGGTAAAGTGTAAGATTGGATATTTCTAAATAATAAAGAAGACAATACCTTCTCGTGGATGTTTCCCCACATTGGGGTTTTGCCACGTATATTTGGTGTACTTTTTTTCTCTTCTCTCTTTCTTATTATGAATAAATGTTATTGTTATATGGATAAAATGATAGCCTAGTAAGGTTCTTCTATTTAATATTGTTGTATCTTTATTTATATGTCTCAATATTTTAACAATAATATCAAGTATATTATCTATCAAAGCTTAGACTTAACAGTCCCTGGTATTGTCATATTACAATTACAAATTCACTGATGGATGACCACTATATGGTCATCTTATACTTGTTCCAAAGAACCATAAATCTCATGTAATTGAAGTCTTTCCTTTGAGAGTTGATTTGCACTCTTGTTGTGCTCCCTATAAACATGAGTATAATTGATCCAAATAAATTGATTAGATATTTCCTTTGATTGCAATGATAGAGGAAGGAGAGAATTATTTTGTACTTGAAAGTGTCCTTTCATCCAGTTAATGACCATAGATGAGTTACCCATGACCTGAATCTTATTAATCCCTTTGTCTTAAATCAAAATTTAGTAAATAGTATAAGGCCTTGAATTCCCCTTGGTTGTTTTTTCCTCTTTCTATATTATGGTTGATCTGAACTCTGTGTGTCTCTGTAAAATATAGAATGAAGCCAGTCACATTGATAGAATCTGGGCCTTGACAAGCCCCATCAAAAAATCCCCAAGCTAATGACTTATCCACTTGTACCGTTGAAAGAATTTTCCGTGGTTTAACCTTGGGATTAACCTTGTAATATGCAAATAAAGAATTAACCCGAGAAGCTACCTGAAGAATGGGCATCATTCACTCTTCAAACAAAATAACATTTCTATCTATCCATATTTCCCACAAAACTATAAATGGGATTTCCCTAAAGCACTTTATATCTTACCGAGTAAACCATACTTTGAGACATGTATCTATGGATTCACATTTCCAAAGGTTTTGGAAACCAAAAAGCTCCCCAACCTCAACCCAAACTTTCTGAGAGAAACTACAATGCAAGAAAAAATGTCAAGTGTTTTCCTCACTACACCTACAAAGTAAAAAAAATACTTGGACCTACTCTATTTCTTTTATGGAGGGCTTCCCATGTTAAGACTTTATTGTTCAACATGATCCACATAAACAACTTAGTCTTGGGAGGGGCCTTAACTTTCAAGAGCTTCTTCCATCACCATTTGTCATCTCCTGGTCCTGGTCCAAAAAGAGAAAAGTATCCAAGAATAGGGGTATGATTGCCCCCTGCTCCATTCAGATCCCATATGAGTTCATCAGGGGAATTGCTCAATATTATATGTGCCTTCTTGATTTATGTTAAAAAGTGATCCCACCTTTGGGCCAAATTTCCTTCTAGACCAGGGTCGGTTGCCTTCCTCCAACCTTGAGACCACAAAGATGTGTCATCTACACTGTCAATCAAGTTAAGTGTACATCTTCCAATTACCTGTAGGTGTTGTATGATTTCATCAGGGAGGAATATGTCTATACCACACCCCATTATTGCATTTTCCCCCACTCTTACTTGTGATCCGTTTCCCACTCTCCATGCTAGGTAAGAACCTATGATTGGGAATGCTAGTGTCTTTTCCTCCCACTGGTTGGATACATTCGCTATACTCTCCCTTTCCTTTCTAATCCAGTCCAAAAAGGTTCTTGGAGCAATGTATTTATGTATAATAATCCTTTTCTATAGGCTCTCCCCTTTGTAATGACATTCCATAATGGATTTGTTGCTAAAGCTTTACCAAATAAATGTATGTTCTTGAGCCCCTATCCCTATAATTTTTGGGTGCTATTATAAATTCACTTTATTAAGAACATTGAAATATATATTTTATTTAAAATTTAAACTAACTCATGTTAAAGAAGTTAAATAAAAATACAAAATAAAGATAAATAATTATAATTTATTAATACAAGTTAGTTAAAAAATAATAAATAAAATTTTAGTTTAGTAGTGAAGATAATAAATAATATATTATCTTCACTACTATACACACGCTTTCACTGGTTAAATACATTCGTTATACTCTCCATTTCCTTTCTAAAGATTCCTCGAGCAATACATTTATGTATAATAATCCTTTTCTATAAGCTCTCCCCTTTGTGATGGAATTCCATAATGGATTTGCTGTTAAAACTTTACCAAATAAATGTATGCTCTTGAATCCCTAGCCATGTATGTTCTTGAGCCCCTAACCTGGGTGTTATTATAAATTCAATTTATTAAAAACATTGAAATATATTTTTTATTTAAAATTTAAACTAACTCCTTTTACATATAAGTTAAATAAAAATACAAAACAAGGATAAATAATTATAAATTTTTAATACAAATTAGTTAAAAAATAATAAATAAAATTTTAATTTAGAAGTGAAGATAATAATATATTTAACTATCAAATATGAATAAAATATAAAAATGTTTTAACTAATTGGAATGTTTCAATTGAGTGTCATTTCATTGATGTTGACGGGGAAGTAAAGTACACATAGAAATTGAGTCATGCTTTTCTCACATTACGTTGTTATTTTGAAAATAAAAATAATACTCTTTTATTGAGGCATGGAAGTGATCCATTAGAAATGAATAATTATTGCAGGTCAAATTGTTTATGTAAGAGGGGGTTGTTGGGTATGTTATATTATTTTATTAGTAATAAGGCTTCCCTGTCAAAGTTGCCCGTGATTTGTTGGTATTTTAAATCATTTAAATATTTTATTCTTTTAAATTCAATATATAGAGTTTAAATGTGAAAGTTGTCCGTGATTTGTTTGTATTATAAATCATTTAAACATTTTAATTTTTAAATTAATTATATATATATTTTTTCAAATTTAAAAACATTTAAACTATAAAATAATGTAATATA
>JZKD02S1425987.1:219122-246521 GCA_000966675.3 Picea glauca | reverse complement strand
ATCATCCTATGTTATAGGTATTATATAATTTAATTATATTACATTATTTTATAGTTTAAATGTTTTTAAATTTGAAAATATAAGTTGTACGGTGAACACAATATTTTCGTTTATTATATTAGAGACACATTAATATAATATATTTAGTTGTTAATACATTAATATAATTTAGCTTTTTTATATTTTAAACTTAGTCGGAATTTTAACTTATTTTCATTGACGTTGACTTAGGAGATGCTTTAAAAACGAATATTTTCTGTAAGATGGAAATAATAAAATACACAATACGTTGTTTATTTGTTTTTGTTGTTTTTTTTAAATATAAAAATAATATTGTTTTATTAAGGGAGAGAAGTGATGATGATGATTAACGTCTACTAAGATTGAATTGGTCTATCAGACCTTAAGAGGTTAAGTGATTATATTGAATTGGTCTATCAGACCTCAAGAGAGTAAGTGATTATTTGAGATTTTTTAGAATTTTGTTTCTGTGTTCGAAAAGCATTAAAAAAGCTTTCCAAAATCACCATACTTTTATTGAGTTAAGAGGTTAAAAAAATTAATAATATGACAAATATTTTGAAAATAAAATACATTGAAAATGAATAATTATTGAATGTCATGTAAAAGGTGGGGTTCTTAGATACATTATATAATTTTGTTAATAAAAATTTCTTAGTAATCACATTTGGTCGTTCAAAGTGTAGAGCTACGTTTCTATAACATTTACTCAAAATTATTAATATTCATTTGTTGTCCCATCCAAATAAGAACATGACGACTTTAGTTTTAGATAATCATAAATGTTGTCCCCCAAACTCAATCAAGTTAGCCTTTCTCCCATCCTGGACCTTCATTGGCTAGCTTTAGTTTTATGTGGAAGACTTTGCATAATCATTAGACCCAATGCTCCAAAGCTCTTACTATATTGCTCCACATTAACACATATGGGTGTCGTTTTGGATAATTGAATTGAACTCCATTAACTTTAATGAATTAAATTAATATGGAGGAAATGACCACCGACCAAACCTCTCAGGTTCCAATCCAGACTAAGCATCATGGATTAGGGAAAACATCATGCTAGAGCTCTATAAAAATATCAGGCTTCAAATTTGTGAGTCAAATGGTTATTTAGGAATCAATCGTTTTCACCCAAAAGTTTACTCTTCCTCTTCATATAGGAAACTGCGCTCATCCCATGCCCCTCCATGTATCTAAGTTATGGTACAAATATCTATATTATTTAAGTAATAGATTTTTTAAATTCTTTTTGTGTTGAGGTTGGGATGAATGTGATCATTAAAATAATAATTAATAATTACAAATAAGTTGAAGATGACTTTAATGATAATCCAAAACTATAAATATTTGGGACTATTTTAATGAGAAATTAAGATAGGATGTATATATAGACAAAAACACGTGAAAGAATTATTTCTACTTTAAAATTAGTTACAAGACAATACATTCTTGGGAGTTGCAAATATTGTTTTCCCTCTTTTAAATAATTGTACCTTAATATATCTTTATGGATGTGAAACATAGGTCTAAGTATATTTAGAAATAAATGGATAGAACGAGTACAACAACATTGGATAACGAGTTGTTTAAGATTAAAAATGACACTCCTTGTAAGATACTCCTAGATGAGATATGACTATGTTTCGATTAAATCGATCAATATGAGCTAAAAAAGGGAGAGAAAACATGAAAACGATAATGGAAAAAAATGTTTGAAGAGAGGGCATATAGAAGAAAGGTGTCAAATGGATAAAAAACATTGAAAAGTCATTTTCAAGAATGTTACGAGAAGGGAAAATTGTGAAAACACACCAAAATAAAACATCAATACTACATAAACGATTTCAACAAATAGAAGGAGATCAAAGTGAAAGACTAATTGAAGCTTAACATTCCATGGTGTAAAAAACATATAATAACACAACTAAGAACCAACTAACACAAAATGAGATGTGAAATAGGAAGATAAAAATAATTAGATGAGCAATGGGAGGAAAGGTCATATTGAGTATGCAAAAACGACGAGGTAGAAACCAAGCAACGATTTCTTCTACATTGTGCAACATACTGACAAATCGAGGACAAGTCAAATTTGCACATCAGACATTAGGGATCAACGTTTCAGGAGAAACTATTGAGAGGCACAACAAGGTTGGCTAAGAAAGTGATGTAGGCAAGAAACAAATGATTGGAGGAAAGTCCACGAGGCAACTAGCCCTTGATGTAAAGTGAAGGGTACTAGACTCATTTGAGTAAACCAATTTCATAATTTGAGACGTGTCATTAAACCACTAGCTTTAGTTATCGTAATTACTTTCTTTAATCTTTTGAAAAATAATGCACAAAATGGAAACGTTGTTATTTCATATGAAAATTCAATCTTGTAAACGGTTAACAAAACATATCTATCTCTCTAACTATTAACCATTATGAGACTAGTGAACTAGCTTAAGTAGTTAAGATGTGTTTTTAACTTCATGCATGATGTCTTGAAATCAATCTCCAACACTGATTACCTTTATTGTATGTCTCATTTAATATTTCTAATAAATTATACACCATAATCAATTCCAATAAATTTATATTAAACATCATCCAAAATAAAAACACAAAATATATCATTTTTCCCTTAAATTATAAAAAAAACACACAATATAACCATTACACACCATAATCTTATTTCTAAGACTATATGAAAAGTAACCTCCTGCCTATACTTCTCATTGTTTTTAAAACTATAAAAGCTCAAGTACTCTCCATGTATTTCTCGTTTTTAAACCGTTTCTCCTCATTTTTATTAAATGCTTCTTGCAAATGGTTATCGACGAATATTTAGATCACTCCCAACTAACTAGTTTTAGACACGTTGTGTTGTACACGAATCAAGGCAAACTCAAACTTAAGTTGAAAGTGTGATGAGTAGGGTGAATTTTCAATGAGTATTTAATAAATTTTCTTATTTTTAGGCGTATATTAAGCATATTCATACTTACAAATGAGAAAATATATTAAAACATATATATATTATTATGTTCGTGTATAGTAATAACATAAGAGCCATGTTGAGACACAAATGTGTAAAACAACCAAATAAGTTTGGAGTTAAAGAGGTTAACTCATTGGCTTACAAACAAATAAAATAAAATTATTAATAATATTTATAGATAATATTAAAATTTTATGCTTAATTTGAATATTTTTAAAAGTAGTTTTGAAAAGGATAATGTAAAACTTAATATAAAGAAAAATGTTCAATTTGTAAATTTTATATGGAAGGTAATAAGCTTCTCATCATTTCTCATTTATAAGTATGTTGCATTTTACAGGTTTCTCTATATAGGTGTTCAACTATAGTATATATAACTTCACAATATGGGCCTGCAAGTTATTGTCTAAATACTAAGCATATTGTCCTATATTTGTTGTCAACTATTTTGTAATCAAGTTATGTTATGGCTTAGTGGTTGGGATGGGGTGCTATGTATACACCATGTAAAAAACTCAAGGTCTAATTCTAGTAAAAAATTCAAGTACAAACTCTAATAAAAAACCCAAGTACAAACCCTAGTAAAAAACCCAAGTACAAACCATAGTAAGTATAGATCTCCTGTGTGTGTGCGTGTGTGTGAAGGAAGGTGTTTAAGCTTTTATAATTGGTTTTCCTCTATCATCAAATAGACTTAACACATGTCCGATAAGCCAAAATGGTTTAAGCAATGTTAATAGGACTCTCTCTCTCTCTCCATTTTAAAGTTCAATGCTTCAATATATGTTATTCATCATCAAAGTTATTTTAACTGCTTTGCAAAATGCTAAGCAGGTGGGAAGGATAATTTAGAGTATTGGAAAGGGTATGAAAATGCAAATATAAAGCTCAATGCTTCAATATTTGGTATTTGTCATTGAATTCATTTTAACTCCTTTGTGAAACACTGGGTTGGAGGGAAAGATAAATTAGAACATTAGGGAGCAAAAGAAGTGTGTGTGTGTGTGTTAGGGACCTAACCCCTCGCGTAGGTAGAATAATATATTCTGATGTAATAAAGGTCAATATTAATAAGGCCTAGCAATAAGGACGAATAAGTCGAATGTAAGAAGACCTAATAGAAGCTTCGACTTCTAGAAGGATCTTCCTCTAAATGGTTCATTTGATAATCATATTTAGTATAAATAGGAGTCGAGGGTATGAGAACTGTTGTCTTGGATATTATTATAATAGAGCTCTGCTCGACTGAAGGTTGCCCCCTCGAAGAGGCAAGCGAACATTGCTCTCAGTAATCAAAGTGCTCTTTTTGGTGTTATTCTGATATCATTTCAGTATTATTATGGTGTTGTTCTGGTTATACTGTTGTTTATCTGCAATTTCTAGCATTTTATTTCTGTTCTTCATACTTTTATATATGGAATATTACAAGTGGTATCAGAGCACCTTCCTCGGCAGAAAATTGTAGGTTAATTTTTTTCAGGGTAGAGACGTATTTTGGCATCTTTAAGCTACAAAGATTTGTCGTTATGTGCATAAACCCGCGGTCGGGGATTCATACACGTAGGAAATACAAGTGGTACTTAAGCGCACATCTGTTGGCCACCCTTGTAACCCTTTGTTGGCACAGGGGAAGACCCAGGGTTCAACGCTACAACAACGCACCAACAAAACCCTAACTATCGGCCCTTTCAGCAACACCTGCGAAGCAGATGAAGTCTCACCCAAGGTAGAGGCAGGTGTGGTTGCAAGACTCAAGTGTCTGCAACCTTAGCTGGGACACATATCTGTGATTCTAATACTTAATAGAGCACTTAGCACCGTCAGTTCCTCAATATGCAATCAATATCCACTTCGCTGATAAAACAGAGCTTTGCAGCATTCACACTGATCTAACGTATTCAAGCACTTAGCATAGGTAAATCGATCAGATCTAGCAGATCAAGCACTAAGCACATTCATATCGATCAGATCTAACATCCATATACGTCATTAGCACAAAGCATAAGCAGATTTATCCATCTCTATCAAGCACTTAGCAAAAGAAGACATAAACACATCAAGACAAGCACAAAGCAAGACAACACAGTGTTTACATGGTTCACCCCCACCCTGGGGCTACGTCCACCAACTCTTCTTCTTTATCAACTTCCTTAATAGGTTACATGCACAGAGCCTCAGAACCCTTCTCCGCATAGGATAAAAGATCTGCGCAGCTCACTAGATCCTTCTTCCTTGAGTTACAACACAAATCCTTCCACTGTTTGTTACAACCACTTGCACTTAGCTATGCAAGTCACTTACAGTCATGCACAAAGCACTTACATACCCTACTTGCACTTAGCATACATTTACATCAAACTAGCGGCCTCACATCACATAGATGCCCTTCCTTACATTGCCTAGACATCTATTTATACATTACAAAATAGGCCTAAGCATGGGTAAACCCATGGCCTGACATCCCAATCCCATTACATAATCCCAAAAACCCAAAAAGGACCCAAAAAGGGGTTGAGATCCTGTGATCTCCGCTTCATCTTGCGCTCCTCCTTCGATAGGCTGTCGAAGTCCCAAAATAGGTCAACATGACCAAGAATCTCCCAAAACTTGGTCAAGGGCCAACAGGCCCCCAACACTCGCCCATGACTCATCCCGAGTCACTCTGGTCTGACTAGTTCGGCCTCGAACACCTCGAGCTTGGCTCGAGCTACTTTGACCTACTACTGTGCTACGATCTCTTGCTCGGTGAACTCCTGGATCACTGCATCGTTCACTGACCCTTTTAGGCATTGTTCTGTTGCATTCACAACCTGTTCTAGCTCTGCTCCTTGATTTTCAACCTCTGTGAATAATTGGCACGCCGTATCTTGTACTGGTTGGAGTCGTTGAGTTACTTCCATAACTTTGATTTGAATCGTATGGGTTTGTTGCTGGATGGTGCGTTTCTCTTGAGACCGCTTCATTCTTTCCATGGGTGACAAGGCCTTCAGCTGCGCCTGTAGTGTGTCTGTGTGTTGCTTCACTTCTTTGAGTTGTGACTCCAATGCCTATAACTCTGGATTCTCGGTGAGGTTCTCATATGTTTGGGTGCTTCGGTTACTCAGTTCCTTGCATTCCAGGGAAAGAGATTTTAGTTTGTCAACTGCGATGCGGGTAGTTGCTTCCCTTAGGTCTCTTATGTCTTGCGGGGTTTCGGGCACAGTGCGTAGTTCCAAATCTGCGATGGGTTGTTGTAGCTGCTGGATCACTTCTTCAAGTTGCGCCACTTGCTGTGGAACTCGCTCTTCGGTCTTTACTTCTACGACTATCACAGAGCGAAATGTTCTATGGACCATTTCTTTTACTTCGAGTTTCTCTGCAAGCAACTGTTCCTTGCTTTGCTGCAGCTGTGTTTTTTCTTCATTCCACTTTGCTTGGAGAGAAATATTTTCTCATTCTGTAGGACACCTGTAGACAATCCTCTCTCTGACTTGACTCTTTCAGTCATCAATTCGAGGAGTACTTTTGTCACTGATTCTTCAACTGTGGTGAGCTCGTCAGACATACGCGCTTGGGATTAGCGATATTGGGTTCACAATTAACCCAGATGTTGTAATGAAATAAATGACAGTAAGGCGATGATCATTGTATACATTTCACTTAGTGCGCGGGCTCAAACTCTCAGTTAGAAAAAGTGTTCTTTGTGCATGGCGCGACGGGATAAATAGGTAACTCGGCAATGGTTCGCTTGTAACGGGTATGAAGCCTCATTAACTCTTGTTCTGTCCGTTATGGCATGGTCCAACGGTCTGGTGGTGAACCATAAATGCTTTCTAAACCGTTCAGAGTGACAGTTGAATGGATATATCGTTCCCAACGGCTATATTGCTTCGCCATGGCAAAGTGCCATGTGTCACTATTTTGATATCCCGATGAAGCTCCGATTTTGCAAATTTCCTTTCCGTGAAGTTCCCTCTGGAACCTTCTGTAACTTTTCAATCTTAGCCCTCTTCTTACTTAGATTTCTAGCCTTCTTTCTAGTAAGCTTCGTCTCGGTATTCCTTTTTCCATTCTGATTCTTATCTTCTTTTGACATAGTCACTGCGCGTTGTTGAGATTCTTTCCTAGGATTCAGGGGTAACACCTCTTCTTTATCTGAGATAGGTACTTCGGTCTTCTGTGAGTCCTCTAATGATCTTGTAGCTTCGACATCTAGGTCGCTAGTGTTAAATAGCTTCGATCTATTCTCTTGTTCTTCAATCAAGTGTGCGACCATTCTGGTCATGAAATCTTTTAACTCTTGTTTCTTCTGCTCCAAAACTTCTTCTTCTTCCTTTTGTCTGGCTTGATCTCTATCAATCCAAGGTTTTCCTAGTAACATGGTAAATGGGGCACTGTCTTCAATAAATTTAATAATGTCAAAATCTTCTTCTGTCGAAGTTCCATTGGCATTCATAGATATTTGAGTGAGCTTTCCACATAGGTGTACCAGTTTTCCTCTGAATAACCTTATTCCTCCTAATGAAGGAATCATAGTAGGCCTCCCTATAGTTTCCCAATTTCTCTCTGTCATGATATTCACTTGTGTTTCCTCATCTAGAACACAGTCAATGTCAAAGTCTCCTATTCTTGCTTCAAGGCATTCTTTTTCTTTAAAGATCTCTGATAATCTAACATGTCGGTGGTCCTTCAAGGTTTCTTTCATCTATAGCAATACTTTCTTTGATTCTTTCTGTGGTTCTACTATTTCAGGATCTGCCTTAGGGTTTTCTTGATGCAGATTCATTCCTTCAATATTAGCAATCATTCTAGGGCAATCCAACACTTCATGGTCCATAGCTTTGCAACAAAGACAACCAGGTATTCTCCCAGGGCATTCCTTAGCAAGATGTCATGGTCTTCTGCAACTGTAACAGAGGGTTAATCCTCTCTTTATTTTAAACAATCCCCAACTTCTCATGTATTGCACGCTAGGATCATGGGAGCTAATCTGCAAAAAAATCTTTCTAGGATCCTGCATCCATTTGTTAGTCCAAACATTCTTTCTATGCATAGGTATAACATATCTTTCACTATTCTTATCAGATCTATTCATATCAAACCTTCTTTCATCTATTAGTGCCCTAATTTGTAAGTTAGAACAAAATCTATCAAACATACCTAGATCCATACTCTAGAAACAAAAAATTTCACTTATCTTACTTTTACATAGCACAAAGCTTTCGGATCTAGAATTTTTATACTATTCTTACCTTTATCAGAGCACAAAGATTATAGATCTTACCTCTATTCTTCATATCTAACCTCTTTTCTTCAGATCTGACCTCTTTTCTTGACACAAAGCTTCACAGATGAAGTGAAATGTTGTGCACTAGGGCAACATATCAACGCACAAAGATTTCACAGTTTTGGGACAGATCTTTGCACAAAGCTTCTTCTTTCTCAATTCCCAGCAATCACAGTTTCAGGTCTCGGCAACAAAACCATTTGTTTGCACAGGGGTAGACCCAGGGTTCAACGCTACAACAATGCACCAACAAAACCCTAACTACCGACCCTTTCGACAACACCTGCGAAGCAGATGAAGTCTCACCCGAGGTAGAGGCAGGGGTGGTTGCAAGACTCAAGTGTCTGTAACCTTAGCTGGGACACAGATCAGTGATTCTAATACTTAATAGAGAACTTAGCACCATCAGTTCCTCAATATGCAATCAATATCCACTTCGCTGATAAAACAAAGCTTCACAACATTCACATTGATCTAAAGTATTCAAGCACTTAGCATAGGTAAATCGATCAGATCTAGTAGATCAAGAACTAAGAACATTCATATCGATCAGATCTAACAACCATTTACATAATTAGCACAAAGCATAGGCAGATTTATCCATCTCTATCAAGCACTTAGCAAAAGAAGACATAAACACATCAAGACAAGCACAAAAGAAGACAACATAGTGTTTACATGGTTCACCCCCAGGGCTACGTCCACCAATTATTCTTCTTTATTAGCTTCCTTAATAGGTTACATGCACAAAGCCTTAGAACCCTTCTCCGCATAGGATAGAAGATCTTCCTAGCTCACTAGATCCTTCTTCCTTGCATTACAACACAAAGCCTTCCACCGTTTGTTACAACCACTTGCACTTAGCTCTGCAAGTCACTTACAGTCATGCACAAAGCACTTACAGACCCTACTTTCACTTATCATACATTTACATCGAACTAGCAACCTCACATCACATAGATGCCCTTCCTTACATTGCCTAGACATCTATTTATACATTACAAAATAGGACTAAGCATGGGTAAACCCATGGGCCGACATTCCAATCCCATTACATAATCCCAAAAAACCAAAAAGGACCCAAAAAGGGGCCGATATCTCGTGATCTCTGCTTCGTCTTGTGCTCCTCCTTCGACAGGCTGTCGAAGTCCCAAAATAGGTCAACATGACCAAGAATATCCCAAAACTTGGTCAAGGTCCAACACCCTTGTTGGTACCCATTCGAGTGGTAGTGCATCAGACAACACGTGTATACAAATCAACCTAGATTTCATGAAGCCCTCTTTAGATAAACCGATTGATTGCCTGACTGCTATAGTGCCACTGAGAACAACACTTGGGAAGATACTCTCTAGTACCTGGGTAGTCAGGTAGTACGGCTAAGGGCATGGTTTTGCCTCCTTAGTTGGTGCCCTGAGATATTGGGTTGAGTACTACTGTTGGACTCCATACGTATATCAGAGAGCTATAGCACAGGGAAAACCTTTATCTGTAGAACCCTTGAATACCTAACCCTTGGGGACGAAAAAAAAAATGGACAAGATCTAATGTCGTGCAACTATGTTCGAGTTGCCCAATCACTAAAAATTTCTTCCTGATTAATAATTTGGGCATTTCATCACTGTAGTATTCTTTAGACTGGAGTATAACTCCGCATGTGTAAACAAAAAAAAATGTAATCCTAAATTCTGGATTTTGTTGCATCATTATTTGAGACCTATTCCATTGGATTTATCTCTTTGCCCTTATCACATTCATACCTATTATTTTTCAAAAACAAATTTGACCCCACCCGCCCCTTTTCAATTCCCTCATCATCATGGCCCTTACTCGTAGCCAAGACCTGGAAGCTCGCTTGAATATGTTGCAATCTAATTTCACAAAAACCCAACAAGAAGTGAGACAACTCAATGCCAATATTGCCACCATCAATAAAAACATGCATTCCTCCATCGCTGCCTCAATCGAGGAACTCAAAAAGACCTCAAACAAGACATCACTACCCATCTTGAATCTATCTCTTTGATGATCTGCACCAAGATGCATATCCCTGCAGATCCCCCTTTATCTGACCCACCTTTGCATACCGAAGCTAAAAATTCCACTCATTCCCATCACTTTCAGCGTGACCTACGCCTTCCGTGTGTGGATGTGACCAAATTTGATGGCTCAGATCCCATCGATTGGGTAACTCAAATGGAACATTATTTCTCTTTGTATGGAATTACAAATGACTTGGCCAAACTCTAGTATGGTGTTCTCCATCTAGATCAAGAACGTTGGCAATGGTGGCAATGGAGAAAAATTGCCCGTCAAGGGTATGTTTCTTGGACACACTTTGTGGCAGATCTTTATAAATGCTTTGACACTGACACCAACCATTTAGGTCATTTGAAAAATTTGAAACAATCTGGCACAGTGGAAGACTTTATAGCTTCTTTTAAACGACTGGCTTTTTGTATAGAGGGCATGTCTGATGCTTTTTTCCGTGAATGTTTTATCAGTTGCCTCAAGGATGAGATTCGTGCCCATGTCCTCATGGATCAGCCTCAGAGTTGGGTGGAGGCTATTAAACGAGCTAAGGAATCACAACAGGTTGTCTCTTCTCAAAACCGGAAACCATCATTTATTCCTCGCACTAAACGAGTAAATCCTACTCCTCCTTCTACTCCACTAAATATCCAAAAATTGACCAGGGTTGAAATGGTTGAACGCCAACTCAAAGTCCTTTGTTATAATTGTGATGACAAATATTTTCTGGGACACAAGTGTAAGGAACAAATTTTTTTTATGGCCATCTCAGAGGATGTTTCAGAAGAGGATGTTGAAGCTCCCCTTGTGTCTGAGTCACCTCAACCCACTGACATAACCCCTCCCTCATACCCTCCCGAAGTAGAACCTGTCATTTCCCTAAATGCTCTCACTAGCTTCTCTGCTCCCCAAACCCTCAAACTAATTGGCTACATCAAGCATAGGAAGGTCATCATTCTTGTTGATAGTGGAAGCACCCATAATTTTATTCACTGCCGCATTGCCCAAGAAACTAATTTCTATATCCGTGCAGTCAATAATTTCCAAATCATGATTGCCAATGGCAGGTCCATGAAATGTGGGGGGCGTTGTGAAAATGTGCGTCTCCAAATTGGTGACTACCACCTGAAATCTCATATGTTTTCTATCGACATGGGCGGTTGTGACATTGTGTTGGGTGCAGACTGGCTAAGGACTTTGGGTCCTATTCTCACAGATTTTAAGGAATTAACCATGCAATTTGACCAGGAGGGCCAACAATATAAGTTCCAAGGCATCACCGCCAGTTCCCCTGAGATCATTAGTTCCCATCGCA
The DNA here is from genome assembly GCA_000966675.3 of Picea glauca. Taxonomy (NCBI): domain Eukaryota; kingdom Viridiplantae; phylum Streptophyta; class Pinopsida; order Pinales; family Pinaceae; genus Picea; species Picea glauca. The sequence continues at coordinate 234,899 of JZKD02S1425987.1, read as the reverse complement.
TGGAAAAAATGCTCAAAAAAGGTTATTTGGGCGTTATTTCCCAACTCCATGCCATACAATCCACTGAGACACCCTCTGTGTTGTAGGACCTCCAATCCATACTCTCTAAACATCAAGTGTTTTTTTCCACTCCCCAGGGACTCCCTCCTTCCTGTGGTGTTCATGATCATTCCATTCCCCTTGTCCCAGGAATACTTCCTCCCAATATCCGTCCCTATCGTCACCCCTTTTCCCAAAAAAATAAAATTGAGAAAATGGTTCAAGAACTGCTTAACGCAGGTGTTATACGTCCTACTACGAGCCCCTTCTCTTCTTCTGTGGTCATGGTCATGAAGAAAGAAGGTTCTTGGTGCATGTGTCCTGACTTCTGCACCCTCAACAAACTCACCATTAAAGACAAATTTCCCATTCCTTTCATTGATGACCTCTTGGATGAATTGAGTGGCGCCCAGTTCTTTACTAAACTTGATCTTCATTCTGGCTACCACCAAATCTGTATGAAAGAGGCAGACATTCCTAAGAATTCCTTTAGAACTCATGAGGGCCACTATGAGTTTATGGTCATGCCCTTTGGCTTGTGTAATGCTCCCTCCACTTTTCAAAGCCTCATGAATCATGTCTTCCGTCCTTTTCTCCATCATTTTGTCTTAGTTTTCTTTGATGATATCCTCCTCTATAGAAAAATGTAATGTCCTCAAGGCCGAGCCCTATTGTAAATCATATCTATGAAGTATAAAGCTTGTTTATGAACTGTAATTCAAGTTTATAAGGCTGGTGAACCAAGTTATATAAGCTAGTGGGCTTATGCATTATTAGGCCAGGGAGCCTAAGTGTTGAAGGCCAGAAGCCTAATTTTTGTATATGTAATTATGCATAGTATTAATACAAAACATCTCTGCGTGTGGACTGACCACGATGAATGAGTGATGGGGGAATAATATTCCACAAAACCTGGGTAAGGGATTGGGGGATGGAAGGTTAAAAAGAGAGGCTAAGTGTGGAGCCTAGGGGCTTAAGTCCTTGGGAATAATATTTTAATATTATCCCAAAAGCCATGTGAAATCTATGTTTTGTCCTAAGTTTCTGGGGAGTGATGCATGCAGCTTCATGGGCGACATGTGTTGACCCAGGCTCATGCGATTTAACCCAGGAAATGAGCCGTGTTGGGGGTTCTCTTTCCATTCCGTCGACTGTTGCGTAGGAGTTGGGTGGGCATTCCTCCAACCATCACCTGAACCTGGGGTTTGACCTTCCAATTCCTCCATCCTCCATCTGTATGTGTTTGGCCTCTGTGATTGAACCTCTGTACACCTTACGCATCTCTGAAACCAGAGAGGGGAGTTTGTTCCTTATTACTGGTTGGGAGAACCGAATGTTCTGTAATTGCTGAGCCGTGCATCCTGTGTTGCTTGCCGAAATGCTTAACGCATTCTGTAATCGCGGATCCACGCTATGCTTTAGCGCTGATCGTTTCCGTTTCAGGTGTCCATACCCATTTTTCCAATTGACTATTGTGGCCATGCAGTGCTGGACTGCGTGTGGCTTGCTGGCCAGTGTGAGGGAGGTGATTGTTGTTGAAGAGGCAAGTTACCCAGTCTATGAGCGACTCTCTCCAGGTGAGAGAGTGCATGGAGGAAGTGAGAACTCCTGGAAGGAGTCTTGTAGCTGCCACAGATCTCGGAGACTTCCGGTCCGGTCTGTTGCTGAAGCCCAAGGGAAGGGAGGTTAGAAGCCGATGGACTGTCTTGGTGATAGTGAAGGTGTATACTCCTGGGGTGGGACAAACATGTGGGGAATGAGAGTCTATGGGTAGTGGACATAAGTGGCTCCTGGGAGAGAATCCTTCTCCTGTGACTGTGTGTCTTCCTGTATTCCCTGCCTAGCATAGGAATCCCTACCCAATGGAGCTTAGTCCCAGCTCGGGGGTGACCTACTGCTGAGAGTGATGAGCAACGTGGTCTAAGGTTGGGAGGTTCGTGGGAGGTCTACATGCAATTGGTGAATTACATCTAGTGTAAAAGATAAGTATATACATGCATATAATTTCAATTAAATATGCATGTATGTGATTCTAGCAATGTTTACATGTATTCCACTGTATTCGTGAATTATTGTTACTGTCGTGGATTATGTATGCTAACGGTATTAATGTGCTTACGCTGTGTTTAACTATAACTAAGCAATTGTATTTCATAAGAATGCATAATATGTTACAGTAGTGTTTTTCGACGTAGTAATGTTGGCTCGACCATGGGGTTGATGGTCAGGAACGTTACAATATGGTATCAAAGCCTAGTTTCAACGCTGAGCCTGGATGGGCTGGACAAGTGGTCTTTGGACCAAGGTTTTGAGAAGAAATTGTGTTTGGAGGACTAATTTCAGACCTCAGAATGTTTCTGAGTGTCAATAGACTACTTGACCGTGTTACAAAGCTCAGGAGATGTAGCGGTATTATAAGATTGCAGCTGGTGTGGTATATGGCCACAGGGAGAGAGAGAAATCCACACCAGAAGTGTTGGAGCCATAAAATCTATTTGGGAGGAAAGGAGAACCCTCACAACCATCGATCTAAGAGAGATCTGGACCGTTAATTGTCCAGGAAGAAATCGACATTTCGGGAATAGGGAGGACGAAGGTGGAAAATATTTCGATCTCGTGGCACACGAAATCCTGATATGCGAAATGTTGATGAGATATGAGTCGTCAGATCATGGGGAATTAGGACCGTTGGATCAAGTAGATGAAAGTTTAGAAGGAGGGTACCAATTCATTGGCCAGAAGTCCTTGAGAAGCAGAGTTGGATAGTCAGAATTCTCTGTGGAGAACTCACGAAATCGTAAGGACTGTAAGATAGCCAGAAGTTGCAAGGTGGTTAGTGGATGGAGAAACTCGCCACCCTAGGATCCAGAATAAATGTGGGTCGTTGATCATGGTTGGTTTGATTCGTTGGATCATTTCGTGAATTCATGGATCGTAAACTTGGAGCGCAAGCCAAATTCTTGGTCACTCCAAGTCCCGAATCGCGAAAGAGATTAACAAGGGTAGAATCAGACGGTGGAGCACTTCTAGGAAGAAGTGCCGAAATCTCGTGAGTCATCGGATCTAGCCAACTAGCGAGGAAGTTAGGGATGACGAGCTTTGACAGGTGTAAGCTTAGGAGAGATTTGGATCGTCGGATCAGGGGAGGCTCACAACCGTTGATCTCATACATGAATTCCCATATTGGAATTCGGGGATTGAAGTGACAAGAGATTTGGAGTCGCTATATCGTGAACTCCCGGTTCACGAAACTCTGAAAATATCTGGACCGTTGGATCCAAATCATCGAGGATCATTGGATCTCGTACAAGAACTCGTGTATCGGAGTTCGGGGAATGGAGTGACCAGTGGTTTGGGTCACTGCATTTCGAACTCCCGGTTACCGAAACCCTGAAACCCGAAGTTCTGAAGTCCCGAAATCTTCGAAGACGGAAGAACCGTAGTAGATTTTTAACCTTTGTATGTTAGGTAAACGTGGATCATCGATCCACCCAATTTACGCGAATTCAGTAAATCGAAACTCCGGGAGATAGATGTGTGTACCTTAAACTCTTCGAAGGTCAAAAGCCCAAGTAGCACCTAGTAGTATAGCATTTGGTCACGACCTTTGGTTACGAGGGTAGGGGCTATAAAAGAGGGAGCTATCACCCAAAAATTACAGAGCCGAGTAGAACTCGGAAAATTTGTGAAGTCAAAGCATTTTCTTAAATCAGAATGGTTTTTAATGTGTGGAATTTGCTAAGAATGATGACCTGACAAATCCCTATTGTCTGCACATGTGTTTGTAGAAGCTTAGTAAGTGCCAGAACTGAATAGGGTTGTCATTAAGAGCAGAGAATGGAAGAGGTGCGGATTGCCTCCAATTCAGAGAACGAAAGAGAAGGAAGGAATGCCAACTTGGGAGTCGAAGGATCAAACTCTAATGGGCAAGGAAAAGAGATGGATAAGGAAGAACATATGATGAAAATCATTGAAAGATTGCAGAAAGATGCCCAGGCTCGCTGAGCTGATAGCCGAATGCTCATGAAAGTCAGGGATAAGCAAGGTGAATTCAACTTAAGGATGTTGAAGAGTCTGGAAAGAATAAAAAAGAAATTGGAAATGGAGAGTGACTCAAGCAAGAAAGAGAGTCATAGGACCCCTGAGAGGAAAAGAAGATCAAGGAGTGTTAGCAGACATCGTCGACACTCCCCAAAGAATTCCAGTAGGGAAGCACATAGTAGTTCAATCCCATCTCCACCAGAAAGCACAGGAGATTTGGGATGGATGAATTGAAAGGGAAAATGAACAAGATCAAGCCTCCAACGTTCGATGGAGAACATAAGAAGGAGGAAGATGCCAAAACTTGGTTGCTTGGTATGAGGAAATAATTTCAACTACATAATTCTTCCTCTCATGCAGAAGGCAGGATTTCCATGTATCAATTGAAGGGAAAGGCATCCATGTGGTGGGATCAACTTGTGCAGGTGCAACACATCGGGGAAAGGGACATCACATGGAAAGAATTCAAGAGGTATTTCGAGAGGAAATACTTAACTAAAATATATTATGAAAGAAATATGAAAGAGTTCTTTGAACTCAAGATGGACAACCAGACCATTGATGAGTATGAACGAAAGTTTTTGGAATTACTAAAGTATGTTATGTTCATCAAAGATGAGTCTGTCAAGATTCAGAGGTACCTGAGTGGATTACCGCCTCCTATTAGGGATAAGATTCAGTATGATGACCCAAATACCATGGAAGAAACGATAAGAAGAGCGAAGTGCTTATTTGAACAACAAAGAGAAAATCCTACCTTTCGGAAGGCTTCGGATGACCAGAAAAAGTTCAAGAAAGAACAGAGGCAGAAGGGAAATAAACCACCCTTTTTCAGAAATAGTCCTCAAGGACAACCGTCTCTTAGAGAGCCCAGGAAGGTTGAAGTGGGTGGGAAAATGTCAAGGCCGACACCTATGGAATGTTGGGGTTGTAAAGAAAACCATAGGTACAGGGATTGCCCCCACATAAATGATAAAGTAAGAGTTCTCCACAATGTTCAGCAGGCTGAAACAGTGGAGGACATGGGCAGTAGAATTCCAAGGATCTACGCAGCCCTGGACAACAATCAAGCTGAGTATCAGTTGCACATAATTGAAGTAGAAGGTATGATAAAAAACCAACCATTTACTATTTTAGTTGATTTAGGGGCTAGCCATAGTTATATAGACCCTAGAGTGGTAGAAAGTTTGCATTTGATAAGAAGGAAACATGAAAATTCTTGGTTAGTGCAGCTAGCTACAGGAACCAAGAGGAAAGTCACGAAGTTAGTCAAGTCCTATCCTATAGACATGAATGGACATAGCACGAAGGATGATTTGAACATTCTGCCGTTAGGCTCTTATGACTGTCTAATTGAGATGGACTGGTTGGACCAACACCATGCCATCTTGGACTGTTGGAACAAGGAATTCACTTTCTTAGATGAAGAAGGGAATCAGAGAGCCATCTAAGGAATTCCTAGAGCTGTTACTGTTAGAGAAATCTTAGCAATACAGCTGAAGAAGTGCTACATAAAAGGTTGTCAATTATTTGCAGCCCATGTGGGGGAAAAGTCTAAGGATAAGGTGTCAAGTATTGAGGATCATGAGGTACTTATAGAGTTCAAAGATGTATTCCAGGAAGTACCTGGACTACCTCTGAAAAGGGATATCGATTTCTCTGTGAACTTGATGCCTAGAGAAGCTCCAGTGTCAAAGGCTCCGTATAGGATGAGTGCGCTAGAACTGAAAGAGTTGCAGCTGGAGCTTGAAGAACTTCCAAAGAAGGGGTATATACACCCATGCGTGTCTCCTTAGGGTGCCCCAGTCCTATTCGTAAATAAGAAGGACAAAACGCTGAGATTGTGCATCGATTTCAGGCAATTGAACAAAGTAACGATGAAGAACAAGTATCCTCTACCGAGGATTGATGATCTCTTCGATCAGTTGAAGGATGCAAAGATATTTTCAAAAATAGATCTAAGATCGGGATATCACCAAGTAAGAATAAAAGATGAAGACATCAACAAGACCGCCTTTAGAACAAGGTATGGTCATTACGAGTTCACAGTGGTGCCATTTGGACTGTCAAATGCACACGCTGTTTTTATGAGTTTGATGAATGGAGTATTCAGGGACTATCTAGACAAGTTTGTCATCGTCTTCCTAGATGGCATTCTAGTGTATTCTAGGACCGAAGAAGAACATGGAAAACATCTGAGGATGGTGTTGTAGGTGCTAAGAGAGAACCAAATGTATGCCAAGCTGAGAAAGTGCTCGTTTTATCAGGAGCGGATCCATTACTTTGGACATATTATCTCGAGGGATGGGATAGCGATAGACCCTGAGAAGATTGAAGCCATTAGAGAATGGTCCATGCCAAGGAACGTAATGGAAGTTAGATCCTTCATGGGATTGGCTGGTTATTACAGAAGGTTCATCGCAGGGTTTTCCAAGATAGCTCACCCTATCACTTCCTTGCAAAGAAAGGGGAAGCAGTTTCATTGGACATAGGGATGTGAGGAAAGTTTCCAGCGATTGAAGCAGCTGTTAACCAGTGCTCCAATCCTGAGGATAGCATATCCAAATGCAGATTTCATAGTATGCACTGATGCATGCAAAGAAGGACTGGGAGGGGTCCTTAGACAGAATGGATTCATAATCTGTTATGAGTCCAAGAAATTAAAAGAGCACGCGAAGAACTATGCAACCCATGACTTGGAGTTGGCAGCCATAGTTCATGCTCTAAAGAAATGGAGGCATTACCTCATGGGAAGGAGGTTTGAACTCAGAAAAGACCATAACGGTTTGAAATATTTGTTTGATCAACTAACCTTAAACACTAGACAAAGTAGGTGGCTGGAATTTTTGTGTGAGTACGACTTTGAGATCAGGCATATCAAAGGAAAGGAGAATAAAGTGGCTGATGCACTCAACAGGAGAGTGCATGAATTACATGCTACAGTCATTAGCATGTATCAAACTGATATTAAAAGCAGAATTCTGGAGGCTGCAAATGCATATCTGCAGTACAGAGAATTGGTAGCCAAGCTACAGCAGGGTAAGATGCCACATAACATGGAAATTTATAAATTGGAAACAGATGGAATACTGCTGTACAAGAACATAATTTTTGTACCCAATGTCCAGTGCTTGAAACAGATGATTTTGCAGGAGATGCATAATGTTCCTTATGCAGGGCACCCTGGATATCAGAAAATAGTGACAATGGTCAAGAGCCATTACTTTTGGCTGGGTATGAAGAGACAGATCGCTTAATACATCGTTAGATGTATGGAGTGCCAGAAAGTTAAAGATGAGCATAGGCACCCAGCAGGGTTGCTACAAACTTTACCAATTCCTGAGTGGAAGTGGGAAGTAGTAATGATGGATTTTATTATGGGATTTCCCCGAACATGCAAGCTGCATGATTCAATCATGGTGGTGGTGGAAAAGATTACAAAAGCTGCCCATTTTATTCCACTTGAAAACTACTCACAAGGTAGCAGATGTTGCTGATATTTTCATAAAGGAAGTGGCATGATTGCACAGAATTCCTAAAATGATTGTGTCCGACAGAGACCCGAAATTCACTTCGAATTTCTGGAAAGGATTGTTCAAAGGATATGAAACGAATCTGAACTTTAGTACAACTTATCATCCCGAGTTTGATGGATGGACAGAGAGGGTGAACAGAGTAATAGAAGACATACTGAGAATGTATGTGATGGACAAACCATCAAGATGGGAAGACTACCTACACTTGGTAGAATTTGCCTACAACAATGGGTATCATGCATCATTGAGAATGAGCCCATTTGAAGCACTTTATGGAAGAAAGTGAAATACTCCAATGAGCTGGGATAATCCAGCTGATAGAACAGTAGTTGGGCCAGAGTTGCTCAAGGAGATGGAGGACCAAATGATAAAAATTAAGCATAATTTGAAAGCTGCCCAGGACAGGCAGAAAAGTTATGCTGATAAGAACATAACCCATAGAGAGTTCAAAGTGGGTGATCATGTTTTTCTGAAAGTGAAAGCTAACATGAGTTCCATGAAGCTAGGAAGTTGCGCCAAGTTGGCAGCTAGATTTTGTCGGCCATTTGAAATCCTGGAAAGGATTGGGCCAGTTGCATATATGCTTGCATTACCTGCATCTATGACTGTACATAATGTGTTTCATGTTTCATTTCTTAACAAGTATATGCCTGATGCTAATCATGTAATTGATTGGAATGTGCTCCAGGTGGAGCAAGAAGGTGTCCTGCAAGTGCATCCTATGCGCATATTGGACAGGAAAAACAAACAGCTCCAGAATCAAGCCATAGGGCTTGTAAAGGTCCAGTGGACCTGGTACAGTCCCAAGGACGCGCCATGGAAGCATGAAGATGTTATGCGGGAAAAGTACCCACATGTTTTTGAAAATTTTGAAAAGCTTGTAGATGCAGTGTAAAGTTGCACTGAGGACAGTGCAAAAATAAGGGGAGGGGATTGTAATGTCCCCAAGGCCGAGGCCTATTGTAAATCATGTCTATGAATTATAAAGCTTGTTTATGAACTATAATTCAAGTTTATAAGGTTGGTGAGCCAAGTTATATAAGCTAGTGGGCTTATGTGTTAATAGGCCAAGGAGACTAAGTGTTGAAGGCCAGGAGCCTGATTTTTGTACATCTAATTATGCATAGTATTAATACAAAACATCTATGCATGTGGACTGACCACGATGAATGAGTGATGGGGGAATAAGCTTCCACAAAACCTGGGTAAGGGATTGGGGGTTGGAAGGTTGGAAAGAGAGGCTAAGTGTGGAGCCTAAGGGCTTAAGTCCTTGGGAATAATATTTTAATATTATCCCAAAAGACATGTGAAATCTATGTTTTTTCCTAAGTTCCTGGGGAGGGATGCATGCAGCGTCATGGGAGACATGTGTCGACCCAGGCACATGTGATTTAACCCAGGAAATGATCCGTGTTGGGGGTTCTCTTTCCATTCCGTCGACTGTTGCATAGGAGTTGGGTGTGCATTCCTCCAACCATCACCTGAACTCAGGGTTCGACCTTCCAATTCCTCCATCCTCCATCTGTACGCATTTGGCCTATGTGATTGAACCTCTGTACACCTTACACATATCTAAAACTAGAGAGGTGAGTCTGTTCCTTATTGTTGGTTGGGAGAACTGAACGTTCCGTAATTGCTGAGCCGTGCATCCTGTGTTACTTGCCGGAAAGCTTAATGCATCATGTAATCGCGGAGTCGCGCTATGATTTAGAATTGATCGTTTCCGTTTTAGGTGTCCATACCCATTTTCCCAATTGACTGTTGTGGCCACGCAGTGCTAGACTCTGTGTGGCTTGCTGGCCAGTGTGAGGGATGTGATTGTTGTTGAAGAGTTAGGTTACCCAGTCTGTGAGAGACTCTCTTCAGGTGAGAGAGTGCACATAGGAAGTGAGAACTCTTGGAAGGAGTTTTGTAGCTTCCACAGAGCTCAGAGACTTCTGGTCTGGTCTGTTGCTGAAGCCCAAGGGAAGGGAGGTTAGCAACTGATGGATTGTCTTGGTGACTATGAAGGTGTATACTCCTGGGGTGGGACAGACATGTGGGGAATGAGAGTCTATGGGTAGTGGGAATAAGTGGCTGTTGGGAGAGAATCCTTCTCCTGTGACTATGTGTCTTCCTGTATTCCCTGCCTAGCCTAGGAATCCCTACCTAATGGAGCTTAGTCCCAGCTCGGGGGTGACCTACTGCTAAGAGTGATGAGCAATGTGGTCTAAGGCTGGGAGGTTCATGGGAGGTCTACACATAGTTGGTGAATTACATCCAGTGTAAAAGATAAGTATATACATGCATATAATTTCAATTAAATATGCATGTCTGTGATTCTAGCAATGTTTACATGTATTCCGTTGTATTCGCGAATTATTGTTAATGCGTGGATTATGTATGCTAATGGTATTAATGTGCTTACGCTGTGTTTAACTGTAATTAAGCAATTTTATTTCATAAGAATGCATAATATGTTACAGTAGTGTTTTTCCACATAGTAATGTTGTCCCGGCCATGGGGTTGATGGTCGGGAACATTACAAAAAACCTGGATAGACCATCTTGGTCATGTGGATCGAGTTCTCCATCTAGTCTCTCAGCACTAACTTTTCCTGAAACAATCTAAATGTTCTTTTGGCACCTCAGAAGTCGAGTACTTGGGTCATCTTGTTGGCAAGGATGGTGTCAGGGTGGATCCTAAAAATATTGAAGCTATGCAAGACTGGCCTCACCCAAAGACTCTCAAAATATTGCATGGATTTCTAGGCTATTATCGCATGTTTGTTAATAATTATGGAAAGATTGCAGACCCTCTCACTGCTCTCCTTAAACATAATTCTTTCACCTGGACTCCAACATCTGCTCAGGCTTTTCAAACCTTGAACATGGCCATGGGCACCACCCCAGTCCTGGCCCTTCCTGATTTCACAAAGACCTTTGTCCTAGAATGTGATGCTTTAGGGAAAGGAATTGGCACTATCCTTATGCAAGAGGGTCGGCCTTTGGCCTTTACCAACAAACAACTGTCTGAACTAAATTTGGGAAAATCAATCTATGAAAAAGAAATGTTGTCTATTCTACATGTCGTTGACCTTTGGCGCCCTTATCTATTGGGGAAACGCTTCCAAATTAAGACAGATTGTCAAAGCCTCAAGTATTTTCTGAAATAATGCATTTCCTCCTCAAAGCAACAAAAATGGGTGACTAAGCTCTTTGGATATGATTATGAGATCATTTACAAGAAAGGCAAAGACAATGTGGTTGTAGATGCACTTTCCTGAAAATATGAAGATGAGGGTCCCTTTTTTCTCTCTCCTTCATTGTACCATATTGGCTCCAAGCCGTTCACCAAGAATGTCTACACGATCCCAAAAGTTCACATCTAATACAAAAATTGCAGTCCAATTCTCCAGTTTCCCCAGGGTACTCTTGGATCCATGATGAGCTTCGATACAAAGGTCGTTTGTATTTATTTAAACAGTCAAAACTTAAATCCATGGTACTTTCTGAGGTTCGTGCTACACCCACAGCTGGGCACTACAGGTTTACCAAAACCTATGATAGGGTCAAACGTTCTTTTTTTGAGGATGGTATGAAATAGGACGTTCGTAATTTTTTGTTTGAATGTGATGTGTGTCAACGCAACAAGGGAGAATCAGTCAAATATCCTGGCACACTACAACTGCTTCCGATTCCACCTGCTATTTGGCAGGATATCTCTATGGATTTTATTGTAGGCTTACCGAAATTGGCCAATAAATCAGTCATCATGGTGGTAGTTGATCACCTTTCCAAGTATGCTCATTTCTATGCTCTTCAACACCCATTTACAACATCCACTGTGGCTCAACATTTCATGGATCAGGTCTTCAAGCTTCATGGCATGCCGCATTCTATTGTTTCTTATCGTGACCTAACTTTCATCAACAATTTTTGGCAAGAACTGTTCAAGCTACAAGGAACCCAATTGCATTTCATCACAGCTTATCATCCTCAGACTAATGGTCAAATTGAAGTTGTCAACAAGTGTTTGGAAACATATTTGAGGTGTTTTGCATCGGAAAAGAAAAATTAGTGGGCTCAATGGTTACCACTAGCTAAATGGTGGTAAAACACTTCATACCATACAACTACCCGCATGACTCCTTTTGAAGTGGTATATGGACAAAATTCAGCTTCAGTTCTCTCATATTTACCAGGTGTCTCGAAGGTCCAGGCGGTTGACCAAACGCTTACAGTTCGAGAGGATATTCTTCGTACCCTCAAAGAGAATTTGGTTATGGCCCAGAATTGCATGAAGAAACATGCAGATCAAGGTTTCTCTGAATGTCAATTTGCAGAAGGGGATCAGGTGTTTCTTCGACTGCAACCTTACAAGAAAAATTCCCTCAAGGCTGACCATTGTCAGAAACTGGTGCCCAAATTTTATGGTCCTTATACCGTTCTCAAGCATGTGGGACAGGTGGCCTATTAGTTAACCTTGGCCAATCATTCTAAGCTACATCCTGTTTTCATGTTTCCTTCTTAAAGAAGGTGATTGGAACTAAGTGCCAAACTCAAACCAACCTTCTCGAGTTGGACGGAGAAGGCTCCATTTGGCTACAACCAGAAGAAGTTTTGGACAAACGTGAGCGTCACCTGCATCAACCAACCATCAAGGAAGTGTTATTCCAGTGGAAATATACAACCCCAACAGATGCCACTTGGGAACCAGCTACCATTCTGCAACAATTTCAACATCTCAAGCCTTGAGGACAAGGTTGTTTTTAAGGGGGAGAACATGTTAGGGACCTAACCCCTCACATAGGTAGAATAATATATTCCAATGTAATAAAGGTCAATATTAATAAGGCATAGAAATAAGGAAGAATAATTCGAATGCAAGAAGACCCGATAGAAGCTTCTGCTTCTTCAAGGATCTTCCTCTATATGGTTCTTTTGATAGTCATATTTAGTATAAATAGGAGTCGAGGGTATGAGAACTGTTGTCTTAGATATTATTGTAATAGAGCTCTTCTCGACTGGAGGTTTCCCCCTCAAAGAGGCAAGTGAATGTTGCTCTCAGTAATCAAAGTGCTCTTTCTGGTGTTATTCTGATATCATTTCAGTATTATTGTGGTGTTGTTCTAGTTACACTGTTGTTTATCTTCCATTTCTAGCATTTTATTTCTGTTATACATACTTTTATTTCTGGAATATTACAATGTGTGTGTGTGTGTGTGTGTGTATTAAAAGGAAAACCTTGTGGGATCTCATCCTTCTTCCTCAACATATCTGAATGCAGGGTGGCTCAATCACTACTCATAATAACAATTGGTAACCTAGAGGGACTTGATTATATTTGAAGTTATGAACTGCGGATTGGGAAGATGGTCCATCCGATTGAGTTAACCCTTGGATTTTATACATACATACATACATATGTATACATGTGTAACTATTCACCCCACCTTCCCAGTTACAAGAGAGATAGAGATATTTCTCATGGCTTACAACCTCAACAATATTGGCTCACAAAGAGTGAAACATGTCATAAGTGGGATTTGAACCTAGGTGGGGAGGATAACGTTTCTCCTTCCTAAACAATTGAACTAGACCTAATTGACAATACATACATACATTAATGGTGGAATTTTTATGTCCAAACATCCTCTCTCTAGAGGGTCCCTAACTCTATTCCAATTTATTACATGAAATTTATTTGTGTTGGTTTCCCCCATTACTAGAGGAACTTTCTAATCTCTTTTACAATTTGTTTCATGAATCCTATCGAGGCTAGAAGAATTGGCCCTTGGTACACTGGGATAGATGTCAATATTGATTTTATAAGGATCAATAGGAATGTTGGATTTAGCCATTGGGTACCCCATTGGTTCATTTTGTTTCTTATTTTTTGAAGGATGACTTGCTATTTTGCAACCTTGGATTGTTTTAGAGATATAGGAATTCCAAGCTATTGAAATTAAGACCACATGCCCAAACATGTGAAGTCCATGTTTCAAATGATTCTTTCTCGTAGTTATGGAAAGGCATTCCACCTGAAAGTGTTACTCTTATCAATGTCGATCTTATTGCTTGATGCTTCCATATACTAATCCAACAGCCTTTTTGACCTCATGGCTACAATCACTGATGTGCCCCCCAATAGTAGTGTATCATCCATGAATTGGGAGCGGTTTATCTCCTTAACACATTCGACTGTATATATTCCTTTCAGATTTCCAATTACCCTTTCCTACTTCAACTTGCAACCGAGAGACTCTAACATGAGGATATTATTAAATCATTTGACAAAAGGGGAATCCCTATCTCAATCCATGTGTTCTTTAATAAAATACATTCTTTGACTAGGACATGGGGACATACCTCTTGTGATTCCATTGAGGATTGGAGCTCTACCAACCTAACTTGAACTTCCATTCTTTCTTGAGAGGGATGATAATAATGTTCTTTTGCTAATTCCATTAGTTGGATTTTAGTGATCCTAATTTTTTATTCCCATACAAAAAATGGGGATCCCAAAATTGGGGTCTTCCATGGTTCACTTTTTACCTCCATTACCCTTGAGTCTTATAACCACAAATGGTTGAATCTGAAAGGGATTAATCCATAGTTTTGGTCCACTTGCAACATCAAAAATATGGGTTTGTGATCCAATTCCCCTAAATAGAGAATGAAGGAGGTATAAGGATAACATCAACACATAAAGAAAACCAAGATTGCATTCATAATGAGAAAGTGAATTATTTCTTATAAATGGTTACAAGCTAGTCAAGTCAATCCACTTTATGAATGCGGGATAGACCAAGAAACACAATAAAGTGAAATAAAACATAAAATAACCTAAAGTCGAAGTGACTTTATTAATTCCTATGTCTAATATCTAATGGACCATTATAATTTGATATTTACTTTAACACCTTCCCTTAATGGCCAATCTATTATATACACCAAGTTTATCCTAGAATTTTACATATTGTTTAGTATCAAAAGACTCAGTAAAAACATCTTTAGTTTGGTCCTTTGTGGGATAATACTACAACTCAATAAATCCATCCTTTAATAGTTTTCTGATGAAGTGGAAATGTATCTAAATATGCTTGGTATGCTTGTGGAATATTGGTTTCTTGGCTAGTTTGAGTAGGGGTGTTGGTTCTATTTGTGACATATTCATATCTGAAAGAATCCTTATGATCCAAACTGCCTCACACAGTCCTTTTACTACTCCTTGATATTCTTCTTTTGACAATGAAAGCTACTACATGTTGCTTCTTTCCGGTCCATGTGACTGCCCCCATGCCAAGGTTGAATACATGTCCATAAGATGATTTTCTGTCATCCAAGAAACCTGCCTAATATGAATATATATACCCACATAACCTAGGGTTTTTGCTTCTTCTATATATATTTCCAAAGTAAAGTGTCCCTTTCACATGTCTCAACACTATCTTCATGGTAGTTCAATGCTCTACCTTCAACATAGTCATGCATATGGAAATGAATCTCATGACATAACTCAAATCGATATAATGGCTATGTTACAAAATATTTCCCCTACGGACAGGTGAAATATCCCTTGGATTACAGACCCCTATACCAAGACAAAAACACTATAGGTGGAACTAACATCCCTTTGAATTCATTTTAACCAATCAGAAAGAGAGAGGGAGAAAGGGTGTGACGCACCTTGTTTCGAAGTTTTTCCTTGCTGCTTCCAATCCGAGCTTGATCTCCAAACTCCCTGACGCAACTTGATACCTTCAATGGGAAGAAAAGAGAAAAAATATATCCTAATCTAGTGGATTAGGTAAAGAAAATTTATCTACAAAGATTGAAGGAACAATAGACAAGCACATGCAATAATACACAAGCTTGAAGGAAATAGGCCAAGTATATTCAAATGAGAACCTAAAGAGAATACCTACAAATCATGGATGATGATGCATCACTTCTCCAATATCTCATCATCTAGCTCTTGTATGAGTCTACCAATATCAATGGTTTGATCCATGAAATATTCCTCTAAGATCAGAGGTTTTATATGCTCCAATCCTTCCCCCTTCACCTTGGAAATCCCTCAATATATAGGCTTGAGAGGCACAACTACCATGATAAAATGAGGGATATGGTTGAGGATATGGATCCTTGAGGCTTGGATCAGATCCTAAAGTGTTACA
>JZKD02S1425987.1:185371-195953 GCA_000966675.3 Picea glauca | reverse complement strand
TCCATCCATATCATCATTAATAACTTGATCAACAACTTCAATATTTTGATCTCGAAGTTCATCTCCCTGTAAAGTAGTATTTCTGCTAGTACTTGGCAAATAACTCTCTAGAGGTTGACATTTTGGGGGCATCGTCTATATATTTAAAAACAACGTAGAAAATTTAGTGTGTATAGAAAATATAAAAATCCTGATAAGAAATATTACTAAAATTCATGACATACTGATTATTATAGAGAATACATTAAATATTGAATCCTCTTACCAAAGGATGATATTTATAACCCCCTTCGGCGTGCCTCTTCTCCCTACAATGTCTTTGGGATGTTGTTATTAAAAGTCTTCTATTTTTCAAGCCTCTGCAATCATAGCAAGGGAAATAACATTTTCCATCGCCCCTCGCCTCTAATGCCTCTCTTAATCGAGCAAGCTTCCTGTCATTTTTATTCATTGTGACAAATCCTTGTCCTGACAAGTAATTGTCTTACCTACACAATACCAAACATTAAGTTGTCAATTTTTATTTATTTTAGCTACTCCTTTCAATTATGATATGTTTATTTACAATGACCTACAATCCTCACAATTATTTCTTCTAAGACATTTTGACATGCGTTTTTATTATTATTATCGATTAACTATTAAGATAGATATGCTTCAATTTGTACTACAGATTATTGTGTACTGAATAAACATGTAAAATAATTACACACCATTTAACGAAAGTGGTCAAAATTTCTCAAACTTGAATCACTCGACACCATACACTAGCGTCTAAGTTGTTTTGTAGACAAAATGTCAATCTTTGAAATTCATCACTAAAAAAAGAATGCCAACCACTTGTCATTCACAATTGGGTTGGGTTGGTTTAAATTATGACGTGCTGATTTGCATCTACATACAATGGTCACAATTTTATGCTATTTACAGTGGTCACAATTTTATTTTCTAAGACACTTTGGCATGTTCTCGTTTTTCATTGCCTGGCTAGTAGATTTCATCATGTTATCGTAGATTTCGCCATGAATTTTTTATATTTATACACTGATCCTTATTAATAGTGTATAAACAAGTTACATCAACTACAAACTAAAGTTAATCACTACATCTAGAATTGTGTGTGAATATAAAAAATTGAGAGAAACAACATCACATATAAGAAAAGGGTATATGGATTTTATTGAGAAAGTTGAAACAAATATACTTTATTTATATTGGAAGACTATGGTATATAATCATAAGTTCATTTGTTAAAGGTGCTTAGTCATAAGACAAGAAAGTTAAAGGTGGCTAAACATAAGCTAAGATTGTTGAAGGTGGTTAGTTAAAAGTGATTTTTATGTGCCTAATCACGACATAGATAACATCTTTATAATAAGGTCATATGTGTACAAATGTTTTCTTTATATAATAATGACATATATACCTAACATAAGTTTACGGTTAGTGTTTATGTATCTTATTGTTATAAACATGAGTTTCCTTCCTATTTTATATATACCATAACTTATCATTTATCAATATAACAATCAACTTCAAGATTTTATTCATGTATATTTCTTCCTTCATTTAATTGAATTAGTAAGTGCTAGTCAACCATTAGGTGTGCAAGTATCCCAACCATTATTGTCATTGTTATATTATTTTAAATTTATGCAAGTGTGATCCCTTTTGGGTACTAGGGATGTGACAAGTGGTATCAAAGCTTCAATCAAGCTTTGTTGGTGTTTTTTTGTTAGGTCTTAAAAATAAAAGAGAGAAGAAAATGACAATCAATTACTATCATTTCACCGATCGGGGTTGAGTTTCAAGAGCAATTCCATATATTTATCAATGAAAAGAGAGAGAGATTATAGCTACAATTGAAGGGAAAAGGGTATGCGGATTCCATAAACCTAGAATATTATGGAATCCACATACCCTTTTCCATAGAATATACTAAGTAGATCCATAAACCAAAGACATGAAATATGGTACTACACATATAATATATTATCAAGGAAAAAACAAGCTACATGAAATTTGGATATTTGAACAAAAATCTACAAGTTAAATGAGTACATCAATAAAAAATAACATACTAATCTTGCAAGTTCAAAATCCGAGCTATGTAGATCAAGAATTGGATTTTTTCAACCGGTGGGTGATGAAAAAAATAAACAGCTCAAACAAAACCCAAGAACAGTGTTGCAACTATAGAAATTGTGTCGCAAAGTCTCTTAAAGTCATGTATATATAGATCAAATAGTCAACTAGCCATTAACACCGACCAATGAGATAGGCAAAATTTTCGTCGCAATAGCGACGAAATTTCATCGCTATAGCGACGAAAATACCGACTAGGTTAAAATAATATTTTCGTGGATAGTGTGATGAAATTTCGTGGCAATATCGACGAAAATCTCGCCCTATTTAAAAAAAAGATGAAACTAGTGGAAGCATGGAAAAATTTCGTGGAATAATTTGCCAATATGTAGTAGTGAATCCTCCCCCCTTAGGAAGAAATGGTATCCATTTCGTTGAGTTACCCCATCATATGAGGAAATTTCTCCTAAATTTGGCCTTGGGTGAGCCACTTGCCTTGGTGCAGGAGCTGCCCTGCTTTGACAACTCGATAAAGATGGATCTTTTGATGTTAAGTTCCCTTGATATGTGTGTCTACAATTTGATCATTGGATTCCTATTGCATATAGTCAGGGTTGATCTTTGTTGGTGTCAACTACTCTGCTATCTTTGAGGTGTCCAATAATGGTGGGAAATATGGTCGAAGGAAAGCCACGTTGAAAACTGGGTGCATGCTAAGGAAAGGGGGAATGTTGAGCTCAAAAGAATTGTCACACACAACCTTGGTGATGGTGTATGGCCCATAAAAGAGTGGGTGAAGCTTTCGATGGGTCCCTATAAGGTGTTCTTTCTGCAAGTAAAACCAAACTTTTTTTACCACTTGAAACTTATGTGGCACCCGGTGTTGATCATGGTGCTGCTTGTACCTAGCATTGGAATTCTGTAAAATATCCTGAACATGTTGGTGGATGTGTTGGATCCGCTCAATGAATCGGGTGGCTTTGTCATCTTCTGGTGTAGTAGGGGATGAGTCAGTCAAGGTGGTCTCCAGGCATAGTGAAAAATCCATGGGGACCAATGGTTGGAATCGAAACCCCACCTGAAATGGGTTGTGGCCAGTTTAGCTATGCAGGGCTTGATTGTAGCTATGTTGGACATAGGGAAGAATCTCATCCAATGTGCGGGGGTGCTTGGAATTGTACATGCGTATGATATGTACGATCACTCGATTGACAACCTTAGTTTGGCCATCTGTCTGGGGGTGGAAGGCAGTGGATTTGGTGAGCTTGGTATCCAGCAGTGACCAGAGCCTCGACTAGAATGTGTTGAGGAACCGACTATCCTGATCTGAGACAATAGTTTGTGGGATCCCAAAATGTACCCATACTCATTCAAAGAAGATCTTGGAAGTGGCCTATGTGGTGATGTTCTTCTTCCAGGTGGCCATAATCGCCATCTTGGAAAAATGATCAACAAACACAAAACACAGTCATTTCCCCTCTTAGTAAATGGGAGGCTCGACATGTAGTCCATTGAGATGGATTCCCATGGCCTTTAGGAGTAGGAAGAGGGGTATAGAGGCCTTGTTTCTTAGTGGTCGATTTGGAAATAGCATAGGTGGTGCAGGACCTGATATACTTGCCGACATACTGCCAAATTTTCGGCCAGTAGAAATGTTTCTGCAACAATTCCATTGTCATTTCGATGCGAAAGTGTCATGCCACCCGACTGTAGTGAGATTCCCAAATTAGCTTCGCGTGCTCGCTTGATGGAACAAAAATATGGACTAGACGACACAACAACCCATCCTAAAGATGAAAATTAGCGACCATTGAGTTTACGCCCAACATTTGGCAGGTGGTGGAGAAGTTAGGGTTTGTCTCATAGAGGTGGGGCCATCCAGAGTTCTCATGGCTGCAAGAGTCTAGCACTATGGTGAGTGCCGCGACTGGAGGTCGGTTGAGGAAATCAACAAATTGGTTGGTACTTCCTATTTTATACTTGATGTTGAGGTGGAACTATTGTAAGTATGTGGACCACTTCTGATGGCGTTCATTTTGCAATTTTCCTTGGGTTTGCATGAACTATAGTGGTTTGTGATCAATGTGGATGACTGTCTCCTTCCCAAGAATATAATTTCTCCACTGGCGGAAGGCTTTCATAATGGAGTACATTTCTTTTTCATTAGTAGGGTACTTACAAACAACATCTAATAGTGTCTCACTATGATATTCCATGGGGTGGCCATGTTGAGTGAGAACGACACCCACAACATAGTCTGAAGCATCTATCTTGATCTCAAAGGGATGTTGCAGGTCTGGTAATGAAAGTACCGAGGATGAGCACAAACACTTCTTCAAGTCATCTAAGGATTGTTGTTGGGATAGGCCCCACACAAAATTTTCCTTATTTCCACCCCTGGTTACTTGGTTGAAGGCCCATGCGATATTTGAGAATCCCAACATGAACCTGTGATAGAAATTGGCGAGGCTCAAGAAGCTATGAATCTCAGTGAGTGTGGTTGGGGCTATCCAATCATGGATGACCTAGATGTTGGTTGGATCCACATGCACACCATGTTTATCAACAATGTAGCCTAAGTAATGGACACTGTCCATGTCGAAGAAGCATTTTTCCAAGTTTGCATATAGTTTGTGCTGTCATAGGGTGTGCAGAACCTGTTGAATATGCTGCAAGTGTTCCACCCAAGTCTTGTTGTAGATGAGGATGTCATCCAGATACACCACTGCAAAATTATTGGTGAAAGATCCCAGGATATCATCCATCATCCTCATGAAAGTTGTTGGAGCATTTTTAAAACCAAATGGCATGAACAACCATTCAAAAATACCTTCTTTTGACTTGAAGGAAGTCTTCCATACATCTGTCTATTCTATTGGGACCTAGTGGTAACCAGACTTCAGATCAATATTACTAAAGTATTTGGCCCTCATGAGTTGATCAAGGAGGTCGTCGATTCAAGGAATTAGGTACCGGTTCCGGACTGTGATTTTATTCAGGGCCTGATGATCAATGCAGAGTCACCAAGTCCCGTCTTTCTTCTAAACCAGCACAATTGGGCTCCCACAAAGCGATGAGCTGGGATGGATGTTCCCCTTGTGGAGAAGTTCTTGGTTCTGCCTCTTTATATCCTCGTTTTATAATAGAGAGTGATGGTAGACTGGCCCATTAGGTAGCGGTGTGCCTGGGGTCAGATAGATGGGATGCTTGACCTGGCAGTGCAAAGGTAACCTGGTAGGAGAGGAGAAGATATATGAGTATTCTTCCATGAACTTATCCACTTTCTTCTGTTGTGTGGATAGATCGCTCGTGGAGGCCCTGGATTGTGTTGTGATCTTTCACTTACTCTGAGAGTGAATCAAAAAGAAGAAAAATTTCCCGGGCTGAGAGATGAACTTCCTGCATTGCTTGGTAGAGATCAAGGAAATAGCACTAGGAGGGACTACCTCGGGTATCCTGTACAATTTCTTGTTCAAAGTAATAATAACTCTATGAGGCCTAGAATTATATATAGCATGAAATTTCCATAAATAAGGTTGTTCCAAAAGAACATTACAAACTTTGAGAGGAAAAACATCACACAATACCTCATCTTTGAAGGGCTTGATGTTGTACGACCGTCGACACTTTTGGCTGACGTGGATATCGCTTCCTTGGTGGAGCCATCCAATGGTGTAGGGCTACGGGTGTGGCATTGTCGGTAGGTCCAGCCCCTTGACAACCTCTGTTGAGATGAGGTTCTTATGGCTACCACTATCAATGATGAAGTGCAGCAGGGTGCCTTTTACCCACATCTGTGAATGGAAAAGGCACTCGCCTTCTTCTGGATCATCTGGTTCACTAGACTGGAGCTTGGTGGTAGAGAAGATGGCACTGGGTTCCATGTCAATGATCTGTCTTCCCCTTTATGATTCTGAATTAGAGTTAGAACTCGCATCTGATTCAGAGGCTTTCACTTTGGGCACCAACGACTGCTTTGAGTGACAATGAACAGTGTTATGCCAAGGGCTCTTATGGAAGTCGCACCACTTCCCAATATCTTTCTTTGTATTTCCGGTGTCATTTTTTTCTTGCAGCTTGGACTGGTTGTCCTGATACTATCCATCTTTTCTCTATCCTTGGTTCTGTAGGTTGGGGCATCCCTTTCCTGGCTTTTGCTGTGAGGGGTTCTCAGGCCCAAATTGTCGTGTCTTTTGTTTGATATTCTGCTCGATTTTGATGACATATCGATAGGCTACACCCAAGGACGAGATGCACATAAATTCCATTTCGATCTGGATGTATATATGTAGATAACTTTGATACTTGAGCACGAGATGTCGCTCTGAAACTTTGATACCCATCTTGGTGCGTAGGGTATGGAAGATATTTG
This sequence comes from Picea glauca, assembly GCA_000966675.3. Classification (NCBI taxonomy): domain Eukaryota; kingdom Viridiplantae; phylum Streptophyta; class Pinopsida; order Pinales; family Pinaceae; genus Picea; species Picea glauca. Next base: position 189,496 of record JZKD02S1425987.1, on the reverse strand, counting down.
TGAACTCTGGCACTGCTTGGTCTCTTTCTTGCCGCAACATGGTCCATTTGGTATAGAAGTCATAATAACTTCCGATAGGGTAGTATCGTTCCTTAATAACATCCTTGAAGGATTCCCAAGTGGCCGTGACTATAAATAATGAGGGCTCCTCTGTGTACTTTTTCTCACAAAAAGTTTCCCACCAATATTTGACATGGGGAAGGACTTTGAGGAGCGCAAAAGTAATATTTTCTCTATTCGAAAAGTTATGGACATAAAGATACCCTTCTAGTAGATTCAACCACTTGTCTACAACATATGAATCTATCTAACCTTCAAATATAGGAATATCGAAGTTGATTTGTACCTTGAAGGGGGCAACGCCTCCGCTCGAGGAAGATGCATCCCTTGTTGGTAGTTGCTGAAGGATTTGCATGAAACTATCCATTATCTCATTCCTCTGTTGCATGAGGGATTCCTCAAGAAACATTTTGAAAGGATATTTTGTCCCATCATATTTCTTTTCTTCTACCATGAGAGGTTGTTTGGGCGTGCGAGAGATTTTGTCCTCAAGAGAAACAAGCCCGTGACACAATTCTTTGTACCCTGACCTCGTTGGGGACATGCATTAAGGCGAAAAGGACCAGACTGCTCTGATACCATTGATCTAGATTTTATGAGAAGAATCAAATGAATATAGATTATTAAAATATGCTTAACACAGAATAACAGAGATACAGTAAAATTGGTTTTCTATTCAGTAAGGAAATAAGTTGAAACTATAAAATGCAATGGAAAACAAGCTTGTTGGAATGGTGGCGGTTTATCTCTGAGAAGAGATGTGACGGATGCACTCATTCACAAGAAGATTATTACAATGAAGCTCTAAAGGCCTTTTTAGAATAAGCATGAATTCCAAAGCCCTAGACATCCAAAAACCTAACCCTAGGAGATGAAGCGCCAAAAGTCATGTGGGCCCTGTTGGGGTAAGCTAGTACATCAACTTCCCAGGGTCATAACTTTTTCATACGAGCTCCATTTTAGGTGCACGATATTCCATTGGAAAGGTCTATCCAAGGAATACACTTGTTTCCATCAGACTCTAACTATGTCTATAGTGTAACTGTGGAAATCCCTAAAAATGTTGTTTAGGGCCTCAAAACAGCCCCTGAATTAAGGGGCCTAAATACTAGTAAAAAAATGTCAAAATGAACCAGTTGGAATAGGTGTGAGGCCACCAAAATCCATTGTTACACATTATTTTGGTCACCCCAGTTTTCCACTGATAACATGTGTTCATGTTCCCATGAAAATATAAAAAGATTCTTTCTCCATGAGGAAAGTGATTGGCTTTCTCTTCTAAAAAAACCTATTGAGGAAGGTCGTCACAGGATGCACCATACCTGGGGTGTGATAATCCTTGATCGTCGCATCCTTCTCTAGAGATGGAATGTGACATCTCTGCAGGATGCACTATACCTAGGGTGTGACGATGCCAAAAGCTAAGAAAAGGTCAAGTTTCACGAATGTTCTAGAAGGCGAGGTGGCCTCCGAATAGTTTGGTTCGTACTCATTTATCTGATTTGGTGGGATCATCATAATCTCCTTGCCCATATCTCTCACACACTATATAAAGATGGATCGCTCATGGAAAATTCTAAGGTTGAATAGGCTAATAATTCGATGAGGAATTCTACTTCAGCTCATACTTGAGAGCTTCATTTCAGTTCATCAAGTCATTGTATATCTTCTTCATTCAAGGTTGGACCAAGTGTGTGTGTTGGAGCAAAGGGCCATCGAGAGGGGACCTTGCAACATCAAGGATTTTGTTGTAATCTCCACTTTCATTTTAATATGATACAACAATATGTTTCTTTCCCATAAAACTAGTCTTGTTTTATTGTATGGTTCCTTGATCACATACATAGGTTCTTGTTGAGTTCATTGTATTGCTTTAAATTTGGTTGGCTTGTATTCCCTTGCAAATTTAATATCATAGGAGCACAGGGGTGGAGCTAGGATTTAAATGGAAAGAGGAAATGACATTTAAACAGTATGTTGTGTATCTCTTATTAACTAGTAAACTCAATAGTTAGAGCTTAGGGAAAGCATCATATTCTGTTATGTTTTGTTCTAGATCCGGGTGGATCTAGGGAGATCTATTTATGTCCGCATTTACTGATTAATCCTATAAAAAAATTGGTGACCATACTGGGGATGCAGATTCCTTTTGATTTTTTTCTTTCCATTTGCTTTTATCCTGCCTTCCTGTGATTAAGTTCATTCGCTGAGTCTGTGGGTGATCCATCTGGACTCCCTGGGTCTGAAAGTTCAATTAGATTTTTTGTCTTTCTACATTTTTTCCTCATTTACAGATATCATCGCACTGTACCACATTGGTAGCATGCAACGACCCTTAGACATCGCACCCTGCTTGTCCAATCCAGTGCGACGACGTTGCACTGTGCCCTATTGTCAGGCTTCGATGATTCTTGTAGGATTTGTTGGAGTGAGTCAATTTGTCTTTTCTCACCCAAATTTTCCTTAGTTGCCCGGGGTGGACTTCTAATGCGAGTGTTTTATTGATTCATGAGTTTAAAGCTTGCTTGTGATTGGCTTTTCAGTGATTGAAAGTCTTTCTTTGTGATTTTGCAAGTTTTTTTCTTTTGATCTTTGTCACAAGGATATAATCTCTGGATCTTGATCTGAGTGCTTGTTCGACAAAGGGTTTCTATTTTGTGTGAGGTTTTGGATTGATTTCACTTGACAGATTGTTTTTTGATTGAGAAACACTTTTTGTTTACATTTGACAATAGGTTTTCTTATCTTTTTCATTTTTGTCTATGTTATCGCTCAATTTGTATTTCAGGTTGCAAGGATAAAGGATAAGGGTCAAACTGGCGTAACAGGGACCTACCCCACCCAATGTCACCACAATGGGGAGTTCCTTTCTATTTAGGATGGATAAGCCCAAGGGAGATGTCCCTGGCAATCTGGGGTTTTGAAAGGAAAAGACTCAAAGGATTAAGGCTAGTTTCCCCTTCACAGATTACCGACAAGAAGATAGTCAAATGAAGAATAACCATAGGGAAAGCACCTACTTGCGAGACAAGGCAACAATGAAACTGATGCATGCAGTAGTGGTTAGTACTTCATAGATCAATGACTATCTATATTTCAATGTATATGAACATATATAGCAGTAAATATTGATGAAGTAAATGTTTGCAATAATGACAATGGCAATATAAAGTCACTTGTCAATAAATACCAGAATGATATAGCATCCAATGAAAATGATCAATCCTTGAAATAACTCAATGCATTAAATATCATCAAATGCTCATATATAACAAAGTGCTGCATCAATATCCTAAGGATGACATCGGCTTTTATTAGGGTTAGTATGATAAGCAATATAATAGACAAAGAAGGTCAACGTTTTGTTATTTAGCCAATGAAAACTATCAATACATCAATGTATATCACAGGATGACCAAGCCAACAGTATTTCCAATCAACAATAACTCAAATTAGGAATGACATCATCACTTATTGCAGGGTTAGAAGGCTGGCTGCATCTAGTATGATGTCATCCCTGGTTAGTACGCTAGGGTTAGTTAGGGTTTCAAAGTTTGAGAGTTTAAAAGATGAATAAGCTCAATGCTGGAGAGAAAAACCAGTGCCTTAGGGTATTATGGAGTCAAAAGTAAGGGCAAGATCTCATGAGGATCAAAATCTAAAGACTAGAGAGTTAGGTTCTATGGTGCTGCAATGGCAGGGCCCTAGAATCAAAACCCTAAGGGAAGGAGGCTCATTCCGGTGTTGCTTAAGCAAGGCCTCATGCTCCTTCCTCTTTATTTAAATACTCTTGGCAAAATGGCTAGCTTTAGAACACAAGTCTAAGGGAGAAAAGTGTTGCGGGAGCAAGGCTCTTCAAACCCTAGAAGGTTAAAACCCTAGGTGTAGAATCAACTAGGCCTAGGACATCTCCTCTCTTCAACTTATATTCAAATGCCAACTCAAAAAATGGATGATTAGTGTAGCAACGACTAGGCTATATCTTCCTTAATCAATGGCTAAAACAAGTTTCTCTAGCATGGGGACATATAGCAAGGACCTACTTGTGTGCTTGCTACCTAGGGT